>CM076092.1:26114774-26701087 GCA_038088585.1 Chrysina gloriosa
TGGATTACAAATCTCGTTTATTCCAGGACATATTATCTAGAACTCAGGATCCTTCAGAATCATTTGTCGATTTCTTTTCATGTGTACTTTCTATGTTTCGTCGTCATGGCGCCATATCCATGGCATATTATAAGATGTGCACCTGACATAATGACGCGTAATTTGTCACCTTTTTATACTATGCAGTTATCAGACGTTTCGACCTTATCGCAGTTGGAAAACGAATGCTTAAAATTAGAGAACAAAAAGTTCGATGCTGATAGCTATCGTCCTCCAACTCGTAAGCGAAATACATTTGTGGAACCCGACTTTGCTTTTGTTGAGGCTTCCCAACCCAACCCGAACTCAGTCAGAGCGTCCGCGGTAGCTGTTCATGCTTCACGACCCTCAGAAAATCAGTGCAACCAGACAAGATGTTTTAATTGTCATCAACCCGGTCATAGGTTTTCTGTTTGTACAATGCCCCGAAAACGATTCTGCTATCGATGCGGTCATCCTGATGTTTCAATTCGTAATTGCCCCCGATGTTCGGAAAAACCCGAACGGGAGAAGCCGAAGAGTCGAGTAAACTCTCCAAGCTGCCATCGAACTCGACTATTTCCGATAGTGTTGCTGCTGATAAAAATCAAATCTTCCTTGATTACGTGATGTCCAGAGTGATAGGTGATCAAAGGCCGTATTTAGAAGTTACGGTTTTAGCGCATCGTGTTATAGGTTTATTGGACTCAGGAGCTTCCAGAACGTTGGTTGGCCCCTCTGGTTTAGAAATTTTGAGACGTGTTGGTCTTTCACTCCAGGTTGATTCCGTTGAGTGCACTGTCGCGAATGGGGACAAGTGCAGTAGTCCGGGATATGTTAGTTGTTTGTGTAATAAAATCAGATTGATCGACGTATTATTTCTCCCTGAGCTGTTGCATACTCTCATTCTAGGTGTAGATTTCTGGATCGCCATGGATATCGTCCCCGATATTCGGCAAAAGATTTGGCATTTCAGTGAGACGAGTCCTGTTATTAGCGTTAATAGTATTTCGAGTGTTACCACATTGACGCCAGCTGAGCATACATCCTTGAATAAGCTAATAGACGAAAAAGACAGAGGACGAGTAAGTCTTTGGGTCGTACGTCTTTGGTTGATCACGAAATCGAATTGTTGCCTGGCACTAGACCCATCAAGCAACGGTACTATCCTGTCTCCCCTATTAAACAACAAGTCATCGATCAGGAGCTGACAAAGATGTTAGAAGAAGGTATTATTGAACCATGTAAAAGCCCATGAGCTTCTCCAGTCTGCCTGGTACAAAAGAAGGATAGCTCATATCGCTTTTGTGTAGACTATAGGAAACTCAATGCTGTAACGCGGAAAGATTCTTATCCCCTTCCTTATATTTCATCTATTTTGGATCAATTGCGGGACGCCAAGTATTTAAGTTCGCTGGACATTAAGAGCGCTTATTGGCAAATCTCAATAGCTGAAGATTCCAAAGACACAGCTGTACAGCTTTCTGCGTCCAAAATGGACTTTATCGCTTTAACGTCATGCCGTTTGGACTTACCAATGCCCCTGCAACTTGGCAACGTCTAATAGATTCTGTGTTGGGTGCTGATCTCCAACCTTCAGTGCTAGCTTACCTCGATGATATAGTGGTCGTATCACAAGATTTTCAGTCGCATTTAGACACCTTGCGGATAGCTTTTGATCATCTGCATGACGCAGGTCTTACAGTGAATTTTAGCCAGTTTTGTCGGCCACAGCTGAATTATTTGGGATATGTCGTCGATGAGTTAGGATTGAGACCTGATCCGACCAAAGTCCAGGCTATCTTAGATATACCACCACCGAAAACCGTCCCAGAGGTACGGAGATTTATTGGAACTGCTTCATGGTACCGTCGTTTCGTGCCACATTTCTCAAGTATCCTTGCACCACTTACTCATTTGACCAAGAAAAGTGTTACTTGGTCCTGGACGTCCGAATGTAATTCTGCGTTTAATAAAATCAAAGAATATCTTGTCTCCTCGCCCCTACTAGTTGGTCCTGATTTTTCAAAAACTTTCTACCTTCAGACCGACGCGTCCGCCTATGGTTTGGGGGCCGTCCTAACTCAGAAATGTGACGACGCTGAAAATGTGATTTGCTATTTGTCGCGTTCCTTGACTCATCAAGAAAGAAATATAGTGCCACCGAACGTGAGTGTCTGGCGGTCATTTGGGCAATTGAGCATACGCGTCACTATCTCGAAGGATACCACTTTAAAGTAATCATCGATTGCCACTCCTTGTTGTGGCTGCACAATCTTAAAGATCCCCATGGTCGGTTAGCCCGTTGGTCTTTACGCCTCCAACCGTACGAGTTTGAGATGATACACCGAAAGGGTTCGGAGAACGCTGTCCCCGATTTTTTATCACGATCTGTACCTGTCTTGGCTGACGCGATCCATGTTGCCAAGGACTCTTTACCTATCGACCGTTGGCTTACCAAAATGATAACCGAAGTACGGAAGAGTCCTCAGCGATACCCGTTGTGGCGCGTTGAGAATAATCAACTATTGAAATTTGCGACCCCTCGTTACCCTGGTTTGAATGATTCCAATCAGGAGTGGAAACTTGTACCAACTAAGGCGCAGCGAGCAGAGATTATTAGATCTTGTCATGACGATCCCACGTGCGGACATCCTGGCGTTGCAAAACTGTAGCTCGCGTCGCTCGTAATTATATGTGGCCTGAACTTGCTTATGATGTCGCCAATTATGTGCGACGCTGCCGCATTTGTATCAGCACAAAACCTGAAAATAAAGCTCCTTCGGGACATTTGTTGAGCAAAACTCCAACAGCCACCAGGCCATGGCAAATTGCTTGCGCTGGCTTAATGGGACCCCTACCCCGATCGAGTAAATGTTATGCGTATATCCTGGCAGTTTGCGATGTATTTAGTAAAGCGGTCCTACTGTTCCCGTTACGTTCCGCTACCGCGGCGAGTGTGACTTGGGTTATCGAAGAACATGTCATACCTCTTTTCGGAGCTCCCAAAACAATAATCGTCGATAAGGGAGTCCAGTTCAAAAGCAACCTATTTAAAACTATGGCAAACAATTATAATATTGAGATCGCTTTACAGCATACTACTATCCTCAGTCGAATCCCACGGAGAGGGTTAATAAAGTCATCAAGACTATGCTCACCGCTTACGTCAAGGACGATCATCGAACCTGCGATCGATACCTGCCGAAGATAGGATTCGCCATCAGGTCTTCCGAACATGAAGTAACCAAATTGACTCCGAACTTTGTAAACTTTGGAAGAGAGGTGACCTTGCAAGGCAATAAAGAAGACTTCAGACCGAGCGAAGCTCCACGACCAACCTTTAACGTGGATCACCGGAAACTAGCATTCGCTGCACTCTATAAGGACATACAAAACCGAATAAAGAAAGCTCATGTCCGTAGCGCCCAACGATATATCCTACGTCTACGTGGCGAGAAACTGAAGCTAGGCCAAGAAGTCTGGAGAAGAAACCAGGTATTATCAGATGCGTCGCGAAGCTCGCGCCTAAATTCGTAGGACCTTTTGTAGTAAGTCGAATTGTTTCACCTTGGACGTACGGACTCACAGACCCTCATGGGAAAACTTCCGTCTGGCATATTAAGGATCTAAAATCTCATCCTCCCGATTAAGTTCGTACCGTTTTGCCCACCTGGTTGGGGCGATAATACGCCAGAAGATCAGTAGTGAGCTCCCACCATCCATCGCTTGAGTTGCTCCGTTTTGCCGACCTGGTTGGGGCAATAATACACCAGAAGATCTTTAGTGAACGCCCACCATCAACCGTTTGAGTTACTCTGTGTTCACCGGGACTTTTGACTTTCCGTATCGTTCCCGATTTTAACGTCCCGATATCTTTCCTGATTTTGACTTTTTCAGAAGGCTGTGTTGTCGTCCAATAAAGCCTGTTCGGCTTCACTTTGGGCCTACAAGGTTTTGAGTCCGGCATTTCCCGTTTTCGATTCGCATTTCTTTTTGTTCCGGACATAGGATTTGACGTTAATATGTGTTTTTTATTTTGCCTTTAGCCTTCAACTTTTCAGTCTTGGCGTGGGCCACCCTGGACTTTAAACGTTGTCACTTATTCGTTTTGTTTGACCACAGTTCTACGTTCGCGTTTCTTTTTGTTTTGAGGGTGGGTACCCTACGTTTTCTCTTCGTTTGAAGTCTGGTGGATTGAGCGCATTTGTATATTTGTGATTGGCATTTCACCTTCCCTATTTATGCGTATCCTATCCCTTGCATCCTTTGACTTTAGTAGCATTCCCTTATCCCATTTATTTCTTTTGGCTCCTTAATTCTCCTCGTTTGCCGGCCGATTTGCCGAAGGATCCCGTAGTAGTTGGATCAAGCCGTCACGTGTGCATGTGTGGTTGGTCTACTTGTGCTTTGATCTTTGAGATTAGGGTTTTCCTTGGGTCTTGGGTATGGGATTTTACTTGGGTTCTCGTGGCTTCGCACCTTGAGTTTTTTTAGTTCTTTCAGTATTTTGCTCTACTACCACTTCTTGAGTGAGTGTTCAGGATTTTCATAGAAAAGGTTTTATTTTGAGTAACAATGGATATTTGAGTTTCCGATCAATACTTTCAAATCTGGTACATATTGTATCCCTGTTCAGACGACAATTTCGTGGAGTAGGTTGATGCTTTTTTTTTGTTTGTTGGGTTCATTTGAGTTTGTAGTTCTTCTTTTAGGAAATCTTAGTTTAGTTTTCGACCTCGTGACAGAGGGCAGCTTCGTCGTAAGTCCGCATCCGAGAGTTGTACATTCCGTTTGGTGGTAGGAGTCATTAAACCTTTCCGTGCTTACGTACTTTGAATTGGCCTAAGAACTAACCCCTTTCGGAACTAGATTTTACCTAATCAGTTCACCCTTTCTTTTATTATTTTTATGACTGTATTTATGTTTCTAGTTCACACCGGAAATATTCTGTGAACCTTTCCTCTGGACGTTTAGGGGGATTTGTTGCACCTTTTTTTGTTTTCTCTTATTTTCCTAAATTTGTATTCTATGATAATTGTATATTGTGTTTAGTTATAAGCGGATACCCTACTCTATGTTATTGTCATTTGATAGGTGCAGCTCTCCCACAGAGGGCGCTATATTAAAATTACCGATTTACCTATTATGTTTTCTATATGTGCTACCGTATTAAAACTACTATATTGAGTTTTTGAAAATATGTAATTGTAATAGATGTAATGTCGTCACTTTATTTTGTTTATCTTGTAATGTTGTGAGTTGTAGACGTTATGAGTGAAGTTGTAAACAAGGGTCGACGCTGCCCGCGGGAGGGGGATCATATAAAAGAAAAAATGTGACGTGCGCAGAGGGAGACTAGTTAGAGATTCGACAAGACTCGTTGTCTGGAAGCAGTGAACGAGCATCTGAACATCAACGTAGCAGTGATCACGGATACGTTCGAGAAAATTCCAGGAATTATCTCTTATAGTAGAGGATCATCGAAGTATCTCGCGTGTCATCCCCCGTTGCTGATCCCGTGTGGGAATTCGGATGTTGTATCCACGAAAAGGGGAGAGACAAAACGAATGATTCCGGATATATCATCACGCTACGGAAACGAGCCCGAACACCTGGCTGCGGCACAGCTCCGACCGAGGACGTCGAGGGAAATTTCCAAGACAGATAAATACACTTTATTTCTCCATCTTACAATAGAGCCTTCAGCTCGGAATTCCTAACCTATCCGACTTCAGCGGTGATTTTAATAAGCGTACGCCGCGGCGAAGTAATTCATAGATCGTAATTTAGTCGTAATCTTTTCTTATATTTTCTCGTCTATGTGAATAACTTGCCGCCCATACTCCTCCGTTTCCATCGGTATCCTGTCGGATTTCAATATTTCTCCGGCAGCAGTAACAACTCAAGGCCGCCTGTTTATGCATGAAATATTGTGGCAAATCCCTGAGAAAGAGGCGAGCGTCGACCGAGGCACGGAGCGGTCGTTGCGAACCACATCACATATCGGGTAATCAGCAAGGTACTCACACAGACATCGTTGTGCATTTAATTGTATATTTGATTCGTTTTGTTTGGTATTGTTTGATTTGCTTTGTTGTTGGGTCAATATACAGATACACCTAGATCAATGACTCCCCCTTTCTTTTTTTTACCCTTATCTGTTATCTAGCGCCCATTCATATAACAATACCGTCCAATAAAGATAACAAGGGTGCATTTCAATTTGTTACGCCGAATTGACTTCTGCATTAACGAAGATGAAGGTCACATGCAACACTTGTTGTAATAAAAGTTTTGTCTTTGTGTCCACCGCCAAGTCAATTTTGTATTATAATTTTATTAAACTTGTGCTAAGAATGTAGGTGATCAGTATTTGAGAAAATATTTTTTCCTTTGAAACTATGCGAAATACGGAGTTTTTATAAGACTCAAAAAATGAAGATGATGAATAAGCCTTCGCGCTAAAGAAGGCTTAAAACCGTATTACCACCCCTAAGAAATAATTTAAAAACATTATCAGGGGGTGATGGTGGTTTTAACCCTTCTACAATTTCCTTTCGGTTTCTTTGATTACTGAAAGTAGGGTAATCCTCTAAAATGTACTTTTGCCAAATTTCATTAAATTTGTTTCGCGCATTTCTAAACAGCGTACAAAAACCTTACTTTTTAAGTAAACTTTGAACTCTTCTCACGAACAAACGATACATTTTGGTATATATATAAATTGCGTCCATTCGACTTATTTTGACCTCTACAATAGGTGGTAGCTCTATGTCCCAGCAATTCTGAGACAGGTTGTATAAATAGCATGCCTGTGACGATCTAAAACATAAATTTTGTATGAAAGAATTAGTAATTAGCAAAGTTGCAAGCACGTTGTGAGCTGTATCAAGCCAAATGCCAAGACCGTTAGCGTATTTGGCGGTAACGAGATGTGATGACTGTGATGACCCGATACGTCCGTCACTAAAAGTCACTTTTACTCTGCTGTTAATATAGAATTTCTTTTACCGACGTTGTTTACATCCTGTTTACATCGTTTCCTTTGTGCTTATTTATGTCTATATGGTTTATATCAATTTACGTGAACTTGTATCTATTCATCGTGTGTTTGATTTTAATTTGTTTAATATTATAAACAATGCCTAGTGAAACAATAGTGTTGTGTACTAAATTGTGATGCCGTGGGTAAGTATTTTCGTAGTACATAGTAATAGTGCATTTGTAAAAAGTAATTCATTTGTGTATTTTTCTTTCACTTTCTAATTTTAACTAGTTTATCATCTTTTGACGAACTAATACAGCATTATATTGTATCATAAAATGTTTTAGGTGATCATAATCATCGATTTCCAAATCCGAAAATTGATATGGATCGATTTAATACTTGGATAAATTTGGTGAACTCTGAAGACTTACATTTGCTCTACCCGGAAACCGTTTATAAAAATAAACGTATATGCTCTCAGCATTTTGAGATGAAATATAAATCTCCAGGGAATCCCAAATTACATTGCAATGCAGTTCCAATTGTAAATGTTCTTGGTATGAATATTTCTATAAAAATGTTTATGCACACATATAATATTACCTCCATATTTTTTTATTTCCATAGAATCTTTACCATCAACAAGTGGCCAAATGGCTGAAATTATTTTAGTTGAAGAAGTTGCCAGCAAAAATGTTATACGAAAATTAGGAAAGGGTAAATATCTTAATATATTATAAAATATTGCTACCCATTATGCTTATACAGTGAGAGCAAAAGAACCGTCGATTCCCCAATATTTCTTTCTTTCTTTGTCAAAATTACTTTCCGCTCCAACTTCAAGTTGGTTAAATATCAAAATACACATTTTCCATGAGCGCATCGAGGATACGGTAAATGGGGTTGAAAATAAAACTATTGTAGTTTAAATATAAAAAGAAATGCCTTACTTTAAAAGATATTTGCAGTATTGTTCTTTAATAATTTGATTATTACATCATCTATTCAATTTGATACACAAAGTCGATATTATTGTAATACAGAATTTATTACAGATGGTGTTCAAACTGCATTCCGTGATTTTCCAAACATAGTGTTACTCGTTTCTTCATGTTGTCAAAGATATTTTGTAACTCACTGACAAAAATGTTACGCACTTCATTTATAATTGCAGCTTGTAGTTGATCTAGGTCATGCAAACAATTTCTAAATACTCTAGATTTTAGATTTCCAAACAAATAGAAATCTAATGGTGTCAAATCTGGTGATCTTAGTGGCCATCGTCCTTTACTTACAAGTCGGTTAGGAAAAACTCTTATAAACTGTAATATTGTTCTTGCTGAATGGGCAGCGGCTCCGTCCTGCTGGAAATAGCCTTCTGTTAGTTCGTCATCATGTAATTCATTGATAAACGGTTCTAGCAGTTGTTCTCTATAGCGAGCAGCATTAATAGTGTTGTAGAAAAGTATCGGTCCTATTAATCTTCTACGTGACATTGCTATCCAAACACCTACTTTTATCGAATGCAGATTTATTTCAACATATGAATGGGGGTTATCAGTGCTCCATGTACGATAGTTTTGTGAATTTATGTACCCAGAAAGATGAAACCACGCTTCATACGTAAAGAATGTGCGATCCAAAATATTATCATCATTTAAATGATCGTTGAACCAGTTGCAATATTCAATTCTCTTCCTATAATCTTCTGGATATAGTTGCTGGATAACGTACACTTTATATGGGTGCATATATAATTTTCTTTTTAAAGTGGTTTGGCAGCTACCGTATGATAAACCTACAAAAGTAATTTGTAACACCCAATATTCTGCTTTAATAAATAAAATATACTTGTTTGTTCAGATAGTTTTCGAAGAGACTTACTGGGGCTTTGTTCCATTCGAGTCCGAATATCATCAACAGTATTGTCAGTTAGAACTGGGGTTCTTCCTTTTGATTTACCTTTGCAGACACTCCCACTTTGGCGAAAGCGTTTTACAATGTCCCTCTGATGATGTGCCAAATGTATCATACTGATAATTAACTGCATCTTTAGGAAAGGCATTAGCAAATTGATCGAAGCAGGATCGTGTAGAATACGTCCAAGTACCATCTTCTGCCATCGTTCCGAAAGTAAGTTTCCAGAATAAATGCGTCTTGCTCCAACGAATAAGGCATTCTGTTAAAATCTGACATAACCAATAAAAATATTACAGTTTATTACTCATCTAAAAATCATTGAAATAATACTTACAAGTCCGCTAATTATTAATACGGGTAGCTATGAAAATAACTGTTTTCCTATAATACGTACGATAATTTTAAGGCGTTAAAGAAATAAAAACTGATACAACTCGGAATGCAATTAAATATAACGTACGACACTGAACTTTTTATCATATATTTGATATGAATATAGCTTCAATATAGCTTAAAACAACCCATCAGTGATTGCCAACTTAAAATTAGACGGAGTGTCATTTTTGCTCTCACTGTACATATGTACATAATTATAATTAAATGATCTTCTCTTATTTATAGTACGTCGCAAAACTATTTTAGGAAGTCTTTCTATGAATTGTAAATCTTTATTGCCAAAAGAAAGAGAACTCTATAAATGTACTCTGCACTGAAAAAGACAGCACTTAGACACAAAAGAAGAATATATCCTTAAAGAACCGCTTAAAACAATGTGAACAATTTGCTGATTCCCATATTTTCAAAAGAATGTCTGCGATATCTCAACCTGTTCGAACATTTATTGAAATGCAAATGCGAGTCAGTCATAAAAAAAAAAGGCCGTAGATATACTCTAAGCGAAAAAGCCATGTCTTTATCTCTTTTGAAGCAGAGTGGCAAGGGATATGATCTATTACAGAAAATGTTTATCCTACCTTCAAGGAAAACATTAAATTTATTACTGGGAAAAATGAATATCCAAACAGGAATAAATAAACAACTTTTTACCATACTGGAAAAATCTGTAAAAAGTTAAAACCCATTGATAGACATTGTGCTCTGCTTTTTGACGAGATGAGTTTGCAACCACATTTGCAATATAATGAGCAGAAGGACCAAATTGATGGGTTTGTAGATGATGGTGAAACAACATTTGCAGATTATGCATTGGTGTTTATGGCTCGCGGGATAGTGAAGCAATGGAAGCAACCAGTAGCTTTTGTAGTTTTTGTGAGGGAAATACGAAAGGTTCTACGTTGGCAGGAATATTGCGAAAAGTAATTATTGAATTGCAAAAAATTGGTCTTACTATTGTTTGCACACTATGTGACCAAGTAGCTGCCAATGTAAGTGCAATAAAGCATTTAGTAAAGAATACCAAAGAAGCATATTTACGGGATGGCAAGGTGTACCACAAAAATTATTTTGAAATTAATAGGGCAACAATTATTCCCTTATTTGATGTGCCACACTTGTTAAAAGGCATCCGAAATAATTTTCTTAAGAAACATATTAGTTGTACTATAGATGGTTTACCGCTAATAGGAAAGTGGGAACATGTAGAACAGCTATATTTATTCGACCAACAAGAAACATTAGGTAGTTTGAGACTATGCCCAAAATTGACAGATCATCATGTAAAATTGGAGCAGTCGAGTTACAAGATGAAGGTGAAGTACTGTACCCAGGTGTTAAGTCAGCGAGTTGCAGCCACAATGAATTATTTGGCAAAAAGATGCGGTAAGATTACTCATCACATATTTGTTTATTGATATAATCACAAATTCTCTACTTTTATAGATATCAACAAAGATGCTCAACATACTGCATGCATACTTCTCTTCTTGGATCAGTTGTTCGATTCATTGAACAACACTTCAGGGAATGTAGTGGAAGGTAAACCTTTAACTACTGCAATCACAAGAAAGTCTGTGCATTGGAAATTTTGGGCTGAGGCAATTGAAGTTTTAGGGTCTATGAAATTGCTAAAGTGGACAATATACTTGATAATTCTTGTCCTCCTTCAGTGCAAAATTTTTGTTCAACCATTAAAGGGATACGAAATGTGTATGACTGCATGGAAAAAGAGGAGTAAAATTTTTATTTTTAAGAAATATAAATCAAGATCCTCTAGAAAAATTTTTCGCCTTATAAGGAGTCAAGGTGCGCGCAACATTAACCCCAGTTGCTCCAGTTTTATAGCGTCGTTTAAAACGCTCACAATAAATAACTTCACAGCTAAACATTCAATTGGGGCTAATTGTGAGGAGGATGTGAGCGAAGGGGCGTTATCAACTCTTCAGCAACTGTTAATAGTGCCACTTCAAAACTCTGAAGGGACAAACATTTATGAAGAACCTCAAAATGAAGAAATAAATGAAGGGCATATTGATTTCATTAAATCAAATTTTTGTGCTGGTTTTATTATAAAAGAAAATAAAACATCTGATCAGCGATTGTACAGATTGTAGATCTGAATTACGAGCTGCTGCAAAAGGGCCACATCATTTAATAGCTGCACGAGAATTTGACAACAGAACGAACAGGCAGATATATCCATCGATTAGTGCCAATAGAGTATTTTTCTCGATAGCCAATTTAGTTGTGGCCATTTTAAATAGAAATTGTCATAGAAGAAAAATTCTTGAGTTCACTCAACATTACATACTAGAAAATGTGGATTTTGCTTTTTTAACTTGTAATCTTCACAAAGATACTGTAAAAGCACACATTGTACAACATAGTATTAAATTAATAATTTATCATTATATATCTGAACTAAATAATGTACTACATGGAAAGAAGAAGATTACTAATGCTATAACCATAAGGCAAAATAAAGCAAAATGTAAATATCAGAAACATTGCCATGTTAAAAATAAAACAAAATAGAAATAAAATGTTTCCTTTTTCTTGTCTGAATTCGATTTCAGAGATCGTATTTACATGTGTGATACACATACACAACACACACATACAACACACACACACAACACACACACACAACACACACACACAACACACACACACAACACACACACACAACACACACACAGATAGTGTTCGTTCCTATCAATAGATGGCTTCAAATTCCGTTTCGTTCGATAGCATTATAGTTTCCAACTTTATAAGTATATGTCATCTGTGCTGTAAGGTCTATGGTCTATGCAGTGAACTCTATACTATATATATCTATAGTTCAATGGGTCTATGAGTAAATACGTTTGAAATTATGAATGTACGACTGTAATCTGCCATCTACCCCTCATTTCCCAGAAACAACACTGGCAGTGATTCGATTTTCCGAATGAATAAAAATAATTTTGTATCATCTAGCAACGAAATTTAGAAATGGCCGCCTGCAATAGGTGGTGCTCTAGTATGCTTATTTTTAAAAAATATCTCAGGATTTAGATTTAGGTTATGAGATGAAGTTATATTGGCATTTGACTTATTGAGCATGTTTACAAAATATTCATATAGAAATTTACAAGTGCTGTATATAATTAAGAGGAAACTAAACGAGGGGAAACATGCAAGAAATGATATAAATTTTGTTAGTATATATGAGTTTCCGTATGTTAGAATTTGTAGTATGATTAATAGATTAAAACTATATCACACTTTTTTAACAATAATGACAGTTCCTGGGACAGCAATTTTAAGTAGCATAACTAATGTTGGAGCTGACTTTGTAATTGCTACAGCAAGTATAGGTAAGTTTTCTTGAAGAAAACATTTCTTTTTAGATTTAAAATGATACTAACTGTAAAATTTCGAATCGTAGTAAGTCTTCTGGTTGACCACCAACCAATTTTTTAGGATATTTTGTTTAATGATTTGTACTTTAACACCATTTTTTAAAGTGCAAGTTAAACTTTAAATCACCATAAATTAATGGTCATCCAGGCTTTACAACTGGGGCTGTTACATTTGGTGCCTTGACACTTCAAGCCCTAGTTATTGATAGTACCTGGTGGACCAAGCCTTGCTTGAATAATTTTGAACCAAATAACGCCCTTTATTTTAGGTTTGATATTTAATTTGTATTGTATATTTCAAGTATATATAGTAGCACATACATATACATATATATATATTAAAAGTTTATAAGGTTAAAAGTATGTGCATTTACATGCTATTGTTAGTTTTTGTAGATATTTTTCTTTTATTAACATAACATAACATAACTTTCAGCGCCATCATGGTTTAGTAGTAAAGTTTTAATTACTTATAATTTCGCTTGACCGCATGATGTTAAAAAGTTGCCAACACACGTTTAGGCCGAAATTGGTGAAAACGTGGACTAAATGGATTGAATCGAGACCGGGACCATGCTAAATCGGTTTTTCGTCCCCAAAAACTCGCAGATACTAAATTCTAACAAAATCTTGAGAGTAATTTTGATAGCACATTTTATGTACCGCAGAAACAGGTAAAAGCGGGACAAAAAAATCTTGGGACCGGGACCATGCTAGATCAATTTTTTGTTCTCGAAAATCCCCAGATACTAAATTGCATAAGAATTGTTAGTCATTTTCGGTAACCAATTTCATATACCGCAATACCAGAAATGTGTGTAAAGCGAGTCAAAATGGATTTTCCCGGGACAGGGACCATGTTAGATCGATTTCTCGTCCCCGAAAACCCCCAGGTACTAAATTTCATCAAAGTCGTTAGAGCCGTTTTCGAGAAACCAATTCTATATATACACACACATATATATATATATATATATACACATATATATATATATACACAAGAATTGCTCGTTTAAATATATTAGATAGATATCAAATTTGAAAATTTTGCTTAATTATACACATCACAAGATACAAACTACATATTACCTAAATCACCTAAATATTACTGCACATAAAGGCAACAGGCAACCCAACACTTATAATAAATGTCAGCAAATTGTTGACATAATATCACATTGGTAAACTCCTCACTACACAATTGTTTATAATAAAATCGGTGGCATGTGTTTTGCTAGCTCGAGGCAAGCATTTTCAACAACCGTATAAACCGAAGCGACAAATTTCTATCATTAAAAATTCTAAAACGTGTATTTTTACTCCATTTTTTATTGTGACATTGTGTGTGCATGGATTAATATTTTCCCGCTTGGCGACGGTTAGGACGCCTTTCACCCCAGAAATGCCCTTTTTCTTACATACTATGTCAAGTGAATGGTCAAGGGAAAAAATACCTGCTAAACCAGAAGTTTGAACGTTAAAGTACCATAGTGTGAATAAATTGGTTATTGCCCGAAGAAATTAAATTATAGCTAAAATGCTAGTTGCCCTTCTGTGAGCAATATTACTTAATTATTTCATTTGATCATAATAATCGGAATAAACTAGATTGAATCGGCCCCGCCTCCTGGTTTAGATTTATATTTTTGTGTATGTGTATAGTTTCACATGTGTATGATATTTCAGGAATAATATCACAACGTACCTATGTTGTAGATGTTTATTTATTCTTCAGTATAGTATAATAACATTACAGAATCTGATCACAAGGGAAGCCATGTTATTACTCGACTGGGTTATTACTGATGTGCACATGCGTGTGAACAGACTACCTAGAGACCATTGACCACCGACTCAATGCTAAAAAGTTATCCGATGAGATAGATAGATACATATCTATACATATATATATTTAATAATATGAGGACAAGTCACATTCGATTATCGCAAAAAAATATAGCATCATAAAGGTGACCTAGAGGGTGATAAAGTATGTAAATAAAAGTTTTGTGAGAAATGCCTCCCAGAGTCACAATTTAAGAAGAACGATCTTACCTTGAAGTGTTTACGTTACGTTCAAACGGAGTTTTGGTATGTATTTAATCACATAAATACAAGTTATAATACATTTATAATTTTTATCCCTTTTCTACAAATATACGTTCACATATTAATATAGTTTTCAGTAATTTACCAACATTTTCACATTTTCTGAGATGTTAAAATGTATGACTTTCTAACTGACATTTGACTGGTAGCAGCCAGTACCAACTTAAATAGATGTATATTTATCTAATTCTTCTTATTCTTCTTTGAAGCGGTCTATTATTGAAGTTAAACGTTGATTAAACGAATTGTTGCCGTATACGTCAAAATTGATTGATGCACGAACTTGCGTATTCTTATGATTTTTCTGTATTTGCTAGTCGGTACTTTAAGGAAATTTTTGTGTTAATTTATCTGTATTTTTCACTGATTTAGATCATTGACTATCAGATGTGCGTATATATATATATATATATTCTTGGTTCGTTTAGTTGTTTGTTTACTAATTGCTGTATTTCATTGAATTATTAAATATAATTAAAATTTACAATTACAATGGATACAAAAATACGCCCTGGAAATATTCCTTAAGATTAAAAGTGTAGTTTGATAAAAGTTTTTAACAGGAAACAAGTATTTCCGTAAGAAATTTTCAAAGGATTTTACTTTAAAATGCGTCCAAGAATTAACAGGGGAATATACTGTTGCACCGTTTTTTGTTTTCTCTTATTTCCCTAAATTTTTATTCTATGATCATTGTATATTGTGTTTAGTTATAAGCGAATACCCTACTCTATGTTATTGTCATTCGATAAGTGCAGCTCTCCCACAGAGGGCGCTACATTAAAATTACCGATTTACCTATTATGTTTTCTATATGTGCTACCGTATTAAAACTGCTGTATTGAGTGTTTGAAAATATGTAATTGTAATAGATGTAATGTCGTCACTTTGTTTTGTTTATCGTGTAATGTTGTGAGTTGTAGACGTTATGAGTGAAGTTGTAAGCAAGGGTCGACGCTGCCCACGGGAGGGGGATCATATAAAAGAAAAAGTGTGACGTCCACAGAGAGAGACTAGTAGAGACTCGACTCGACTCGCTGTCGGGAGCGGTGAACGAGCATCGGAACATCAACGTAGCAGTGATCACGGATACGTTCGAGAAAATTCCAGGAATTATCTCTTATAGTAGAGGATCATCGAAGTATCTCGCGTGTCATCCCCCGTTGCTGATCCCGTGTGGGAATTCGGATGTTGTATCCACGAAAAGGGGAGAGACAAAACGGATGATTCCGGATATATCATCACGCTACGGAAACGAGCCCGAACACCTGGCTGCGGCACAGCTCCGACCGAGGACGTCGAGGGAAATTTCCAAGACAGATAAATATATTTTATTTCTCCATCTTACAATAGAGCCTTCAGCTCGGAATTCCTAACCTATTCGCCCTCAGCGGTGATTTTAATAAGCGTATGCCGCGGCGGAGTAATTCGTAGGTCGTAATTTAGTCGTAATCTTTTCTTATATTTTCTCGTCTATTTGAATAACTTGCCGCTCATACTCCTCCTTTTATATCGGTATCCTGTCGGATTTCAATATTTCTCCGGCAGCAGTAACAACTCAAGGCCGCCTGTTTATGCATGAAATATTGTGGCAAATCACTGAGAAAGAGCCGAGCGTCGGCCGAGGCACGGAGCTGCCCTTGCGAACCACATCACATACCGGGTGATCAGCAAGGTACTCACACAGACATCGTTGCGCATTTAATTGTATATTTGATTCGTTTTGTTTGGTATTGTTTGATTTGCTTTGTTGTTGGGTCAATATACGGATACACCTAGATCAATGACTCCCCCTTTCTTTTTTACCCTTATCTCTTATCTAGCGCTCTATAAATATAGCAATAGCGCTAAATATATATAACAAAATACGCCATCCGGCCCAAACTATCCCACACCACCAGACCCAAACCCACCCCACACCATCCGGCCCTAACTATATCACACCAGCAGTCCCAAACCCACACCGCACCACCCGGCCCAAACTATTCCACACCAGCAGACCCAAACCCACCCCACGCCATCCGGCCCAAACTATCCCACATCACTAGACCCAAACCTACGCCACACCACACCAGCCATTGCCCCTCTACAAAATGTGCACATGTACATACTTTCTTTTCCAAATTTGGATTCGTCCATCTCTACGATTTTACTTGGCCCCCTTAACTTTTCTTTATGTATGATATACGATACCTCGCGACAAAAAGACATACATATGTACCGAAAAATCATAAGAATACGCAAGTTCGTGCATCAATCAATTTTTCCGTATACGCGAATAATTCGTTTAATCAACGTTTAACTTCAATAATAGACCGCTTCAAAGAAGAATAAGAAGAATTAGATAAATATACATCTATTTAAGTTGGTATTGGTTGCTACCAGTCAAATGTCATCTAGAAAGTCATACATTTTAACATCTAAGAAAATGTGAAAATGTTGGTAAATTACTGAAAATTATATTAATATTTGAACGTATATTTGTAAAAAAAGGATAAGTTATTATAAATGTATTATAACTTGTATTTATGCGATTAAATACATAACAAAACTTCGTTTGAACGTAACGTAAACACTTCAAGGCAAGATCGTTTTTCTTAAATTGTGACTCTGGGAGGCATTTCTCACAAAACTTTTATTTAGATAATTTATCACCCTTTAGGTCACCTTTACGGTGCTATAATTTTTGCGAAAATCGAATGTGACCTCCATGTGACCTCCATTTCACACAGCAATATTTAAGGGCGACAAAGAGGGCGCTAGATATCAACTAGCCGCGAAATTGGCTAAATATGAGGACGAGTACCGGTCGATTTTCGCAAAAAAAATATAGCGCCGTCAAGGTAATCTAAAAAGTGATAAATTATCTTGATAAAAGTTTTGTGAGAAATGCCTCCCTGAGTTACAATTTCAGAAAGACGGTCTTACCTTGAAGTGTTTACGTTACGTTCGAACCCAATCTTCTTATGTATTTAATCCCATAAGTATAATTTATAATACATTTATAATAACTTTTATCCTTTTTCTACAAATATACGTTCAATTATTAATATAATTTCCAGTAATTTACCAATAATTTTACATTTTCTGGAATGTTAAAATATATGATTTTCTAAATGACATTTGACTGGCAGTAACCAGTACCAACTTAAATAAAACTGCAGTCGTATGTTTATTCCATGATAGAAATACATTAGGTGTGCTCGTGCGCATCTAGCGATGACGCGCTTTGCGAAACTCTAATATGTGTATATATGTATTAGTTATAGCATACAATACCGTAGCGAAACATCCAGAACTAAAGGCAAGTGATAACGCGCGTTGGTAAATGCGCAGGAAAATCCTATTTTGGTAAACTTATGAGCATACCTAATGTATTTCTATCATGGCTTATTCTTATTCTTTCCTAATAATTCAAATTTGACATTGTCTTTGTCACTTTTGAAATGGCGCAAGTCAATTTAATGGAGTTATATAAAATATGCAATTTTCAGACGAGGGTAGGTACATGTGCCCTCGTTGTGGATGCCCACTGAAATTAAGGCTGGAGGAACATCGGTAAGTATTACGTGCATTTGTTGTATACTTTATATTTAGGATTTTTTTGTACTAAATGCGATTTAAAAAGAGAGAGCGGTGCGGAGGGGTGGCAGGGGAGGGGGGATTTTAAGACGGGAACGTTTTTTGTCTGTTGTGTTGGTTTGGATCGGCTAGTGTTGGGTGGTTTTGTGCGTGGTGGTGTGGGGCGGTTTGGGCTGGGCGGTGTGGCGTGGTTTTGGATTAGAATGTATGGGTGGTTTGGTCCGTACTGTGAGGGGTGGTTTTGGCCCGAGTGCGGGCGGTGATTTTGGGCCGGGCGGTGTCTTGTGGTCTTGGAACCAGTGTGGGGCTGTTTTGGACCGGGTGTGGGGCGGTTTTGAGGCGGGTGGTGTGGGGCTGATTGGGGGCGGGCGGTGTGGGGAGTTTTGGGCCAGGTGGGGTGGGGCGGTTTGGGCCTGGATGGTGTGGTGCGGTTTTGACCCTGGTGGTTCGTGACGGTTTGGGGCTGGCGGTGTGGGTGGTTTCGGGCTGAGCAATGCGGGACGGTTTCGGCCCGGGCGGTGCGGAGGCGGTATCGGGCCTGGTGATGTGAGGTGGTTTGGGGCTGACGGTGTGGGGCGGTTTTGGGTTAGACTGTGTGGGCGGTTTTGGGCTGGACGGCGTGGGGCGGGTTCGGGCCGGCCGGTGCCTGGGCGGTATCGAGTCTGATGATATGGGGCGGTTTGGAGCTGACGGTGTGGGGCGGTTTTGCGTTGGGCGGCGTGGGGGAAAGCAGCTTTGGTCAGGTTGGGTCGCATCGAATACTTTAATATATTTTGTATGTGAAACCATAATACGTGCATTTGTTGAATGGGGGGTGAATTTAGGACGGGGACGTTCTTTTTAATTCGAAACTTTCAATTTTCCAAATTTTAGGATTCGTTCATCTTTGGGTTGCCAACAGTCCCCTAACTTTCATTTGTGATGAATTACGACCGCAGTACATAAGGGGACTGCGTTTGAACGTAACGTAAACACTTCAAGGTACGACAATTTTTCTGAAATTGTGACTCTGGGAGGTACGTCTCACAAAACTTTTATTAAGATAATTTATCACTTTTTAGGTCACCTTTACGGCGCTACAATTTTTTTTGCGAAAATCGACCGGGACTCATCCTCATATTATTCCGCGAAATTTAAAATTGTTGGCGGGAATTTTAAATTAATATTAGATGTGATTATTGTCGGTTGTGTATGTAACTTAGTGAGTCGTATCTTCAAAACGACGATATATGTAGGTATAATAGGTACCAGATGAAAACAAAAATTTGAAAAGAAAATGTATATTATAAAGGAAAAGAAAAAATAATTGCAATTGAATTTTACATTAAATAATGAATTGATATTAAAACAACAACAAGTAGAAGAATCAAATAATTAAACGCTAAAAACAATATGAAAGCAAAAGAAGAATTAATTACAGTAGCGTTTCACGTTAAAAAAGAGTGAATATTAATCAAATCAAAGATATAATAAGAAATAAGAAATAATGAAAGAGATCGAAACAATACAATAAAAATATAAACAACACAAATGACTCAAACGAAAGAAATTGGATCCAGAACCAGGCCGAGAGAAAAATGAAAATATTACAATATGACGTAAACATTTTACTGATGTTGTAGTATTTTCAATTTGCTCTTCTTGCCAAGAGAAGTTTTTTGGTCATGTTGGTAACGGTCGAGTTTGGTACAGTACCAAGGAATACCGATACGACAGATTCCCTTAACAATACCATCTATAACAAAATTAAAGTAACAACAAGTAATCCAAGAAAAATCGATTTGTTCTGATAAAAACTACAGCTTTCCTTCTGAATGTTTGCTACTTGCAAATTTTGCAATTCCTATTCCAACAAAGTAATTCCATTACCAACAGACAACTAACTTCTCCGAAGGATATGTTTATTCAACTGCTCAGAAAACTCTCTGAAAGAAAAAAATTGATTGCACAATAGTGAACAATCAGAAGTTAAAGCACTTACACATTTATCACATTTGGCAGTAAAACCGCTAACCTAAGCCACTGATAAAATTTTTATATTGCCAGAAGAAACAGCTTCATGTATTTCCTCGGCAATATGATAACTTATGTATGTGTTAACGGTTTCATCGTCATTTACCAGATTACTTCTTCCAGTCACTTCAGCCTCGATGAGAAAAGTTTGTAAATTACGTTAAAGACTCTCATTATCTTGCTTACAATTGGTTTCTTGCAATCTTGCAGTTTTGGGACCATTAATGACTTGAGTCTTTAAAGAACTAACAAACTCTGGGTTACCAATTCAGCCACAATCGAGACGATTTTTGTACCAAATAAATTTATCCTGCTTAAAAGTTGGAGGTCGGATACTAGTTACTTGGCGATTCTACATGTTTTGCCACATTATAAAGTAATAGCTTTAATGGAGTATATTCATTCAATTTGTGATGGTAGTTTCCAATCGGTCTGCCTTTTGCCGCACACATAATTCCACATCTCGACTTTGGAAATGGCTGTGTTCCAAAAGTCCGCATGCTTGTAACTTTGGGTGACGCAGCAGCAAAGTGGCTTCCCGTCTGGTAGTACTCGGGCACTTCCGTTAGAGCTGTCAAACAGCTTGTCGATATCAGGGATGAAAGCAGCAGCCTCAGTGCTTGTTGTGGAAATTTGATAGATCGAAGTGCAAAAAATAGGAGTATACAAGAAAATATATATAGCACTGAAAGTACTGCTGGTAGTAATAAGTGCATGCCTACTTCTTTGGATCCAAAGTCTTCGTTCCTTTTTGAACAGGTTTAGGTACTGCAGTACAATAGAACTTCTTGCTCGAATGGTATATGGAGGAATCAAAATAGTCCCTGCGCCATCTTAAATTTTGCGTCATTTTGGATTCCAAGATGCAATGCATCAAACCATATTTTTGCCCTAAAAACGTGTCATTATTATTACGTATAATTCTAAAATTGGAAATTAAATGGATAAGTTTGCTGATTCAGTTATATTCTTCAATATATTTTTTTCATCTATTGTTCTTTTGTAAACTTTATAATTTACAATTTTGATTATCTATAAATTTTATTAAAGATATAACATTTTAGAACTATTTCTTTCATTTAAGGTTATGTACACAAATCAATACGTACCTCTCAAACTTCCTTGTAATACTTTGCTACTGCACATCTTTGCAACTTCCATACAGGTCTTCCCACACAAAACACATTTGTCGCCCATTTCGACGATGAAAAACGGTGCAAGACGGTGAAAAACGGTAGAATTAAAGAATCAAAAACAACGTACACATAACGTACACTGACGCCGATCCAGCGCCAACGTATTAATAGCAGTAAGTACGACTGGTACGACTGTCTACGATTGTGCCCCGATTATTAACGAACCCCGGCAATTATCGCGCCACCTGCCAAACCTTGGATTTATACTGACAAAGAAGGAGCATATGATCTTTTTACTTAGGTAAACTAAGATAACTATAGCGGATAACTTTCCGTATTTACTTGGAGATCTGTAGTAATCTGTGTGCGTGTGTTTCTATGTCCCAATGTTGCCAACTATGATATACATTTCATTGCTGCCTACTTATAACATCTGCCCTTTTAACATATGACCTATAAATCGAGTTTACTCGGCTTCCTAATTAAACATCCATACCTAGACTTACATACAGGCAGTTGCATTACTAGGTTCTAAATGCGATTGAGAACATATATAAAACTTCTCCAATTCGGAATGAGGCTCATTATTGTTTATAGCATGAGAATAATCATGTTTATTACTATCAAGATCATTTTCAAATACAAATTTGTCGAAATTAAGATTATTTATTATAATAATAATACTCAATAATAATAATAATAATAATAATAATGATCTTTATTTGTGCAACAGATTACACCAATTACTGGACAAAAAACAAACAATGAATTACAATGCAGCAAGTACAAGTTCACAAAAATAAAGTTTGCCATGAGATTGATATGCTAAAAAAACCATTCAAAACATACAGCAAAAAAGAAAAATACAATTTACAAAATTGGAGTGAAACAGTTACTAATTTAAAAAAAGGAGACAGAAAAAAATATATACACACACGAGATGTGTTATGTAAATGCAAACAGCAACACAGTCCCCCTCCCTCCCCCTCCCTCCCGCCCCCTTCAGCATAGAAAACTGTCAGCATAAAACGTATGAAAGTTCCTAATCATCTGTGATACTGGAGAATTTATTAAAAGATTGGTTCTTGCATTTGGCAAGCTGAAAGTTACCGAAGAGCGAGTATTACGAGGCGGTACGTGAAAACCAACGCTGGACAGCAATGACGGAGAATCAATTTTATCTGTTAACAATTTCAAAAAACGGTGTAGAGTCAATAAACACGTATAGTGTATAGTACGATCGGGATAAGTTTCTGTAAGTTTAAAAGAAAGATATTTTAAAAACCTCTTCTGTACTGGCTCAAGTGAGGTTTGTTGGTATGCATAATATGGGGGCCATATCAAGGAGGCGTACTCGAGCTTACTCCGGACCAAGGAAGTGTATAGAGCTATGAGGGTCTTGGGATTATTAAAATTACGGCAAAATTTTATAAGAAAACCTAATGCCCTAGAGGCAGATAAGCATGTTGAAGAGATATGTTTCGAAAAGGTGAAAATATGTTTCGAAAAGTACTCCCAGATCCCTAACCCTGCTATTCCTGTGTAGTAGGTCGCCACCAGCTGTATAGCCATAAGTAATGGCATTAGCGCATCTAGTGTAAGAAACCACCGTGCACTTATTTACATTTTACGAAATTCTATTCTGCAGGCACCACTCCTCTATCAAAGATAAATTAATTTGTAATTTGATGCAATTAGCAGTATAGTTAATTACATTATAGATTTTCAAGTCATCGGCATATCCAAGAAATTCCCAATTTAATTTCATGAACAGATCATTAATATAAATATTAAACAGCCAAGGGCCCAGATTCGAACCCTGGGGTACACCTGATAGTATAGAAAAGGGAGCTGCAGAAAAACCATTATAAAACACATAACCCCTCCTGCCAGTTAGATAGGAGCGCATCAACGTCAGCAGTGAAGGGCAAAATCCCATGCAGTCTAATTTTGCAAGTAAGAGAGCATGATCTATAGAATCAAATGCCTTTGATAAATCAGTGTAAACAAAATCGACTTGTTTTCGTTGATCCAGAGCTGCAGAAAGACCAGAGATTATGCTGAACATTAGGTTCATTCGGGGATTCCTTTAGTTCTATGACTACATTACCGAAATTATTCGCAGAAAAATAGGCGACCCTAATTTTTGTTTTTGACAGAAGTGTAGAAAACGTCAACGTAGATAGTTAGTAATAATTTATGTACTTGTTTTTAATAATTATTTATTGTTATTGATATTCAGTATTCATTACGTGTTTTTACATCAACATGGTTTACATACATGTGATGACATGGCGCTGTGTTGATATATCTGGTTAGGTTTGTTACCAACCTAACGGAAGCACTATTCCTAACACGGCCCCTCCATGTAATATTTAATTTTAAAATTGCAAGAATCTCACATCAGTCCTCATATAACAAAGTGTTTCTGAATTTTACAAATGTTTCTTTACCAAGTGGCTTAGACATCAGAAATATTTTCGTTTGTACTAATATACTCAACACAAATATCACATCGGTAAACTCCTCACCACACAATTGTTTATAATAAAATGGGTGACACGTGTTTCGCTAGCTCGAGGCAAGCATCTTCAACAACCGTATAAACCGAAGTTCGGTTTATTTTCGTTATCATTTTATTAAAGCCCTATGTGCTAAAAAGGAGATTTGTATTGAGTATATTAATAAAGGTGATTGCAAGGACTGTGGTATAATTTACTGACACAAATATCACATCGATAAACTCCTCGCCACATAATTGTTTATAATAAAATCGGTGACACGTGTTTCGCTAGCTCGAGGCAAGCATCTTGAACAACCGTATAAACCGAACTTCGGTGTTTGTTTTCCACGCTTAGAGTTCTCAAATGCATTTATCATAGAAATTGTACTCAAATTATCGGTTTTCAACACTGCACGCTCAAAATTAGTAAATTCCGATAACACACCCTTCAAATTGACGATTTCTTGCATAGCAGCACTTGCAGATATGTATTCCGCCTCCATCGACGAAAGGGCGACACAGTTCTGCTTCTTTGAATGCCAGGCAATTGGATTTGCTGCGTGAAAACGCACAAAACCACTAACACTTCTCCTTGTCTTCTTGTATTCTGCCGAATGAGCATCACATTGCCCTTCTAGTCCTGTTGTGCCTTTTATAAAATGTAATCCCATATTCCTTGTGTTACTCACATATCGCAGTATTTTTTTACCAGCTTTCCATGTTTGCTCTGTTGGGCTATCCAAAACCGACTTAAATAACGACAAAATAAGAAAGAATTGGTCGAGTTGTAACTGCTACATACATGAGACTACCTATCAGTCGACGATATGGAACTTTTAAGTTCACAGGAGCTTGTATTGTAAAATTTACTTCCATGGGGGTTGAGATACCTTTACAGTTTTCGATGTTGAACTCTCAATAATTTACTTATTATTTTTGGTTGGGATACTTTTAAACCAGTCTTTGTTTTACTTATTTGCATACCTAGCAATGAAGATACATTTCCATCAATTTTAACTTTCAATTCTTCCTTTAAATCTTTTATCAGCTTTTCAATTTGTTAGTTTGGGTCAGTAATGAGTGCATCATCCACAAATAATACAAGATATATGTCATCTTTGCAATAAAGGCAAAAATCGTATTTAGATCGACGAAATTCTATATTTACCATAATCTCATTAAATTTGTCATTCCAAACTCTCGGTGCACTTCTTAGTCCATATAGAGCACGATTCAACTTAAGTATCTTTTCTTTACTCACTCACTGATACAGATAATAGAATTCTTATAGTTGACATTCTGCAAACAGGAGTATAATTAAATTCAGAACCGTTTTCATATGACTCTTGAAAGCCTCGTGCAACTAGTCTCGCTTTTCTTGTCCCATCTTCTTTGATTCTAAAAATCAATTTGGTTTCTATTGCTGTCTGATTTTCTGGTAACTTCGTTTCTGTCCAAGTTTGTAATTTTTTTGTGTGAATCCAATTCAGTTTTGATTGCCTCTCTCCATTCTGGATACTTATTTGCTTCTTCATAAGTTTTCGGTTCTTCATTTGACTCACTCAGTAGGCAGTATGCTGTCTATAAGTCATAATCTTCCAAATTCTTGCTTCTTTCTGAATTACTTACACTAGAATCTTCATTTTCGTATATGTTACCTTCTTTTCCTGTTTCGTTTGAGTGTTCATTATCTAATGGTTCTACTTCCTGCTCATTTTTGTCATTTTTTATTACTTTAATTTTCGTCCATATTTGAAGACATTTATTCAGTATTTTCTATAGTACTATACTCAACACTTGATTCTTGTTTATATTCCCGTCTTTTCATAGCAATATATTCCATTACGTTTTCTTCAAAACGAACGTCTCTGGATTTCATTATTTTCTCTTCACTTATTATCCAAATTCTATAGCATCCCCCGCAATATCCGATCATGACTGCACGTTTAGCTTTTAGATTAAGTTTACTCTCTTTTGGCATAGTAGCGAACCAGGCTCGATAAACAAAAACTTTCAATTTTGGAATGTCACTTCTTCCATCAAAGAATTTGTGCAGGGGTTTTCCCTCTTTCCAATGCAGATGTGGGTGTTCGATTAAGTTCATATACAGATGCCTTCAATGCCTCACCCCATAAATATTTTGGAATACCAAAACTTATTATTTTGGACCGTATCATATTCAGTAATGTCCTGTTCATGCGCTCAGATTTGCCATTCATTTGTGGACTATAACTCTTATACTCCAGTTTAATTCCATTATTTCTACAATAATACTTAAAATTATTTGAACTAAAGTCACCACCATTATCTAGTCTCATTTTCTTGACTTTGATTCCATGCTGTCTTTCTACTTCTTTAGCATGTTCTTTCAAATTCTCTTCAGCTTCATTTTTGTTTTCTTGGTAGTTTTATCACCAGAAAATGAGAAAAATCGTCCAAGATTACTTGAAAATATTTTTCTCCATAGATTGTTGCTGGTACAATAGGACCACATATATCACTGTGTATTAATTCCCCTATAGCATTTGATTGCTTTTCACTCTTAAAAATGGTAATCGTGTGGCCTTGGATTCGTTACATATGCTACACTCACTAGTATGAAAAGGTAGTCCCAGTTGTTTAAGAGCATTCTTTTCAACATGTCCTAGTCTTCTGTGCCACAAATCATTATTATTCGCAACTACATTACAATTTTCATGACCAGAGCTATCCAATTCTGGAATATATATATGCCACTTACATTCTTACATGTAATAGAAAAATTGTCTCCGCAAAAAAGTTTTATTTTTCCTTATTTTTATCCAATGACTTCTAGAAGTCATTTTTGCAGCCGATAGCAAATTGGGTTTAATTCCGCAGAGCTTCAATCGTTATTAATCTATCTCGATATCTAGCTCTAAGTTCCCCTTTTTGGTAGCTTTCAAAACTAGCCCATTAAGTATATGCACAGTAACTTCATGATCCAACTTTCTCACATTATGCATGTCATCCATAAGTTCATCTTTTACAAAATGTTTACTAGTTCCCTAGTCCAATACAAAAACATTATTTCTAACTAATTCTTTCTGATTACAGAAGTTTGCAGCTATTAAAGCAATATTTTCTTTGGCAGAATTGGCTTCAGCTCTTCCTTGGTTCGCATTATATGGTCATCCTCTATTACCACGTTTACCTCTATTATATCTCCCGTAGTTAAAACGTTTTGGACACTGTGCTTTAAAGTGAGATTTATCATCACAAATATAACACCCTGTAGATGCTTTTAAACTAGAGTCACTGCTACTTGCCTGATCTAGAACGCCTTTAGATTTGTACTTTAATTCTTCATCTAAAAGATGTGCCTTGACAAAACCCGTTTTTACTTCGGTAACTATTTCTAAAGCTGTTATAACTGCGTCATACTGTGATTTAACTGAGAGCAGCAGATGGAATACTCGATCAGTTTCATCGATGGTAGATCCAAATCCTGAAGATCCCTGATGATGGTATCAAATTTCAAAATATGGTCCTTCAAATTCTCGTGTATACCTGACTTTAAACTAAACAATTTCCTCCATAATGTCAATTTTGTGAATGAACATCTTTTAAAGCTTTCATTTGTTCCTTGGCGGTCTTACAATCTTTAATAATGTCTAAATGTTTATCGGATACTCCCTGTGTTATAAATGACTGGGCCTTGGCATCTTGAATCATAAAATCTCTCCTTTTTGCATCGTCAATTGGTTCGTCCTTATCAATAACACATTCGCACTGTTCTTTTCTGAGAATTGCCATTACACGAAATCGCCAGTTATTGTAGTTATTCGCTGCTAAAATTGGTACACTTGTGTACACGTTCGACATCGCGATTACATGTATGTATTTCGAACTTTTATTTTTGATTTAATTCTAGGCCCATAACCTTTTAATAATTATTTATTGTTATTGATATTCAATAAGAGTCCATATTCATTACGTGTGTTTACATCAACATGGTTTATTAAAAACACAAGCTCAATTTAAGTTCACATTTTGGTACCGAAACCCGAGAGGTTACGAAAGTGGTAAATAGCGTGAGTGATCTGTTAAACACAAATCAACTTGAAGTAAAAGAAATACCGGTGTTACTTGTCAATATCAGTTCACTAGAATTAAAATTAACGGAATTGAATCGGAAGTTAGCAGATACTTTCGAGGAAACTCGAGCCGAAGCGGAATGCGAGAAAATATTTGAATATGAAGAAATTGCGGTTGAAGCTAAAGCGAGATTGGAGCAACGAGCGCTGTCTGAAGCTAGAGAATCGACCAACAGCTGATAACGTCTCAAGAAGGAGCCAGGAGCTGATGTTAGAAATGAACGCGGGTAATCGACGACAACGAACGGTAAGGTTACCTAAAATAGAATTAATCAAATTCAACGGTGACAAAGCATCGTGGCCAGCCTTTTGGGAGCAATATAGTGTCGCAATTCATAAGAACGATAATCTAGATATTCTAGATGAATCGACAAAATACACATATTTAAAATATGATATAATCGGACGCGCCGCAACAACAATTACCGGTTTAACGCAAAGTGAAATAACTTTCAGAAGAAGTAACAGCGCTATCAGCAGATAAACCGATAAGCTCAAAATCATCGATAATATCACTAAACCCATTTTTGGATGAGGATCATATTCTACGATTAGGTGGAAGACTCATTGAAGTTGACTTACCGTATCAAACCAGACATCCCATAATGTTGCCTAAGAAAACTACACTCACGGATAGGATAATATTCAGCAAACATAAAAAGATACTGCATGGAGGTATCAGTGCAACGCTAGCGGCTATCATGAAAAGGCACTGGGTCTCCACGCCCGTCAACGAATCAAAACTGTCCTTGGTGGATGCCCGAGATGTCAAAAACTTAAGAACTTAAACCATTTCGGTCGGGGGAGGATGTAGAAAAGTAGGCGACCTTAATTTTTATTTTTGGGAGATGTCAGAAGAAGTGCAGAAAACATTAACGTAGATAGTTAGTAATAATTTATGTATGTACTTGTAACGTATACCTAGTAATAAAACGAACGAAATTAAAAACACAAGCTCAATTTAAGTTCACAATTTACAACCTTATAAGATCTGGGTGTTTTATTGAGGTCTAAAACTTTACCCATACATTTTCAATATGATTGTAAACAATAATATTTTGTCGGGGCTCGAAATACTTGAGATGTGATGCAGTTCTATTATAATAATGCTGATACTGTTTTTGTCTGTACTTTAATTTTTCTAACACATTTTCACATAGGCTAGGTTTTAATAGATCTGCGCAGGTAATTTCGTTTTGCAAATTTGGCCGGTGAGTAATTGATATACTTTAAAGGAGCATTTCGATACTGTACAACGCCTCAAATATCTCCTTGCCCTCTTCTTGCGATTTTTTACTAAACTTTCTGCTATACCAACAGCTTTTTCAACTAAACCGTTTGATTTTGAATAGTTAGGACTGCGTGTTGTAATATTGAAATTCCACTCCCTAGCAAATTCTTTAAACGAAAAACTGCCCAATGGAACAGTGTCAGAAATCAAAGTATCTGGACTACCATATTTAGAAAAAATAGATTTTAGTTTTATAATAATTTCAGTAGCAGACTTATCACGTAAAGACACAAGCTCAAGCCAATTTGAGTATGATTCCATGACTACAAGATATAAATGATTTGCGTATGAAAATATATCTGCACCTATTCTTTTCCTTTGTCGTTCTGGTATGGTGTATGGTAATAAGGTTTCTTTAGAATTCTTCCTAGAAAAACGTTCACATATTCGATACTTTCTAATGAAATTTTCAATGTCTTGGTTTAGTAAAGGCCAATTAAATGTATATATATATATATATATTTCGTGACCTTTTGATACTTATGATCTTATATCATAGATCTATCTTATATGATAGATCTCTACCACTAATAGGTCAATAAAACAAGGCTGGTTTGAACGATAGTTATATTTTCAGAACGTTTGTAAACGTTCAAACCAGCCTTGTTTTATTGACCTATTAGTGGTAGAGATCTATCATATAAGTAAAGGCCAATACAAAATTTGTCTTGCTTGAGACTTAGTCTTTTTCATTCCCACATGGCCCTCATGTAACTTGATTAACATTTCGTTTCTCAATTTAAGTGGTACAACTAATTTATTATTGTGAAATAACAGTCCATCTAAGATACACAAATAATCTCTCAATTTATAGAAACCACGGGCAAACATAGGAATATCATTTTTATTCGTCGGCTACTCCATTTTTACAAACTTTATTATTGTTTGAAGCTCTACGTCTTGTGCAGTAGCTTCTTTAAACAAGTATTTTTTCTCATTAGACCGGTAAATATTTTACAATTGAATGTACTACATATGTCATTTCCAGATCATCATGAATATGTCCATTTAAAAATGCGCTGCGATAGAGTATCTGCAATGTAAAGATATTTTCCTGGTTTATATGTATTATTAAATCATAATGCAGCACTTTCAATAACATTCGTTATAATCGCGGAGGCACTGACGCTAAACTCTTTTTAAATATTGATTCTTGAGGTTTGTGATCCGAGCAAACTTTAATGTTATTCATGCCATATATGAAATAAAGAAATTTTTCAGAACTAAATACGATGGCTTGTAATTCCTTTTCTATTTGAGCGTACCTAATTTTGCTCTTGGAAAAAGTACGTGAAGCGAATGCAATCGGATAACCATTTTGTAAAATGCATGCTCGTAAGCCATCCTTGGACGCATCTATTTCTATTTCAATAGGCAAAGATGGGTTAAAAAAGGAGGAGTCACTTTTGATAGATTAGGTATATATTTTCCCAAGTATTTAGCCATACCAAACAGTCTTAATAAATCAGGTTTATTTATTGGTTTTGGCATGTCAATTATTGCTTTAATATACGATTCATTAGTGTTAATACCTTCTTTGCAAAATACCTGTGCTAAAAATTTGACTTGTTTAGATTTAAATTGAATTTTGTCCTTATTAAATTATATTTTGCAGCTCGATCAAGTACTAACTGCAAATTTTTATCATGTTCTGACTCTGTTTTACCTGTTATGATTAAGTCATCAAAATAGATTCCTACTCCATCTATATCTCCAAAAAGTTCATATTTTTTTCGCTGGGATACTTCTGGGGCTGAGGAAATGACAAACGGCAGCCTTACAAATTGATACCTTCCAAAAGGGGTTCCAAAAGTACACAATTCTGCAGATTCATTATCAATTTTCACTTGAAAGTAACCGTCTTTCATGGGCAGCACAGTAAAATATTCTTTATTGCATAATTTACGATCTATTTCATCTGCTGTAGGAATTAGAAAACGTTCTCGCTGAAGAGCCTCATTCAGAAATTTCGAATCCAAACACAACCTTAAATCTCAATTTTTCTTTTCGACCATGACCAGGGGATTTAGCCATGCTGTAGGCTTTTCAACTCCTCGAATAACCCCCTGAAGTTCAAGTTCATCAAGTTTACATTTAACTTTACATATTGTGCAAAGCTTGTGGGATACGTCTCAAAGCTGCTACATGTGGAATATAATTTTATTTAAAAATTATTTTGTGTTTCTTAGAAAATTGACCTAGGCCTTCAAAAACATGTGTATATGAACCAATAACATCTTTTAAATAATTAAAAGTTTTGTTAATACTATCCTACAGTTTAATTAAAGTAAGACTTAAACACCCTGGCAAGCCTAGAAGAGGCATTTAATCTTTTGGACTACTACGAAAGGCATATCTGCAACATCCATATTAACATTACATCTTAACATTATTTCTCCCACTGGCTTGATTCTAAAATTAGGATCACCATAAGAAACCAATGCAATATTAGATACAACCATCTTTCTACAATATTTAATTTTATCTATGCATGAAAGCGGTAATACACTTACTTCAGCTCCTGTGTCCAATTTAAAATTGTTTTCGTACCCTTCTAGATTCACTATTTTTGTCGACATCAATTTCTTATTCAATAGGTTAGTTAAATTTTCTCTCACACAAACTAGGTTTCGAAAAGAATTAGTATATATCAAAGAGATAGCTATATACAACGATTACTCCGTAAAAGATGTTGAAAAACGATTAAAAAGAATTAAAAGAAAAGCCCAAGAAATTCAACGACTTTGGCCTCGGTAGTTACGCGGGAAAAGAATTTTATAAAACTACCGCATCATAAAATTTCAAAAGTGATTAGTAATATTCTAGAGAAACAAAACATGAAGGTATGCTCGACATCTAAAAAACACCTTAAAGAATCTTTTAGGTAATCCGTAAGACAAAACAGTCCGGGAACAACGGTCGGACATCTATAAAATTGATTATAATGAATGCGATAAAGCATATACAGGGCACTTGAGACGCGCAATAGCTACACGATTTAAAGAACAGTGGCACATTATCGCTACGACAGGATAGACTCGCCAAGTATCGCGGAACATATGGAAAATTTAAAATTGATAAGACAGGTTGATTCACCGCGAGAACTCGATGCATATGAAGCTATACACACACAAAAATATAAATCTTCTAAATCGGGGCGTGGAACCGATTCATTCTGGTTTATTCCGATTATTATGATCAAATGAAATAATTAAATAATATTGCTCACAGAAGTGCAACTAGCATTTTAATTATAATTTAATTTCTTCGGGCAATAACCAATTTATTGACACAATGGTACTTGTAAATCTTTAACGTTCAAACTTCGGATTTAGCATTTATTTTTTCCCTTGATCGTCTACTTCACATAGTATGTAAGAAAAAGGCCATTTACGGGGGTGAAAGGCCGTCCTAGCCGTCGCCGAGCGGGAAAATATTTGTCCATGCACACACATGGTCACAGTAAAAAGTGGGCTAAAAATGCATGTTTTAGAATTTTTAATGATAGAAATTTGTCACTTCGGTTTATACGGTTGTTGAAAATGCTTGCTTCGAGCTAGCGAAACACGTATCACCAATTATGTTATAAACAATTGTGTGGTGAGGAGTTTACCGATGTGATATTGTAGAATCTTGACGCTGGGTTTCCTCTTTTTCGAATGATGGTCAATTTTACGACAATATGATTTATTTATGTTTTTACAGCACTGTAACTTATTTTGCTTTTTTACAACAAAAAAAAATGTATCATGAGATCGTTCTGTTTTATACCTAACCTCTCCTCGGTTGCGCATTAACTCTCGTGAAGCTAGCAATGTTTATTACAGAGACCTGTATGTCATGACATAAATTTTAAAAACAACTGTTGTTCGGGAGAATCCAAATATGCTGCACCCCTTGAAGGGTAAATACCCTTTGAAATGACGAAAGATAAGCAAATTGAATCATAGAATTGATAATGATTTACAACATACACTGGTATACTGCGACATAAAAACACTGAAGGAACACACACACAGCACTAATCTGTCGGCATGGGTAAGATACATACTTGACGCACTGCACGCTTTAAGACATTGTCAGCGGTTTTAACTGTAACCACCCGGACCACATTGTCTTCTCCTGGATGAGTCTGGATCACACGTCCCAGTTTCCAATGGAGTGGAGGTTGATTTTCTTCTCGGAGTAACACGAGGGCACCTAGTTTGATCGATTCGGCGTCCGTTTTCAATTTTGATCTAACTTGTAACTCTGATATGTATTCCTTGCTCCATCTATTCCAGAAATGCTGAGTTAATTTCTGCATTCTTTGGTACTGGTTTAGACGATGGTCCTTTACGTTGATCACAGGTGGATCCGGAAGTGATGCGGCTTGCCAATCAGAAAATGACCGGGTGTGAGAGGATTTAGGTCATTAGGATCGTTTGAGATGGGACTAATTGGATGTGAATTGAGAATTGGTTCTATTTGCGTTAAAACAGTTATAAAGTCTTCGAAACAAAGTGATGCGTTTCCTAATACACGTTTCAAATGCGTTTTAACCCATTTGATTCCGGCTTCCCACAAGCCGCCAAAATGTGGTGACCGCGGTGGAATGAAATGCCATTCTATACCTTCATTGGCTAATAAATTTGAAATATTCTCCCCATTTACCTTTATAAAATTAGACAATGGAGCTAATTCCCTTTTCGCTCCGATAAAGTTAGAGGCATTATCTGAAAACATTGCATGGGGTTTACCCCGTCTAGCGACAAACCGGCGTAAGGCAGCTACAAATGCCTTGGTTGTGAGATCATGTACTAGTTCTAAGTGTATTGCCCTTGTATTGAAGCATATAAATAAGCAAACGAATGCCTTGATAAATTTTACATTTCGTTCTCGTCGTTCCTTTAATAAAAAAGGACCTGCATAATCAACACCGCAATTAGGAAATATGTGACCTGGAGTTAAGCGATATTTGGGTAGATTGCCCATGAAGTGATGTGACTGTGGAGGGTTTGTTTTAAAACATGTGATGCATTTGCAAATAATCCTTTTCACAAGACTCCTACCTGCAATTGGCCAGTATCTTTCCGTTAATGAGCACAAGACGCCTTGCGGACCACAATGCAATAACCGAATACGTTCATATTGTATTATTAAATTCGTTAAATTATGATTTTTTGGCAATATCAAGGGATGTCGTTTGGTTAACGTAAATTCGGCTGATCTGATCCTACCACCAACTCGAATGAAGTTTTCGTTGTCCAAAAATGGATACAGTGAGGCTAAATCACCCTTTAACCTTTGATGGTTACCGCTAGCTAGATCTTTTAATTCACATGGAAAGCATTCTGCTTGGACAACCTTACTTAACTGCATTAAGGTGTTATGTAATTCATTTGCCCTAAGTGAACCTGTTCGTCTCTCTGAATGTGACACGCGGCAATTATTAATGAATCGTAGCACCCAAGAGGTAATCCTCTGCAATCGCGTTAATTCAGAAAATCTTGCAAATAGATCACATTGAATTGGCCGTACAAATAACGCTACAGATTTACGCATCTCTGGTAATTCATCTACAGATATTGTGAATGACTCATGTGGCCACAAGCCTTTGTCCTGCGAAAGCCAAATGGGACCATGCCACCATAGCGGAGAGTTAGTTAATTCTCTAGGTCGAATACCGCGTGACAGTATGTCTGCTGGATTATCGTGTGACCTTACATGGTGCCATTCTTCCTTTCGAGTATGCGTTTGGATCTCAAACACTCTGTTCGCAACAAATGTTTGCCAGCGTGAGGAATCTGACTTGATCCAACTAAGAACAATTGTGGAATCAGACCATAGAAAATGTGAAGTAAAAAATATGTTTGATATTTGTTTAACCTTCGATATTAATTTTGAAAGTAAAACAGCAGCACAAAGTTCTAATCTAGGTATTGTAATTTTCTGTAATGGTGCCACGCGTGATTTTGAGCAAAATAATCGTGTAACAGCTGAGCCTGCATTGTTTAAAGATCCTACGTAAATACATGCCCCATAAGCCCTTTCAGAGGCATCTGCAAATCCACGACATTCAATTTTTCCTGCATTGCCTTGTATAATTTGACGCGGTATATGAATCGTACCAAGTGCAGCTAATTCGTTTACAAATGTTCCATTTGTAGTGTATATCGTTGGGAATAGACTCATCCCAGGATATTCGACACTGCCAAAGACCTTGAATGATTAATTTTGCTACGACTATGAAGGGACCTAACAAACCAAGCGGATCGAAGATTTTCGCGGTAAGAGACAATATATTTCGCTTGGTTACAGGCTGGGTTGTTAGAATATTGGATATTTCGTATTTAAACGAATCTGTAAATGAATTCCACAGAATACCCAGTGTGTTACATTCTGTGTTCTCCCCGATTTGAACTTCGTTGGAATATTCCGCATTACAGAATTCCAAATGGCAATTGTTTAACCATTTTCGGAGGTTAAATCCTGCGGACGCTAATATAGAATTGAGACTATCTTTTAACTCGTTCAGTGCTTGAATTGAATCGGCTCCGGTTAGTAGGTCGTCAACATAGAAGTCATTGATGATGACGTTGCATGTGCTAGGATACTGAACAGTATATTCTATAGCTAACTGTTTGAGACACCCTGTTGCTAAAAACGGGGCAGATGCGGTTCCATAAGTTACAGTTTGCAATTCATAACATTGCAGGGTTTCTGACGGGTCTGATCTCCAAAAATCCGATAATACTTGCCATGATTTTCTGATACTAGAATCTGGCGATACATTTTCTCTATATCCGCCGTCAATGCAAAGAGATGTTTTGTAAATTGTAATAATATGGAAAACAGATCATTTTGTACAACGGGACCCACCATTTGTACATCGTTAAGCGATAGGCCGGTGGTGGTTGGAGCAGATCCATCGAAAACTACGCGTGTTTTCGTGGTAATACTGGAAGCCTTAAAGACTGCATGATGTGGAAGATAATAAGGTGGACTACTATTTTCATTCGTGGATTCTTTAACGGCCTTCATGTGGCCTAAGTGCTTATACTCATTCATGAATTGAGTGTAGTCAGATTTTAATACCGTATTTTGGGATAAACGTTTTTCTAGGGCAAAGAAACGGCGTAAAGCAAGTCGCTTGTTGCCACCGAGATTCATTTGCTTCCCGGTAAACGGTATATGTACTACGAAACGGCCTCTAGTGTCGCGTTTATGTGACTGAAAAATGTTGTTCGCATGCTTTTGTCTCACTTGATTGTATAGGAGTTGAATTGCACTCTTCTAATGCCCAAGAATTTTCGATTTGCTTGTGTAAACCAAGACTAAAATTGCAACTAGACCGATCATGAGGCCGAGATGGGATTGCTTGTGGTCCCGATATTATCCACCCAAATTTTGTTTTGTGTAACAGGGGTTTCTGATCGCCTAATTTTAATTGCCCTACACACAATAGTTGCCAAAACATATCTGCACCCAGCAATAAATCAATTTTGTCTGACTTATTGAATGCAGGATCTGCTAAATGTAGATGTTTTGGGATGTTTAAGGATGAGATATCAAACGGAATAATAAGCAAGTGGTCGGTGATTGGAGGTAATACCAAGCAGTCAATTTTAGTTTGGAATAGATTGCGTCTATCCTTTAACTCCACTTGTAATCTCTTATTGATATTGAGACTCGCTTGACCTAACCCCAAGATTGTTGAATTTATGTGAATGGCCGGTAGTTTAAGTGTCGTATAGAATTCGTTGGTGATGAAATTTGATTGCGAACCGCTATCTAATAAGAGTCTACAATCTAACCAGCGCCCTTGATAATCGCGTACTAATACCCATGCAGTGGACTAACGTTTACGAATAAGAGCTATTTGTCTGTGTGTGACTTGTTAGCGCGACCTCGGAAGTATTTTGGGCGGAAACACTTGGTATTGACGGTATATCTTGGAATGAATCAATATGAATGAGCGTGTGATGCCTTTTGTTGCAGCGCTTGCAGTTGGATTTTGATTTGCACTTACTGACGAAGTGACCTTTTCTTAGGCAATTTGAGCATAATTGTTTATTTTTAATTTGTGTTACACGTTCTAGCGGGGAAAAATTCATAAAAATAGTACAATGTGCGATCAAATGAGACGCATTGCAGAAAGTACATTTGATAGTGTTTAATGACACCAGTGTATTGGTTTTATGAGAGGAATTTATTTTGAAAGATTGGTTGTTAACAACAGGTCGCAATGTTTCCAATAAATTACATCTGTTTGTTAGAAATTGGATGAAGCTATTGAGAGTGGGAATTTCATTCGTATTGTTAGATAAGGTTTTTTCCCAATCTCGTTTTGATGAGGTGTCCAACTTTAAGCATACTAAATAAATTATAAGTATATCCCAAGCGTTCGTAGGTTGTCCTAAGTTTTCTAGCGCCTTTATGTGCTTCAGCAAATCATCTAATAATTCGCGAAGTGCACTGTATGATTCCTTTGTAACCGCCTTAAGGTTGAACAAAGCATGAACATGATTGTGTACTATGAGGCGTTTGTTTTCAAATCGTTTATTGAGTAAGTCCCATGCAAGTTTATAATTAGTTTCGGACGCCTCCAATGCCTGTATGACATGAGCAGCATCGCTTTTTAACGACATTTGTAAATAATAAAAATTTTGAATATCAGAAATATTGTTATTTGAATGTATTAAGCTCCTGAATGTATCTCGGAAGCTATACCACATATCGTACGAACCATCGAAGGTAGGTAGGTTGATGGTAGGTAGTTTAACGTTAGGAGTGTCCGCTTGTAGAGTATTAAGATTTTCGCGTTTTGAATGACTATGGCTTTCAGTGATAACACGCGCTATTCCCATTGAGCGATAGTATTCATCTTCAAATACTTCTCGCTCTTTATCTTGTTCATTCAAGTTTTGTGTTAATGTTTCAATTTCACTTTGAATTTGGTCAAACTGTATCCAAATATTATTAAGATTGTCTACGCGGCTTTTCAATTGTCCAACTTCGTCATTACTTAAGTTGTCTGTCTGTAAACTCTTTAAGAACTTTGAAAAACGGGTTACTTGAGCCTTTACGCCTGCTCTTCTACGGATTAATGTTTCGAAGTTAGACACTGTTTTAACGCAACGCAACGAAGGGATTAAGGAATTTATTAAAGGACTTACTGTTTTTGGTTATCACGGGGCGAAGTTGTTGGTGGATACGATTCTATTGCAATCCAATTGATGATGACGACACGATCGGATCCTGATGATGCTTCCACGTGTCTGCTGTAAAATGTGAGGTTAGATAACTCTTGTTGAAATCCGGCTCGAAGGACCATGTAGAATCTTGACGCTGGGTTTCCTCTTCTTTGGAATGATGGTCAATTTTACGACAATATGATTTATTTATTTTATGCACTGTGACTTATTTTGCTTTTTTACAACAAAAAAATGTATCATGAGATCGTTCTGTTTTATACCTAACCTCTCCTCGGTTGCGCATTAACTATCGTGAAGCTAGCAATGTTTATTACAGAGACCTGTGTGGCATGACATAAATTTTAAAAACAACTGTTGTTCGGGAGAATCCGAACAGATATTGTGTCAGTAAATTACACCACAGTCCTTACAATCACCTTCAGTAAATTGTTGCTAATGTGTCTTGTATTTCTAGATTTGTTTGAAGTTATCAGTTTTCACCATATTTTTTAATTTGGAAAGATTGATATTTTTGTTAACACTTAAAGATCTCTACCCGATAGCAATATGTTATTCATTTTGGAGCACCAAATTGTTGGAGTATTCATGATATTTTTAGTGTCGAAGTAAAACTGATTTACTAGTATTGTTAATAACAACTTAATAATTACGGAGGTGGAGTCTGGCAGAATTCAGCAATAAGCCCAAGGAGTGTGTATATTTGAACTTTTTAAAGTATGTTTTGAAAATTTGTATTAATAAAGTATAACTACACACATGTACAAGCCCTAATAACTATATATTGAGAGGAAATAAAGTACATACATATATAACTCAGGTATTTTTCAGATTATTTGCTTTTCTATTTTTTTAATGTAATACCCAGTAACTAGTTAATTAACAAAAATCAACTGACGTTCTTAAATAAAATCACTCACAGAAACTTATACGTCTTTATTCTACGTCTACATAAAATAATAATACATAAAATACCATAACAACTATAGATAAAACACTAACGCCCGTGATAGCAACCAGGCTTGCTTGTCGGTATCGAAGCCAAGTCAAATGATTAAATGACTGACGTTTACTACACAACTACAGTTACTACACAACCGACACAAAAAAAACAAAATACTTATTCTATCATCTCTAATTAACAAAATTTTCATATTGTGTGGCTACTAAATATTGGGGCAGTATGAAGTAATTGTTAAAAAATGAAACAAGATAAGATAACAAAATGGTGCGTAGTACTACAAGTGCGAAAATTCGTGAGTGAGTGCTTAAAAATTATGTCCGAAATAAAACAATACGTGAGTGGGAGAAGAACTTCATTATTATTATTCATAAAACTCTGGAATATGATGAAGCATAATAGAGAAACGAGAAATACCCTATATAAAGAACTTAAAAGTCTGGGTCGTCCCAAAAGTAGTTTCTGGTAGGAATAACAGACTATTACTAAAATATCTTGGTCGATAGAAGACTGGTCCAGAGTAATTTTTAACGACGAATCAAAATTCGACATAGGTCTTGGTGACCACCGCAAACGGGTGATTCGAACTAAAGGATTTTTTTACAATGATTGCCTAAAATGCATCGTAAAATTTTCTACAAGAGTGATAATTTGGGACTTCATGGCAGCTTCAGGATTAGCATACTTTGAATTAGTTGATAGTATCGTGAATGCAGCGAAGTATCAACAAATATTGCAAAACAGTCTGCCATCAAATATTGCGAAGTTAAATGTTGGCAAAAATTACATTTTCCAGTAGGATGGGGCGCCTTATCATACGGCCAAAACCACAAAAAGTGGTTTGACGACCACAACATCAACGTTCTTTCTTGACCTTCCAACAGTCCTAACCCCAAAGTCATTGAAACAGTCTGGCTTAAAATGATACATTGAAGAACAACCCACAACGGACATTACCGGAACTTAGACTCAAAATACAGCAAATTTGGAATTGATTTACTTCTGAAAAGTACAGATCCTTAGTTAAGGGCTTATACGCAGTTAGAATTTTGGAAAAATCGATTTTTTTTTCGTAATGTACATACGTTGAAGAATATATCCACAAAATTTTATGTCGATCTGACAAATATTCTCGCAGCTACACGCATATTTGTGAAGACGCTCGGAGCGGTCGAAAGTAGACGGAGCAGGGGCCCTAGTCAGCTACCTACCCATGCATCGCTCCTTGCATTGACTTTCCGATTGTATTCTTATACAGTGTGTGATAGTGTGGTAGTGTCCTTTTCATACCTGTAAGTGAAATTTAACGGTTTCTGTTCCCAAATATGGCCAAAGCGTCAGTATAAACCGCCAAGCCAACCAGTAAACACGTGCGCTTGTTTATATTTTCTGCATTGATTTCTATCTACCTATCTACCAATATGCAAAAGTCAAGGAATAAAAAAGAAAATATGTGTTCAATCCAAAACCAGCTACGTGAAATGTAAAATCTGTGATCGAGAAGTGAAATTTTAAACGGCATCTGAACGAGAACTCGGATTCAAGATTGTTCTGTCGTGTGGTAAGTGTACAGCTCGCACAATGAATTTCAGTCTGTTTATCGCGCATTTTTATGCGATAAATAGATGTTTTTTATTCGTTACGAGAGTTCTCGGACTAGGTTTAAAAGATGGTGCAAAATTCTGCGGATTAATGGACATGCCAGCTTTTTTAACGCATAATGCTTACGACTTGATTATCAGCAACATTCATTCTTGTGTACAGGTAGGGACGGAAAAACTTTTCCAACAAGCTTGTGCTGAAGAGAAAAATCGGACGTCCGAACACCAAGGCAATGAAAATTCTACAGAATTAACAGTATCTAGCGACGGAGCGTGGAACAAACGAGGATTTAATTCCTTATATGGCATGTCCTCCTTGATTGGATACTATTCCGCGAAAATCTTAGATGTTTTCGAGAAAAGTCGTTATTGCAAAGGTTGTGTAATCTGGGGTAAGAAAATTCACACTGAAGAATACAATGAATAGTACGAAAGTCATGAAGGAAATTGTCTCGCAAATCATTCAAGTACTTCTGAACAAATGGAAGTTGATGCAATAGTTGAATGAATAGCGTTCGATGGAAAAATTCGGAGTGCGCTACAGAAATTACATCGGCGACGGAGACTCCAAAACTTAGTCATTAAATATCGTTAAGCGAAATTCGTGTGCAAGCCACAAAAGCAAGGGAACAATGTCGAAATTGTCGAAAAAAGTGGAAAAACCAGACAAAGAAAAATCTAGGCGCCAAAGGCAAGCTTACTGGTAAAATGATACACAAATTAACAGTTTACTATGGCTTAGCAATAAGAAGAAATGGTGTTTCCGTAGAGAAAATGCGTAGTGCAATATGGGCTACATACTATCATTATTGTTCAAAGGAGTAAAATCCACAACACAAGAAGTGCCCGATCGGACCGGAGTCATGGTGCTCTTGGTAATGGGCAGCAGCTGCAAATGCATTGTCCACATTCAAACACGAATATCAGCCATTGCCACAGGATGTTGCTGAGGCTGTGCATCCATAAATTGGATCTCAGCAATGAACAATTATTAAAGAATTGCGTAGGTGGTTTCACGCAGAACAATAATGAAAGCTACAATCAGCTTGTTTGGAATGTTACTCCAAGAAACTTTACAGGTGGCACAAAATAGTGGAACTAGCTACAAACATCGCTGCCAGTGTATTCAATGAAGGCACGGTATCATTGCTGTTTTACATGAGTGCCATGGGACTTTCGCTAGCGCCGAATATGCCCAAAAGGAGGATGCGGAGCGCGTCACAAAAGCTGACCAGAGAGTGCACTAGGACACTTGAGAGGGAAAATGTCCAGAAGGCAACACCAAAACGAATTATTAGAAGCTGCCGAAGGAGGGTGCATTATATGGCCCGGAGTAGATGACTCAATGTAAGTTGAAAAAAATGTGTAAAATACTTTTGCAACTTTAAACGGGTTTTCCTCAAAACTCCGTTTCTCAAGTCGGTGTGCACGATTTCTCGGAAACGGCCGAACCCGTCAGTCTCCAATTTTAACACAATCGAAATCTTTTTGGTTTTTTCATTTCAGATGATTCAGTCACGAGATATAGTGTACACCGCCAAACAACTTTTAGAGCAGCACCCGGAGATCAACAATAGCGGCGTTAAAAATGTTATTTTAAGAAAAAATATCACAATAAAGTTTAAATGTGTTTCTATATCCTAGAAAATTGTCAAATCAATTAATTAAAATGGCTTTCCAGAAAAAAAATAGTGAACAATCGTTTTTATTCGGCCTCCTAACTGCGTATAACCCCTTAAGTCAATACCCAACCAATTAAGAGCGGTCATAAAATCTCGGGGCGATGTTACTCCGTTTTAGACATAAAAATTCGTGCTATGTCACAATATTTAGTTGCCACACAATATGAACATTTTTCGTGTTAACTAGAGATGATAGAATAAATATTTTGTTTTCTGTGTTGCTGGTTGGCCCTAATTGTTGTTCATTAGCTAGTTACTTATTGTTAGTATTAAATGTAAAAAATATTAGAAAAACAAATAAACTGTCAAATACCTGACATATGTTACTTGTCTCAATATACAGATGTGTATAAATTGGCGAAAAAGCTACACGCAGCGACATCCTCCGTTCAGTTCTGAATCTTAAACTTAACGTATTGTAGTTTCGTATATTTTGGGAAGTACTTGAAAGAAACATGGCCATACTACACGCCTACCAACGACAGCCCTGATTAGGGCTGGGAAAATATTCGGTATATCGATAAATATCGATGAATATCGAATATCGGTTCATCGATATGTTATGATATTGAAGTCGATATATCGATATAACCGATATTATATCCATAACACTGATATTTATCGATATAGTGAATGTTTGATAATATAATCGATACAAATCGATATTATCGATATATATCAATATAATCGATATTCATATCGATATTATCGAAATAAATTAATATAATCGATATTCATATCGATATATTCGATATATATTGATATTGATATATAATATATAATACAGGGTGTAAGTGTCAAAATGGTAAAAAATGTCCAAATGTATCGTTCGCAAGATATTGATAATTACAGTTTTGAGTCCGACCCTGTTATACAATTGTAGCGAGTTTCCAATACGACTAACGATCGGATCATTGATAGAGTAAGCATAAATCATTATGAATAAGTGGTCTACTTCAAATTTGCGAATTGATGAATACCCTATTGATTCTAACAACTGCAAATGAACTCCGTTTCTTTATGCACGTCAAAGGAAAATAGTAGGCGAACACCTGATTTAACGATTACATAGACGATAGATTTGTTACAACGATTCTTATTACGTCAATCCAATAAGTGTTATTCGTATCTCCTTTATTGCCAGCTTACCACAAACTCCTGACAATATTAACGAATATTTTCAGAATCTACCCAATATTCTCCCAGCCCTAAATCGTGACTATGCGGAGAGCCGAACACGTCTATTATCTCCATCTACCAATAATAGTTAATAATATTGATATTGGTATATCCATATACCATTATAGAGCATAATGCTGTCTGTATAAGAAGTCATGGTGTCAGAAATATAAATCCGACAAAATTCTACGCAAGCGTGGTGTCCTTTATATATACACTTTATATTGCTGAATATATTGCAGATTATTTTAAATTATATAGACGGCTTCTTTTTGTGAAGATATTATTTTAACAAATGACTGTTTGTAACAATTGCAAAAATTTTTTGATGCTTGGAGTAGCATTTTGTATCGAAAATGTAACACTTAGTAGTATAGTATAAAAAATTTTTGAAAAAAGAAATTAAACCGACTTCCAATTAAGGGCCACAACCGAAAAAGCAGCATACAATAATTTTGCTCTAAAAAGAAGATTTCTTTATTTTATTTCATTATTTCTTACCTAGAACGGATCAAATTTAACTTTTGGGAGTCGGCGCCAAACATTGATATATCCAAGATATTCGTAAATAATAGCAGCATATATTAGTAGTATAGTAGTAGTATAGTAATAGTATAATACTAGTATAGTATCATATTTTATTAGAGATAACCTATAAGGAGTGTTTTCTGTTGTTTTAATAAAGAAGGCAAATCATAGGTGTTATTTGCTTACATGAAAACCGCAGGTAGTTTATTGTTTTCGTATTAATAGTGTGATTGTTATTCTTTCGTTTGAATTGTATCTTGAGACTCAAGTTTTTACGAAAATAACATCGACGTAAGCTTTTACTGGATTGCAGGTATGTAACTTGAGTAAAAAATACGTTTAAGTAATAAATACATCTATACAGAATGCTAATAACAAAACGTGACAGACCGGTAATTCCGTTAGATTTGGATATATGTAGATTTGAGTAACGTATAAGATTGCATATGAATACAAAGAAAATAATTTGTAATAAATGTAACGTCATTGGTGTCTTCTGAAATTGATGTATGGGTCGCGTAATACTTCTTTTGAAAGGTCTTTTAATAATGTATTCAGCAATAACTTATTTAATTAACTAATCTTTCAAGAGAGCAGAGAAAAACAAATTTAATTTAATCGGATAATAATTTTACAATAAAAGAAATGCAATATTAAATGAAATTATACATAATACTTTTCTGTTAATTTTAATATTAAAAATGCGATCTCGTTTCATCTCCACATCCTATAAAAATTAACATTTCTATAGGTTGACATTCACTTAAGGTAGCCACAATTTACTTCTAAAACCAAACTGAAAAATAAAATAAATTTTATTTATTACCTAGTAAAAACAATAGTTAGCTAAATAAGGTATTCCATACCTTATTTAAAGACTTTTCAAATGAGGTATTACACCACCCATATTTCAATTTAAAGAAATCACTGATTACGTCACCTTGTCAAAACCGATAACGTTACATTTTTCGCATATGATTTAAAAGGTCGACATTTAAAATTAAAAGTCGCCTATATCAGGTTTCTTGTCAAAAGTAAATTGTTTGCAAAATAATGAATTTGTTCAATAATGTAACCGCGCACTGTATAAACAGACTTAATAACAAAACTAAATGAATGTCAAAATCGTAATGAGACGTGTCCGATTTCAATACACCAGTGAGTGACAACATATTTCCGTCGACCATATTTTTTATAAAATGCAAATTTAATAATGAAACTGACATAAACACAAATAAAATGCAAGTAGCAGTAAAATGTTTCACTGCTCACAAGTATAACTTGTGTAACAGCTGTAGTCCTTACTGAAACTCGGTGTGTTTTCAATACTTATATATTTTAAACATACATAATGACAAAACAAAACGCAATGTTATGTTTAATCATTTCATTAACAATAAGAAATATAATGGCGAATTGCTATTGTGGAATCTATAAACGTAACTTATCTGATATACATATGTTAATATCTGATCATACTGTCTTCAATTTAACATGTGAGATAACAACTGAAGGATACTCCTATCTGCTTAAAACCTAAAACCAATGAAAAAGAACACTATGAATAATAAATACTACATGGAAAATGGGCTAAGAAGTCGTAATAGAGTATTTAACACAATTTCTTCTTAATATATTCTAAAGATCTAAGAAAAGCTTACTTAGTGGTCGAATACAGGAAATAAGGTATGTTAAAACAATATACATAAAAAGAAAAGATTAATCTTTAAATCGGTAATTACCCTCCAATGGGGAAACAATATTCAATTAAGATTTTGTATAATAGCCATTATTCTGCATATATTGTGTTTTGTATCCTAGAAACATGCATGACAAAATTTCTCCGAGTATTAGCAATAAAGTAGTATGTGTATATTGTTCGCCAATAATGTAATTAAAAGAAATGCTAAGTATAAGTTGAAATATACATATGTATGTCAGAATATAACACTGAGCATGAAATTCGAAATGTTTGCACTTAGTTCTGAAATTAAAAGAATGAGTTTGACAATTAAGACAATCAGATACAAATGAAAATTCACAGAATCATTTGCACACCATGAATGTAATTGCATTTTGATGGCTTTGAAAGTGTAATAGCCATTAAAGTTGCCAAATATAGATATAGTTAAATTTAAGTATAAATTGGCATATGCTTCAAATATTGCCCGTATTTCACTTTGGTCATTCCTGGTGTAAAGTGCTTTGTTTCTTGTGGCTTGCTTATTTAGCATTATAGTAGTTTGGTTTTTGTTTTGCTTGAATTTTGTATTTAGTTTTATTTCAACTTCTTGCTTTTTTCTTTAGAGTATAGTAGTTTTATGGTTGTGGGTATCATTGCTTAGTCTCTCTATTAATAGTGTATATAGTATCTTCTTTTATGATTTTGTTTATAGCATTTCGTTTTAATTTCTTGTTTTTAATTTATATTTTTAATTTATATTTTTAATTCTTGGTTTTTAGTATAATAATTAGCTTGTAGTGTAGTAATATTTGTATAAGTATTTCAACTAACCATGGGCAGAGCCAGAATCCTCTCTTGAAGTAAGAGGTACGATTGTTGGATTGGCTGCAGCGGGAGTTCCTCAACATCAAATTGCAGAACGCGTTGACTTATCGGTGAGTATTTTAATTGTTTTTAACATTAGGAAAAAGGAAAGCATTAGATAATATTGAACTAAGCTGTTACTTATACAAATTAAGCAGGATTAGGGTTCCCAATTTTCAAATTTACTACATATGTGGAGTCATTTGGCTCTGGTTAGTAGTATAATGTTTCAACGTAGGAGTAACTAAATAAATGTTGGAAATTTGAAAATTGTCATCTCTACATATAATATTTAAGATCCATGTAATCAGCTCAACGGCAACGGAAAAAGTATTAACAAGTAATCTCTTACTTCTAGGAACGACAGGTACGGCGCTGGTTAAGACGGTCAGAGGAGGAAGGTGACAAACCTCTTATAAGTAGACAGTTACGACACCACAACAGGATAACAACATTGTTAATCACGTTCGCGAGACACCTTTCGTCACTGCACAGAGGATTTTGGAACAATTTGAATTAAATTGTAGTACAAGAACGGTCCGAAGACGACTACAGGAAGCTGGCTTTCGAGCTAGCAAACCAGCAAGAAAACCATTGCCTACCGAAGCTCATGCTGCAGCAAGGATGCGATTCTGTGAACAAAATATCGATCGGGACTGGACAGCTGTCATATTTACAGATGAAAAAGTATTTTCATCTTCACAGGATTCCCCTGTAACACTTTGGCGACCACGTAATACGCGCTACAATCCACAACATGTAAGAGGAGATCCACAAAGTGGAAGAATCACCGCAGGTTTTTGGGAATGGATATCTAGCGCTGGTCCCGGTGAATTAGTGAGAGTAACGCCTCCTCGTTTTACATCCCAGCGCTATACAGGGTGGCCCACCACCAGCGCCTCGAACTGTAGCTCCCAAACTAATAATTTTTTTAAAATCTTTTTCGATAAGATGGTGTACGTTTATAATGGCCATAATTAGAAAATATTGTCGTTTATACAGGGTGCTCCAACAAAGCGCTAAGTATCAAAGTTATGTTTTTTAAATGAAACAATATACATTTTTTACTTTTTTCGTATTGTATAGGAAAAATAAAGGTAAGTTACTTCGATGTTCCATATACCTATCGTTAGTCGTTTTCGAAGTATTTGAGGTTTTTCGAAAAAGTAAGATGTTTTGAAAATGGACATAACAGACAAACTAATTGAAATTTTCAAATCATGTTTTTAGCCTTGATTTGGTATATCTTGGGCTACTTATTTTCAGGTATGTAATTTTACAATAATGTACAGGGTGATTCCATAGACCGGCTTTATTTGTCTCAACTTTAATAGTGTATAACTTTGTTATTTCAAATGGAACACCCTGTATATTTTCAGACTCGGAGAAAGGTTTGTCAATTCCTACCCAAACTGTATTAGGTTTCCCTATACCTATCTCTTGTGATTTCGGAGATATTTGAAGATATTTTAAATTTTACCTAGATTGAAATTAAATCGGAGCTGCTGAATTTGGAAATGCAATTGTTATTTATTTCAACGATCTGAAAAAGTTGCTAATGAAACACATGCTTTTAAATGATAAGTATTATAATAAATGTTCTACATGATCGCCATTTTCCTTTATGCATATTCTAATTCTCTCTTCAAACGATTTTCTAACCCTTCTTAACATTTCCGGGGTAATGGCAGCAAATGCATTTTGTAAACAATACTTTTACATATCCCCATAAGAAAAAGTCTATGCAAGTTAAATCGGGTGACCTGGGTGGCCATTAACAGAGTCCTTGTCTTCCAATCCACTTATTTGGGAACATTAAATTTAAATAGTTTCTAGCATCTACGTGGAAATGTGCAGGAGCCCCGTCTAACTGCAGCCACATTTTGCCTCTTGTAAATAAGGGAACATCTTCTAAGAGTGCAGAAATCTCCTTGTAATAATTGTAAAAGACGGTGCCCATTCAATCGTTCTTCAAAAAAGTAAGGTCCAATAACATAGTCACCAATAATTCCCGCATAGACGTTTAAACTCCAGCGATTTTGGTGATCAACAGTCTTAAATATGTGTGGATTTTCTGTATCATAATAATGAAAATTATGTCTACAAGCTAATACATTATTATGGAAGGTACATTCATCAGTGAATAAAATATATTCAGAAAAATCCTCCTCTTCTCCAACACGATCCAGAGCCTACAAGCAAAATTCCAATCGATGGTCAAAGTCCGTCCCATATAAATGCGTTTGATACTTGTATTTTTTTATGAGCCTCTGTACACTAGATCTACTTATATCGGTTTCTTGGGTAATCTTTCGTGAACTAGTACTAGGATTTCCAGCAATTGAACCTAACACTACAAATTCATTTTCCTCGTTGTCAACGACTGATTTCCTTCTTTTTCGTTTAGAGTAGGAAGTATTACCTGTCTCTCGAAACCTTGCGAAAAGTCTTTCAAAAGCCCGCTTTTCAGGATGTCTTCGTTCAGGATACTTTTGCGCATAAACTCTGCCAGCCAAAAAACAGTTTTCATGACATTCACCTATGGGCAAAATCATATCCACTCGTTCTAGGATAGACAAATCCGTCACTGTAAAAATATCTCAAATAAAAGAAAATAACACTTCAATTATTTCACAAGTTCTTTTATAAATTTCTCTAATACTAGTTATGTACCATTATCAAAGAATAAAGTATACTAAACAAAAGTAAAATTGTGACATTTAAAAGGTATGTCATTATGACAATTTAATTGCTATATCTAGTAGTAGGCTGTTTTTTAACTATGAGGAACGCAAAAATTATTAAAATATGTACGAAGGGGTTACAATTAATGAAAGAATACAATACATAGCGTAAAATGGCGATCATGTAGAACATTTATTATAATACTTATCATTTAAAGGCATATGTGTTTCATTAGCAACTTTTTCAGATCGTTGAAATAAAAAACAATTGCATTTCCGTATTCAGCAGCTTCGATTTAATTTCAATCTAGGTAAAATTTAAAATATCTTCAAATATCTCCGAAATCACAAGAGATAGGTATAGGGAAACCTACTACAGTTTGGGTAGGAATTGAAAAACCTTTCTCCGAGTCTGAAAATATACAGAGTGTTCCATTTGAAATAACAAAGTTATACACTATTAAAGTTGAGACAAATAAAGCCGGTCTATGGAATTACCCTGTACATTATTGTAAAATTACATACCTGAAAATAAGTAGCCCAAGATATACCAAATCAAGACTAAAAACATGATTTGAAAATTTCAATTAGTTTGTCTGTTATGTCCATTTTCAAAACATCTTACTTTTTCGAAAATCTTCAAATACTTCGAAAACGGCTAACGATAGGTATATGGAACATTGAAGTAACTCACCTTTATTTTTCTATACAATTCGAAAAAAGCAAAGAATATATACTGTTCCATTTAAAAAAACATAACTTTGATACTTAGCGCTTTGTTGGGGCAAACTGTATCAATGAAAATATTTTCTAATTATGGCCATTATAAACGTACACCATCTTATCAAAAAGATTTAAAAAAATTATTAGTTTGGAAGCTACAGTCCGAGGCGCTGGTGGTGGGCCATCCTGTATATCAATACTAGAAGATATTCTTGTACCAAGTGTGCGCATCGTTTACCCAGAAGAAGAATTATTACTGAAATTGTGTTAAATACTCTATTACAACTTCTTAGCGCATTTTCCATGTAGTATTTATTATTCATAGTTTTTTTCATTGGTTTTAGGTTTTAAGCAGATAGGAGTATTCTTCAGTTGTTATCTCAGATGTTAAATTGAAGATAGTATGATCATATATTAACATATGTATATCAGATAAGTTATAGATTCCACAATAGCACTTCGCCATTATATTTCTTATTGTTAATGAAATGATTAAACATAACATTGCGCTTTGTTTTGTCATTATGTATGTTTAAAATATATAAGTAATGAAAACACACCGAGTTTGATTAAGGACTACAGCTGTTACACAAGTTATTACTTGTGCGCAGTGAAACATGTTACTGTTACTTACATTTTATTTGTGTTTATGTCAGTTTAATTATTAAATTTGCATTTTATAAAAATACAGTCGACGGAAATATTTTGTCACTCACTCGTGTATTGAAATCGGACACGTCTCAGTACGATTTTGATATTCACTTAGTTTTGTTATTAAGTCGCGGTTAAATTATTGAATAAATTCATTATTTTGCAAACAATTTACTTTTGACAAGAAATCTGATATAGGCGACTTTTAATTTTAAATGTCGACCTTTTAAATCATATGCGAAAAATGTAACGTTATCGGTTTTGACGAGGAGACGTAATCAATGATTTCTTTAAATTGAAATATGGGTGGTGTAATACCTCATTTGAAAAGTCTTTAAATAAGGTATGGAATAGCTTATTTAGCTAACTATTGTTTTTACTAGGTAATAAATAAAATTTATTTTATTTTTCAGTTTGGTTTTAGTAGTAAATTGTGGCTACCTTAAGTGAATGTCAACGTATAGAATGTTGTTATTTTATACAGAAACGATGATGATTACAAGAATTATTAAATAATAACTAAGTAAAAACACTACTAATAGCAAGGTTCTTCTTACAGTGTATATCATTCACTTATTACCTAACTTTCACTTTTCTACTTCTCGCTAGATGGCGTCTTCTAGAAAATGAGCGGATGAATATATTCCTAACACTCCCACGTATTCAGAGCTTATTCTAACTTATTAGTACATACAAGTACATTTTAACATATAAATATAGTTTGATCTAAACAAGATACAACATATATATAAATATAAAACGATTACAAATAGATTAACAATCATACGTCATACCTATACTAGCTCTCAGTTTTCAAATCTGCTACGTGGTAATGCCTTTGTTAACATGTCAGCTATTTGATCATGAGTCGATATAAATTCTACATTGAATTCGTTGCATTCATATTTTTCGCGTACAAAGTTATAACGCACGTCTATATGTTTTGTTCGTTTGTGGTATATAGGGTTTTAATTAGCTTGATAGCACTTTGATTATCACAGCACAAAGACAGACCATTGCACTTTTCACATATTTCACTAAGTAGTTGTTTAAGCCAAAGTCCTTCTTTTGCTGCTTCGGAGATAGCGATAAATTCGGCCTCCGTAGTTGACAAAGCCACGCACTGCTGTCGGCGACTGTTCCATGTAATTGCTCCGTTGCACATTTTGAAGACGTAACCGGTGGTAGATCTTCTTGTATCCACGTCGTTTGCATAGTCAGCATCGGAGTATCCTATTAGCTCGTCACCATCTGCTGAGTATCTGATTCCTAGCTGTTGGGTATGTTTCAGGTACTTAAAAATACGTTTTACAGCATTCCAATGACTTGCGTTGGGATTATTCTGATATCTGCTTACTATATTTACTGCATACATGATATCCGGTCGTGCAGTGACGGCGGCAAACATCAACGAACCTACTGCTTCTCGATAGGGAATCCTTCTACTTATGTCGTCCTCCTCTCCTTTTGTTGATGTCAGAACTGTATGAGGATCGGCAGGTATAGTGTTTTCTGCTGCTTCGCTGAGATTAAAGCGTTGTAAGATCCGTTTGATAAAATTGTTCAAATGTATGAAGATTGAGTTGGTCTCGTTGTCCATTTTTATTTCCAATCCAACAAAATAATTTGGTTCTGTTACGGTGACTTCAAAAGTTCGTTGCATTTCATCTATAATACCTTTCAACTTGATTCTATTCTTTACCATAATAAGACCATCGTCTACATATAGTACCAAGAGTATCAATTCTCCACCTTCGTTTGCGACATAGACACATTTATCTGATTCACATTGCTTGAATCCGTTGTCTTGCAAGAATTTTGTGAACTTGTTGTTCCAGCACCTAGGTGCCTGCTTTAATCCATACAAGGCTTTATTAAGTTTGCACACTTTATTAGTTCGAGTCGTTGTTCCGGGAGGTGGTTCCATATAAATTTCTTCATTTAATTCACCGTGTAAAAGGCAGTCTTTATGTCAAATTGTACTACGTCCAGTTTATTTTTCGCTGCGACGGAAAATAGTATTCTAATTGTATCATATCGAGTTGTAGGTGCATATGTTTCGTTGTAATCGACGCCTTCAATTTGACCAAAGCCTTTTGCACACAATCTTGCTTTGTATCTACTTATTTCTCCATTTGGTTGTCGTTTTACCTTGAACACCCATTTCGATCCAATCTTTTGTCTATCTGGAGGTAATTCCACTTCCTCCCACGTGTTGTTGGTTTTTAATGCTTGTAGTTCTTCCTCAATTGCCATTTTCCATTTTTCTGCATCTACACACTTCACAGCTTCTTCGTACGTATCAGGAACGCCAGCTTCTGTTAAATTGATTTCGTATCGTTTCGGCTTTTGAATTTTCTCTCGTGGTCTCAGTTCCCTCTCATTCCTTTTTCCGTCTTCTTGTTCGTGTCTTAATTCCCTAATTTCTTTGTATTCAACTTCTTCATTTGCGTTTTCATTGTCCACGTTAGTTTCAACTCTTTCATCATCAACAGGTACAATTATCTGGTTTGTCCTTGGTAAAGCAACCTCATTAGCCTCATTGAATGTTACGTTTCTTGAGATTTTAATTTTCTTCGTGACAATATCAAATAGTCGATAGTTCGTTGAATCATTGTCATAACCGACTAAAATCAACTTTTGCTTTTGGGTTCTAACTTTTTACGTAAGTTGTCTGGTACATGCATAAAAGCTTCAGATCCAAAAACTTTTAAGTGATTGAGAACTGGCTTTCGTCCTGTCCACAATTCAAATGGTGTCGAGTTTGTCGTGTGTACATTAGATGTTCTATTCAGAATATAAACTGACGTGTTTATTGCTTCTGCCCATAGATATAGTGGTAAATCTTTTGTGTATAACATAGAGCGTGCACTTTCGACTATAGTGCGGATTTCTCGCTCAGATTTACCATTCTGTTCATGACTATAAGGAGCACTTGTTTCTAATTTGATACCTTTATTCCTTAGAAATGTTTTAAATTCGTAATTTACAAATTCTGTTCCATTGTCGGCTCGTAATGTAACAGTTTTGTGTCCAAATTTGTTTTTGCAAAACGTGATGAATTCTTTAAAACATTCTAACGTGTCAGATTTGTGTTTAATGAAATACACTGACCTGTATCCAGTACAATGATCTTTGAAGAGAACAAAATACATGCTTCCACTTACTGAAGCTACACTCATTGGTCCACATAAATCTGTATGAATTAATTCACCTGGTTTGGTAACTCTGGGTTGATGAGTGTAATGGGGTAGTTTGTGTTGTTTCCCATATTGACATCCTTCACACACAAAATGTTCTGTATCTGTTAATTTCACACCATTGATTATTCCTTTTGTTATCATATCACTTACGGTTTTGACATTAACATGTCCCATGCGTTCATGCCAAAGTTTTAAGCTCGCACTAGCTGTGAGGTTTGCTTCTGAGTCTGCAATTCGAAATAAAAGTGTATATAAGTTATTCATACCTCGTATAGCACATGCTTTTAGTTGATCATCATGGTAAATTTCTGCCTTGTCATTATTCTTCGTTATTTTCATTCCTTTCTTTGTCACTACACCTTCTGAAAATAAATTTTTGCGCAATCCAGGTACATACCAAACATCTGTTATAGTATTACTAATCCATCCTTTTTAACCCAGCACTGGATATTTACAGTGCCAATACCTTTGACTGATAATTCTTCATTGTTACCTAGTCTAACAGAAAATTCGTCACTTTCCCGTATTTTTGTGAATAAATTTTTGTTTGAACTCATATGGGCTGACGCACCACTGTCTAATATCCAAGTTGTTTCATCGCTTATACTGGCTAACACACTTTCTTCACTTTCAATATAAAATGCTCCATTCTTACTGTTGTTTGGTCCAGGATTTGCATTTTGGTGCTTATGACCTTGGTTTCTACGAGGTGCTCGACAATCCTTTGCGATATGTCCTTTCTTGTTACAGTTGTAACATGTAATTCTAGTTTTAAAATTCTGATTCGGTTTCTGATGTCTAGGATTGCAATTTGTTTTACTTGCAACTAATGCATTGTCATTTTCTTCAATAGAAGTTAAACTTGCTTCTTCATCGATCAATCTTGACATCAAATTTGTGAGGGTTTGCTTACTCTCATCTAAGGATAGCCATGCTTGCCTGAAACTTCTAAACTTAATTGGTAACGTACTAATAATCTTTGTTATTACGGCAGTATCACTAATTGTGTCACCTGTTTCACGTATTTGTCTTGCTAGATTTTCTACTTTGGTAATGTGTTGCGAAATGCTATCATTTGTTACCATTTTGTACTGATGGAATTTTTCGTGAGCCATCATTCTATTTGTTTCGCTTTTTAAGGCATAAATACTATCTAATTTATTAATTACCTCTTTCGGACGTAGTACAGTTTTCAATTAGTGTTATCTGTGAGAGCTCCATCGTGGATGTGATAACACACATCGCGAAGTGCATCTAACTTGTTCCATGTTTTTACTTCCTCTGTGTTATTTACCTCAGGTTTTGCCTTCGTACCATCTACAATCTCATCCAATCCCTTCGCTCTTAACGCGCATTTGATTTGAAACTTCCACTGTTGGTAGTTTTTACCATCAAATTTGCCTATTGTGGCTACATTAATTGGATCAGCCATTGTCTGTTTTTCTGTGTATTTTCGCGACACACGTTATTGTCTACAGTACACGAAAAACGACACGTTTACCTTAACCTCGCTTCTTTTTTTTTCTTTTTATATTCTTTCGATAGTCCGGGTCGTCGAGTATCCTGAGCCCATAACCTGTTGTTATTTTATACAGAAACGATGATGATTACAAGAATTATTATTTAATAACTAAGTAAAAACACTACTAATAGCAAGGTTCTTCTTACAGTGTATATCATTCACTTATTACCTAACTTTCACTTTTCTACTTCTCGCTAGATGGCGTCTTCTAGAAAATGAGCGGATGAATATATTCCTAACATAGAAATTTTAATTTTTATAGGATGTGGAGATGAAATCTGATTAAATTAAATTTGGTTTTCTCTGCCCTGTTGAAAGATTAGTTAATTAAATAAGTTATTGCTGAATACATTATTAAAAGACCTTTCAAAAGAAGTATTACGCGACCCATACATCAATTTCAGAAGACACCAATGACGTTACATTTAAAATTAAAAATCGACCTATATCAGGAATTTTGTCAAAAGTTAATTGTCTGCAAAATAATGAATTTGTTCCATAATTTAACCGTGCACTCCATATACCTAACACAAGTATAAAAACGCTTTCTTGACTCAAAATAATCTTTAAATGGGAATACAAACCCTTATAGAAAACAAAAATCCATAACTATACGTAATATTCAAATACAAACACATAATTGCAGTATTTTTAAAATCAGAAACATATCAATAGGCAAGAACGTAGCAGTGTGTCTGTGTATATAGCGCTCCTTTTCTGATACATTTCGTATTCGGCAATTACAAACGTCCTTTCTTGCTGTACTCCCTAACTATTGCTTTAGGCGAACGTATTGAATGGATAGATAACAAGGCCGGCTGTATGTGCGAAATTTTCTTGACTCTAAAACCGATAAAGTAACAGGAGCACAGGCTGTACCTTAAAATACCGGACATAACTAAAGTCTATGATGGTTCATACATTGCAGTCTTAATTCGTCGATTCCTTTGTCATTTAAAATTAACTTATTTACTTTTTGCATAATCTATAAATAAATTAGGTACCAATGTTGAATTGAAAACATTTTATAATTAGAACAGGAAAAATAATAATACCGATTCGCCCGTCGTAAATCTCAATTTCTGTATTAATCTTTTTCTTTGATTAAATAGGATTACCAGCATTCAAATTACGACTTTGGATTTACTGAAATCAAAGTATATTTTTATTTTTGTCCCCGAAACGTCAAGTTATTTAATGTACAAATAACAACTTTTACATGAAATACATATATTTGAAGCAACTTCTTTTAAGTCAGCTCTGTTCTCGTAATGCTGGTGAACATATTTCCTAGACGGTAAAATTAAAACCTATAGTTTACATTATGTGACCTCCGATAATAGATTAAATATAAAATAACACGACCAACAAATATGCGTTCAATTACCGCTTTGTTGTGCCTGATCCTTCCCGCCGAGCACGCCTGCTTGTTAGGTTGCAAACACCGATGTACCACACGTAATAAGTCGGTTATTGTTGGTTTTTGTTAATAGCCCAGCACTAATTCGATATTGGCTCAAGATGATATGGGACCATTCTGGATGTACGCTCTATTAAATCTACCCAGAATCATTAAAATCGGTTAACGCATGAGTAGTTATGCCCGAACAAACATAAAAAATAAAAAATAAAAAAACACGACGAATTGATCACCGCCTTTTTGGAAGTCGGTAAAAATCAGTTACTTACATCAAAGTCTTTTCAAAAATATTCCTGACACACACACACACACACACATATATATATATATATGTAGGGATTGATGGGACGAGGGATTAGACTGATCACACAACAAGTAGTACTTCGTGTTCTATCCAGTAGTTCGGTTATTAAAAATGTCGATTTTGGGCATGACGCGGTATTAATTGTCAATTGAACTAGAATTAACTTATTAGTTTTTACTAAAAATTAAACTGCAGTGTTGTTGCGATATCCCTTACATATTTTTGGGGGCACAATCCAGGATTGGATCGCACACCTGCAGGAGCAAAAACCTCAAAAGAACGAGTGGCGTAAAAACATAAAACGGCCCGAAGCGCAGCAAAAGAAAAGTCATAAATTAAGTTTTCAAATAAAATATTTCAAGTATATACACATTTGTAAATACTATGGAGACTTTAGGCCAAATTGCCGCAATAGAAGAAAATATTAGTAAAGCGAGTACTAAAACAATTAAAGTTTTCACAAATTTGTATTCGAAAACGAGGTTGTTAATGAACAGTTTAACTTAGGAGATTTAAACAATATTTGTAACATAGTAGGGATCGATAAGGACGCAAAAAATAAAGACGAACTAATCGATAAATTATGTTCAACATTGTCCGATTTACAAATATTAAAAGACGCACAAATCAAAGACGAGGAACGCAAAGACGATAAACAGGAGGATCACGACTTGAACGATGTTGCATCATATGAAGACAAAATCGAGGATAAAAATGATGGAAGCTTACATAACAGAAAAAATGAAGTACCGCCACAATTACGACGAGAAGCCCCTAGATTTATGATGACTTTTAAAGACGTAGAGGAAACCATTTCGACATTCAATGGAGGAGAAAGTTATCCGATTGCTAAGTGGATTTCGGAGTTTGAAGAAACTGCGTTGTTAATGCAGTAAAACAGTGGAGAAACTTATATACGGAAAAGGATAAAAGGATAAGCCTCACTATTTTTACGCTCCGAAAAAGGTATAACTTCGTGGGAAATTTTGAAAAAGTTGAAGAACGAATTCAGCCGGCTGACCAATAGCGCAACGTTACATAAAACGCTTTCCATGCAGAAAAAGCACGGAAATGAAACATTGCTCCAATATTTTTTGGGTATGAGAGAGATAGCGGCACAAGGAGATATTGAGGATACTGCCTTGATCGAATATATTATAGAAGGCATTATCGACGACGAAGTGAATAAAGTTGTCCTATATGGGAGCAAGTCGTTGACGGATTTCAAGGATAAGTTGAAGCTTTACAAAAAAATGAAGGAAAGACAAACTAAAGAAAGAAGAGAGACGAAAGAGAATAAAAACGCTAAAGAAAATCAAACGCGACAGAGTACTAGCAAACAACAAGATGAGAAGTTTTCTAGATGTTTTAACTGCGGCAAGAAGGGGCATCAGTCCAGAAATTGTCGTGACAGGGAAAAAGGGACTCAAATATTTTGCGTGTAACGAATATGGTCACATTTCTAGAAATTGCAAGAAAGGAGGTAGAACACAACGGTATGCCCTAAATCGATTCGTAGATACCGAAAGTGATCTAAATCTACTAGCAGCCAGTTCTTATGTACAGATAGGTGCTCCGAAATTCGACTGTACCTCTCGGCAAAAAAGGGATTGGGGAAAATCAATTGAAGACGATAGGCAAGTTTACTACAGATATCACCATTGACCAATATAGCTTTACTACCGACATCCATATAGTATCGGACGATGCCATGCCTATGAAATTAATTATAGGGAAACCTATATTAGAAAACGTGACATTAACCATAGATTCCAAGGAATTAAAGTGATTAAGTTTAATGAGATAACGAAACCGCAAAGCATACAGCAAGAAATAAGTGTGCCTGATGTATTTTTAATCAAGACAGAAAAATGTCTGGATGTGGGTAACGCAGAACAGTTAGGTAGAATAGAAGAGATGGTAGCGAATTATTTGCCAAGACCACCTAAGGAAATAAAAATAGTTACCAAGGTTATTTTGAAAGATGAAATACCCGTCCACCAGCTACCCAGAAGGTTTTCAATTATTGAGAATCAAGAAGTTGACATACAGTTGAGCGAGTGGGTTCAAAGCGGCATAATGAAACCAAGCACGCCCGAATATGCAAGCCCAATAATGTTAGTCAAGAAAAGAGATGGAACATCTCGTATCTGTGTAGAGTCTACACAGAAAACGTTACTACTTCTCAAAAATACGCACAATATATAGACATTTTAATCAACGAATTTCAAATACGATTCCAAATGTTCAAACCTGAGAAGACAGCAGTTTCCATGAAAATGTTTTCCTCGCCATTAAATATCGATGTGGATACAGTTCCCGAAGACCTTCAAATGGAAGTGATTGACATGCAGAATAATACCGATTTAAAAAATGTATTTTTCTCAGTAAAAATCGAAAATTTTTATAAATCTTATGTAAGGCCTGAGAAATTTCCGCTTTTGGCGAAAAATGCAAAGCAAATGATGTCTCTGTTTGGAAGTACGTATGTTTGCGAACAATTATTTTCAACCATGAAATTAATCAAAAATGACCACCGATCAAGACTGAGTGATGCACGATTAGAAAGCTGCGTACGTGTAGCTACCTCGTCAATTCCGGTTGATATTGATCAGGTTGTATCGAAAAACAGTGCCAAATTTCTCATTAAAAATTTCAGGTAAATTCGTTGTTCTGTTCTTTTCTTGTTTGTTTTTATTTTGCATTAAAATTTGTATATGAAATCTTTAATTTTTTTAAATTTTATATTTTTATTCTAATGTTTATTATAAATAAAGTTTTGTAAATTATTAATAAGTGTTACTTTATGTGCGGCCCGCCAAAAAATTTTAAAATTTAAATTGGCCCGTTGATTAAAAAGGTTGCTCACCCCTGGTGTAGACTATAGGAAATTAAACAGAAAATTAATCAAAGATCGATATCCGTTGCCTGTAATCGAAGACCAAATTGACAAGTTGTCAAAAGCCAAGATATTTACCACTTTAGATTTAAGAAATGGATTTTTCACGTGCCCGTAGCTGAAGAAAGTATAAAATATACTTCATTTGTCCCGCCTGCTGGACAATTCGAATTCACAAGAACTCCGTTCGGACTCTCCATTTCACCGTTGGTGTTCCAAAGAGACATAAACGGAATCTTTAGAATACTCATGAAAGAGGGAACAGTGCTCTCTTACATGGATGATCTCATAATACCAGCGCAAGATGTAGAGGAAGCTTACCACAGGGTCGAAAAGGTGTTCCAAACCGCAGCTGAAAATGGCTTACAAATAAAGTGGAAGTAATGCCAATTTATGAAGATCAAAGTACAAGTAGGAAGGTCGCTGCAGTTATCAATTTTTCCAAACCTAATACACTGAAAAAGGTGCAAAGTTTCCTAGGTTAACCGGTTATTTCAGAAAATACGTGAAAGATTATTCGTTAATAGCCAAAGCGTTAACAAACTTGTTCAAAGGAAATAGAAAATTTCAATTTGGTGAAGACGAAGAAATCTCGTTTAAAGCACTGAAGGAAAAACTAACGACCAAAATGTACTCAAAATATTTGACTATGACAGCGAAACCGAACTTCATGTTGACGCTTCGCAAGAAGATTTCGGAGGAGTCCTGCTGCAAAAGACTGCGAAGATGGCAAACTCCATCTTGTCTACTACTGGAGTAGAAAAACTACAGACACGCAAAAAAAATACCAAAGCTATGAGCTAGAGATGTTGGCAGTAATCGAAGCTGTCAAAAAATTCAGAGTTTATTTCGTGGGAATAAAGTTCAAGATTTTGACGGACTGTGCAGCTTTGCAGCAGCGGTCACCATGAACAAAAAAGATTTGTCTACAAAGGTCGCAAGATGGGCGTTACTATTAGAAGAATTCGATTATTCCATCGAACATTGCGCCGGATCCCGTATGAAGCACTGCGATGCGCTTAGCAGAAATTCAATAACAATGACTGTACGAAGCGAATTTCTCGAAAGAATAATGAAGGCACCAAAAAGACGATGAACACTTAAGAACTATTATGAAGGTACTGGAAAGTCAACCATACGAAAACTACAAGGTGGATAGGAACCTCTTATATAAACACCACGACGGACAGAAGCTATTGGTTGTGCCAACGAACATGCAGAGGCAGATCATTAAGGATGCTCACGAACGTAGACATCTCGCGGCTAAAAAGACGAAAGAACTCATCAAAGCGGAACATGACAAAATATTTTCAGAAGGGATAGATGACCAAGGAAACCACGCAAAATATCAAATAAAGATTGTTCAACAATAAAGGTGATTGCAAGGACTGTGGTGTAATTTACTGAGACGAATATCACATCGGTAAACTCCTCACCATACAATTGTTTATAATAAAATCGGTGACACGTGTTTCGCTAGCTCGAGGCAAGCATCTTCAACAACCGTACAAACCGAAGTGACAAGTTTCTAACATTAAAAATTCTACAACATGCATTTTTACCCCACTTTTTTCTGTGACCATGTGTTTGCATGCACAAATATTTTCCCTCTCAATGACGGCTACGAACGCCCTCCACCCCCACAAATCCCAGTTAAGTCAAGTGGACGGCCAAGGGAAAGTACCTGCCACCCGAAGTTTGAACGTTAAATATTTACAAGTACATTGTGTGAATTGGTTACTGCCTGAAGAAATTAAATTATAGTTAGGATTCTTTCAATTTAATCATAATAATCGGAATAAACTGGATTGAATCGATCCCGGGTCCCGATTTAGAAGATTTATATTTTTGTGTATGTGTATGGCTTCAAATGCATCGAGTTCTCGCGGTGAATCGACCTGTCTTATCAATTTCAAATTTTCCAGTGTTATGTCGTGCCCCGTGTCATGCATATGTTTCGCAATACTTGACTAGTCTATCCTGCCGTAGCGATAATGTGCCACATGTTCTTTGAACCGTGTAGCTATTGCGCGTCTCAACTCTCGTGTATATGCTTTATCGCATTCATTACAATTAATTTTATAGATACCCGACCGTTGTTCCGGAACTGTTTTGCCTTTCTGATTACCTAAAAGATTCTTTAAGGTGTTTTTAGATGTCGAGCACACCTTCATGTTTTGTTTTTCTAGAATATTGCTAATCCCTTTTGAAATCTTATGATGCGGTAGTTTTATAAAATTCTTTTCCCGCGTAACTATCGGGGCCAAAGTCGTTGAATTTCTTATGTGGGCTTTTCTTTTAATTCTTTCTAACCGCTTTTAACATCTCTTACGGAGTAACTGTTGTATATAGTTATCCTTTTGATATATTCTAATTCTTTTCGAAACCTACTTTGTATGAGCGGGGATTTAACTAACCTACTGAGTAAGAAATTGATAAACGACATTTTATGTTGCATGCAATAGTTCGAATCCGCCATTATAGACCTATTAACGTTTGTACTTTTGCTGTAGACGTCCACTTCTAATTTATTATTACTATTGTTTTTAATAACTAAACTCTAAAAATGCGAGACGATTATTCACTTCTTCTACCGTAAATTTGATTGCGTCGAATTTTGAATTTAGTTGTCCTAAGAAGTTATCAACCCAACATTTCCTGGTATCGAAAACAGCAAAAATATCGTCCACATATCTAATCCACACTCTAGGAAAATATTCACTATCTCTCCTCATTGTCATTTCAAAATTACTCATAAATAAATTAGCGATGAAAGGAGATAAGGGATTTCCCATGGCTGTGCCTTCTTGTTGTATGTACATTTTGTTATTAATTTGAAAATGAATTCTGAATTCTAATTTTGCAGGCGTTCCTAACGTATTCTTTCGTATTCGAATCTAAATATTTTATACCCGTTTCTATATTCACGATGAGTTCTTCTATTGGTGTCTTTCCCCCGTTTACGCTATGTTTCAAACCTTTATTTAAGAGCGCAATTTCCGCATTGGTAAAAGTCTCGGACGATTGATTACATATTAGTGATGTATTTTCAAACTCCTTAACATGCTTATTACTATTTTTCTTTGGGCACAACTTTCTGAATTTTCTATTGTGGTTATACATTTTTGTTTTTAACCTATGTTGACAATGTTCTTTAACGCGTGTTTGAAAATCACACCACGTTTTGAAGCTGTTTTCATCTAAATTACGGGTTATTTTCAAATGTAAAGTGTATAACTGTAATTCTAATTTACTCCTTTTTCGACACAAATATCGCGCAGTTTACAACATTTTCGGATCGCTTACAATTATTTGAAACATTAACCTTTATAAATTTGTCACACCGCCCGAGAAAAGCCGCATTCTGCAAATGCGATCCGAAAGAATTAGCAACCCATCCAGTAAGAAATTACGTGTAGGAACTATGTGCATCTCTTTCTAGTGCATGTACGTGCGGTAAGCTTATCAGCAGATCCACCTAATGACGGATAGCTCCATTTAACTCTTTCTTAGGACAGCATTGAGTATTTATGACTAGTTTTGAGGTGCAACAGTACTAAGCATTGGCGTGCTTTTACAGTACCATACACTTCTATCGGCTGTTTTATCTCCTGAAGTTTCCTTAAATGATCTTGAAGTCTTGCCCGGAGGTCGTCTTTTAACACACTGATTCTCATCATAGCTATGGTACCCTAAGAGACACTGAAATGAAGCTATCTGTCATTAGGTGGAAGTACTGATAAGCTTGTAAAAGTTAGATATACCTCACCATATTACATTTAGATGTCGCCACTCGCTGTGCACCCTGTACACATGCGCAGTAACAGTAAGAATATAATGAAGTAGGCATGTAGTTTTCAGTGTTAAGTGTTTCTTTTGTAAGATCAACGATTGCATTAAATCTTTCATTTTAGTACTAAGTTTTTGGTTTATTCTACCCCTCTCCCACATCAGGTTATGGGCTCAGTCCGTTTTTAAAACCAAAAATACTTACAAATCGGTCAATGAAAGTTAGAAATGTAGCGACGTAGCTATAATTCGGTAACTCGACAATCGTTTGATGAAAGTGATCGTTCTACGTTAAACATACGCAAGTTAGCAAACGAAGATCGGTGAGAAACATGGAAGTGGTAAATAGAACTTTGTTTAAAAGAGCAGTGCTTAGATACAATTACAATACGTACGATGGCAACGCGGCAATACGCGCGCAGCTCGCTTAATCGCTACAGCGTTAGATGATGAACCGCCTACGTATGTATGTGCGTAAGAAAGTAGACGCGAAAGACATTTGGGAAACGCTCATCTCCGTATTTGAGCAATCTTCTTTACAAAGACTTTATACATTACTTGATACCTTTTTTGAACTGTCAAAGGATGACGCAACATCGGTTACGAAACACACGTCTCAATCAGCAAATTTGTTCGATGATATTCTAGCAGAACTTCGAAAAGAAAATTCAAATGCGACACTTCCTTTATCACTTCTACATCATCGAATTTTTAGAACTCTTGGTTCCGAATACCAGTATTACCGTTCGACATGATACCGCGTTCCGGAATCTGAAAGAACAACAAAGCAACTTATCGAAAATTTGCGTTCTATAGAGTGCTCACAAGTAACGCATGGACCAATGAAAACAATCAATGCTTTCTACACAAAATCGCAAAAGCAAACACAGAAGGGAAATTCCAGAAAATCCACAAGTACGACTTCGAAAGGAGACGAATCCTAGAAAAAGGAAACTGGTTCGTGCCTTTACTGCAAGAAAATGGAACACATCATTGCAGACTGCCGAAAACGTGTCGCTTCAGAGCAGCATAAGTTAACAAATGCAGAGAAGAGTAACAATTCCGATTTCAGCTCGAAAAGCAAGCCGACTACTTTCCTTGCTACTGGTTTGTCAGTTAGCACCGATTCAGTGACAACTGACGCCTGGATTACGGATTCTGGAACATCTCATCACATATCTGCTAATAAACAACATTTTTCCACGTTCGAAAATTTTCCAATTCCGTACCGCGTTCAAACTGCAGGAAATGAATTTATTCTAGCTTACGGATCTGGGCGTGTCAATGTAGAAGTTTATATAAACGGCAAATGGTCATCAGCATCTCTGGACAACGTATGGTACGTTCCTGATGCTCACCATCAACTTTTCTCCGTTCGTCAAGAAGCTCAACATGGCAACGACATCACATTCAATAGTGACAACGTTACTATCCGACGTGATGGTGAAGTCGTCGCTACCGGTCAGCTCGTCGGCACTACGTATATAATGAATATGCGTGTTCGCAAGCCAGACGCACCAGCTGAATTTAACTTTGCACCGACAGAAGAACTGCAAAGATGACATGAAGGTCTCGGGCATCAAGACAAACGTCATGTGCGCGAAGTGCTTTCTCGTTTCGATATAAAGGTAAAATGTTCCGATACCGCCTCTTTCCGTGATGGATGCATTCTCGGTAAGTCGCACCGCAAACCTTTTCGTGCCCAAGCGGATCGTCCACAATCTGTGGGTGAATTAATCAATGCGGATGTCAACGGACCAATGTCGGAAAATTCAATTAACGGTTTTCGATATTATGTTATCTTTAAAGAAGATTATTCTCGTTTTGTTCGCATATATTTTATGAAACATAAATCAGAAGTCGCTTCAAACTTCAAAATATTTTTGAATGAGTGTGACTGCAGGTCACAAAGTAAAAGTTTTGCGCTCAGGCGGAGGGTGAATTTGATTGTGACGCGATGTTAACAATACTACGCGATCGTGGTATTGAATTTCGACCAACATGCCCGTATACGCCAGAGCAGAATAGCGTAGCGGAACAATCAAACAGACATGTAGTTGAACTTGCTCGGACAGTGCTTTCAGTCAGCAAACTGCCTAAATCGTTTTGGTCTCACGCATGCGAAACCGCCGCGTTTTTAATCAATCGTACAGGAAAGTCTAACGTTTCAGGTAAAACTCCTATGGAACTTTGGAGCGGAAAGATATTCAATTCCCTTGATTATTTACGCATTTTCGGTACAGAATGTTACGTAAACGTGCCAAAGGCATTTCGTTCAAAATTCGACGATAAGGCAATATTTGTTGGTTATGTAAACGACATAGATGGTTATCAAATATGGGTACCGTCAAAACAGCGCGTAATAAGATCGCGTAACGTCAATTTTCGTCCGGAGAAATTATGCACCACCAATAATTTCGTAGAATTGCATTACAACTCCGTCTCCCATGAAAACGAATTAGATTTTCAAACAAGTACTAATTGCAATCGCAGCCGAAGAAAATTTAGTGCTTAGCCAATTCGACGTAAAAACCGCAGTTCTTTACGGCGATATTGATACGGAAATATACATGACTCAATCGCAAGGTTTTAATGATGGCTCGGGTCGCGTTTGTCGCCTCAAGAAATCACTATACGGTCTCAAACAATCCCCTCGATGTTGGAACAATAAATTCGATTCGTTTATGAAGAAGAACGGATTTATTCGTTCTACAGCAGATCCGTATATGTACATTCCGCAACGTGAATCACAAAAATTATTGATTGCCATTTATGTTGATGACGGCCTAATAGCTGGCTCTAATCAAAAGGTAGTCGATTCGTTTTTAGAATCATTAAATTCTGAATTTAAAATCACTATTGGCTCATTGGATTCTTTCTTAGGCATGCAAATAAAACAAAGGGAAACCGGTCTATTCGTTTCACAACGTGTTTATGTTCAGAAAGTTTTAAAACGTTTTGATATGTCTGATTCAAAACCAGTAAAAACACCTGCTAGTAACGATCAACCAAATGAAAATTCTAAAGTTGCTCTTGATCATTCTATTCCCTATCGCCAAGCCGTAGGATAATTAATGTATTTAGCATGTGCAACTCGCCCGGATATCGCGTACGCTGTTTCAAAAGCCGCGCGATGAATGGCAGCACCAACCAAATTTGATTGGGTATCTGTTAAACGCATATTTAGATATCTGCGCAGTACAACCGAATCAGGTTTGTTGTACACATCAATAGGAGGTGACTTATGTGCATACTCCAATGCAGGTTTTGCAGGTGATGTTAAAAACAGACGCTCAACAAACGGTTTCGTATCTCTAATTGGTGACACTGTTGTGTCTTGGACTTCACAATTATAAAAATCGGTTGCGCTCTCTACCACTGAGGCAGAATTTGTTGCCGCTAGTGAAGGATCTAGAGAATTGTAATGGCTCAACCGATTGTTAAATGAAATACGCGAAAAGAAAAGCACTGCCTGTATTATTTGTAGACAATGCAAGCGCTATCAAACTTGTAAAGAATCACGAATTTCACAAACGATCTAAACACATTGAAATTCGCTACCATTTCGTTCGCGAATTATATCAAAAAGGAGATATTTGTGTGGAATTCGTGCCGTCTGAAAACCAGCTTGGTGACATGTTCACATTTTCGCAAATATGTGTATGAAAATAGGGCTATGTGTGTAAGCTACGAAGCAATTTTTTGTTTTAATATCCTATGTAATATGGTTCGGTTTACGGGAGAGTGTAAAAGTTAGATATACCTCATCATATTACATTTAGATGTCGCCACTCGCTGTGCACCCTGTGCACATGCGCAGTAACAGTAAGAATAGAATGAAGTAGGCATGTAGTTTTCAGTGTTTAAGTGTTTCTTTTGTAAGATCAACGATTGCATTAAATCTTTCATTTTAGTACTACGTTTTTGGTTTATTCTACCCCTCTACCACATCAAAGATTACATTTACCTGCACTAGAAAAAGACGGGCATAGTATTTCAGGGTTGTTATACCAGATCCACCGGGAACTACGATCTGTCTTTAGCACATGCAAGTAAATCTTCAGTGAATGGCGGAACTCCGGGGAATAAAACTAAATGAGAAGGCAAACCTCCTGGCAAGGGACCTAAACCTACATATGCAATTCCTTATCAAACCGTAAGAATTGAGATGAACTTGCTGAGAGAGCCGCATGATAAACAGTGGAAGACTGCGTACGCCTGAGGTTATCTCGCATGTTCAAAGGAGAAAACACGATCATTGTTGTGAATAAGCAGGAACTAAATTAGGAAGGCAATGGGGTAGACAGAATACTGCCGATTTAAAAAACATCTCCACACCACAGGAATTGTGGAAGATCCTATCTGCAGGGTTGATTATATCAAAGACAGGAACTTGAGTGAGTACATATCTAAATATACAGGTACGTAGAACTCTAATTACGAATGCAGACCATTAACAAACGCTAACAACAAATAAAATATCGCAATAGTTTGAAATGTATGTATACATATTATTTACCAGTTCCCAGCGCTGACAATTGCCAGGGCTTTATTGCGCGAATTCTATTTATAATTAATTTTTGGTGACATGTATCGGGTGTGTATAAATTGGCCAAAAAGCTACAAGTGACTGAACACTTCATGAAACCTCTTTAGGAAATTCTAAATCGAAAATCTCAACAAGGGTACAAAATTATCCCAAACTGAAATTCACTGCAATACATCTCGGAACCATAGTTTACACGAGCAACTACAGAAATTTTGGATGCTTGACAGTTTTGAAGAAAGGACACCTATGTTCCAGGAATACTATAAATGCCAAGACATTTTAACAGATCAGTATAATTACAGGGATATATCAAGGTAACAGATTTGATAACTCACTATTTACTTTCTTCAGAGATCGTTTTTAATATCACAAATGCGACATAATAGTTAAACAACAAGGCACATTAAATAAAGTCGTCCAACGTTTCTGAAATGCTCGATGAAGCAGGAGATGGTTGAGCGGAATTGTCCAAAAGTGTAGTGAATCGAAGATAGGGGGAGGTATCATTTGAGGTGGTTGCGAGGTATATGGTTCTTCATAATGCACGAAGGCAGCAGGATAACTTTGCCAGTTGCTGGGGTATGGATTATTTGCAGGAGACCAATCAAACACTCCTCTATCAGCATCCATGAGTACCTGAAATACTGCATGCTGAACCTTTTTCTGGATCTCCGAGGAGTATTTATTTACTTTAGTTGCGACGTAGGTGAAAAACGTATCGATTTCATTCGATTGAGAGGGCTTTTTCTCTTCTTTCTTGCTTCTTTGCAGCAGTTTGCAATATACCAAACGCACTTTTTATCATCGATGCATCTGCTTCATCTCGTTTTCCCTTTGCTCGTTTGGTAGTTTTAGAAGTACAAGATGACGCTTTTGTCTCGTGTTCCCTTTGTGTGACCTCTTGTTCCCTTTCTTCACAAGGCCTGACTACTGTCGCGACGATATCTTCAATCTCAGGTATCTCATTCATCTCCTGTAAATTAACAAATAATTTCATGAAATAGTACAATATAATAAGGTAATATCTTCTTTTGTATGAATGATTTGCTTCGGACGGCAGTTTTCGTTTGATTATCCAATAAGGGTTTTTTTTTTGTTGCGAGATAGGACTTGAAGTAAAATAAATAATTCAATGAATCAAATGAATCAAATTTCGCTTCTAGTATTTTCATTTAGTGGATGAATATAATTTCTATTCTAGCTTCCCACGACTCCTAAAGCTTGGGAGGAAGTTAGCAGGACATTCCAAACACTTTGGAATCTGTCTCACTGTGTTGGTGCGATTGAGGGAAAGCACGTTGTTCTGCAAGCACCATTGAACTCGAGAACTGAATTCTTCAATTACAAATCCACCTTCAGTATTGTGCTTTTTGCATTAGTGGATGGGAATTGTAACTACATTTTTGCTGACATCGGATGCCAAGGGAGAATTTCGGATGGAGGAGTTTTCAAAGCGAGCATACCCTGGAGACTTTGCTAGAGGGACTCCTCAACGGATGTTCAACTATCGTTTAAGTAGGGGTCGTCGAGTAGTCGAAAACCCCTTCGGTATTTCAAGTACAGTGTTTCGACCAATGCTTTTGAAGCCCGAAACAGCGGAATCGATAGTTATGACTGTCATCTTGTTACATAATTATTTAAGGATGCATTCGCCAAGTTTGTACACACTTCCCGGCACGTTAGACCACGAAGTGAATAGAGTTTTAAGTGGGGGTCGTGGAGGATTGAGGGAGAAACGACGTCTCTGTTACCTTTTAACGAATTCCGCCCGAAGGTCTAAAAATTATTGCCAAAAATCAAGAACGAATTAGCTGATTATTTTATGAATAAAGAACGTCTGGAGTGGCAAAATAAATATGCTTGAATACCTTAAATTTACTCACCGTGTTAATTCTTTTCCGTGGCACATCCCTATTCTCTAAAAATTTTAAACCTTCGAAGGCAAACCACCTACTTTCGTAAATTTCGTCTCTTCCTGGAAAAATTGAATAGAAATCGTACTAATAAAATAAAGGAAAATAACAATTGTGAATTAATTAATAATAGGTATCCGTACCTGTAATCTTCAATTATAAACCATGTACATACTTATACGTAATTGAATGTTGTAATCAGAAAGAGTTCTCCGCGGTCGCACTAGGACGATCTTGTGCGAAGCGAAATTTTGCTTTCACATTAATTTTCGACCCCGTCCACCGCGGAAGTAGCGAAATTACAGTTGACCGCGTAGGGTTGAATGTATGTGACATTGTTATTATTAAAGGCCGGATAATATGCAGTTTGCATGAATTTGCATATTTGCATAATATATGCATTTTATATATTATTTGCATATTTTGTAGTAATTCAGCATATTTGAAGTATCCAAGTTTTATTTATTTATTCTATGAAGCCTCTTCTCGATACTTTTCCGATAAGCGCTTCCAAAAATTTATTAATGCTGTTTCCATACATCTAGACCGGGACAGAATTTCAGGAAACCCAATTCTCTGAAACTTCTAAATAAATACAAAAATACATTTTACAAGAAAATTAGGAGCACAGGTGTTTCTTTGTTATTCGGAGAAATTTATTCCCATATTCGAAAGCAATCTTATTTATTTTAAACGTCGCTTTACGTTGGTTTTTCGAAGTGTAAACTTGTGGGCTGTTATTAATTATAATAGCAAAAATGCCGAAAATAGCGACTGTGCCTGGATGGATTGCACCTTATTCAGAATTGTGTATGGATGGAGAAAACGTATTTTTGCGTAACAAGCAGCAAGATTGTAAGTAAAATTTAAGTTTATTTCCTCTAATTAATCTATAGTTTTTAAACGATGTTTAACAAAATCACCGCACAATCATCGCACAATACGGAATATCTGATATTCCGCATTCTGCTGATCATTTTTAAATAAAAATCATTTTAAAATAAAATTATTTGTCGAAGCGTTGTGTTGGTTATTTTATTAAATGTCGTTTATTCCGATTGCTTCGCAAACTCTTTACACATTAGTTTTTATTACTCCTTTATCTTTTACTAACACTTATTTTATAAGAAAACAACTGATGAAAATCGGAACAAGAACAATTTAATGAAGATTTGTGCCTAATGTTTGTGTCGGCAGATATTCCACTACATAAAATAAAGAATTTAAATGTCAAGTTATTTTTGCAAAAGTACACCAGCAAATATAATATTCCCGACGAGAGCACCTTAGGAAAAATTATATTCACCGTATCTATGCAGAAACATTGAGTAGCATTAAGAAGCCTGTGTGAAACAATTACCTTTACATATGCGCAGATGAAATTACTGATAGTGTGGGCCGATACATAGTTCATTTAATGATAGGTATCCTTAACGTATCGGTTGCAGCAAAATCTTATTTAATTTCATCCAAACAGTTGGAAAAGGCAAATAATTTGACAATAACAAGGTTTATACAGGAAGAACTGGCAACCATTTTCTTACCGGACTCGATTCCAACAGAAAAATTCTATTGTTTTTAACGGATGCCGCACCATACATGGTGAAGGCAGCTTGCAACTTGAAAAGCTTTTACCAAAATTTAATTCACATAGCTTGCTTGGCGCACGGATTAAATCGTGTTGCAGAAGAAGTAAGAAACCATTTTTCCCTTGATAAACACTTTAATTAGTAGTGTTAAGAAAGTGTTTTTAAAGGCTCCATTAAGAGTTCAGTTTTACAAACAACATCTATCCGGTATTCCGCTTCCTCCTCAACCAGTAATCACAAGATGGGAAACGTAGTTTGAAGCTGCTATTTTTCATGCAAATCATTATGAAGAAATAAAGGCAATTATTATGGATCTTGATAGCGATACACAATCGGTGCTAGACGCCAAAAAGGTGTATTCGAGTAAAGAAATACCTCAACAGTTGGCGTTTATTAAAGCCAACTACAGTTTTATTTCCACTTCTAAATTGCAATTGGAAAAACAATTTATGTCGCTAATTGAGGGCGTTGAAATAATAAAAAAATTTGAAAAGTTATGTTTTGATGTTAAAGGAAGGGTGGAAAAATCCGTGTATGAAAATTTTTAAGTGTAATAGAAAAAAATGAGGGTTTTAAAAAGCTAAAGGATATTGCTAAAATCTTGTGTGGTGAGTCAGTAGAAAATATTGAGTTGACAATAGAGGATATTTCTAATTTGAGATATGCTCCTATAACAAGCGTGGACGTAGAACGAACCTTTTCAATATATAAATACATGTTATCAGACAAGCGCCACAATTTTTCTATTGAAAACTTTGAGAAATATGTAATTGTAAATTGTTTTCATAGTAAATTATGTTGTAAAATGTTATAAATAAACTTGTAGTAAACATAATAGAATATTTTTTTCTATAGTCTTATATTTTCTAGCATTACTCCTATTTTTTTATCTGCATATTTTTCATAAGAAAGTGCATATTTAGGCCAAAATATCTGCATATTTATGCGCATATTTCCACTTTTTTTTTGCATATAATCCGGCCTCTAGTTATTATTCATATTTTATAAGTCATCTTTTCCTGTATCCTTGCTGTTTTTTATTTTAAGCTTTTCACGGCGGTAGGAAGCCAGCAAATTTATTATTTTTTTTTCAATTATTCACAGGAATGTCCATATCCCTGATTATCTTTCCGCCGTGCAAACTTGACGAGCAGAACTCCTTTGTGTCCGTCAAAAGACCGCCAGGAGGCGGATTGCCGCGAGCGGCTCGCGAGCATCTCTTTCGGCGTCCCAAAACACCGTCCACCGCCGCTTGTGTGACGGAAGAAATTGTGTTCAAGTTAATTGAAAACTATCGAGATCAAAGTCGTATCTAGGATCCGAAGCACAAAGAGCATTTCAAGAAAAATCTAAAGGAAGACAGCTGGAGAAAGATAAGCAGGGATATGGATTAATTAATGATTAATTAATTCACAATTGTTATTCTCCTTTATTTTATCGGTACGATTTCCACTCAATTTTTCCAGGAAGAGACGAAATTTACGAAAGTAGGTGGTTTTGCTTTCGAAGGTTTAAAATGTTTAATAGGGATGTGCTAAGGGCACAAAAAAATTAACACGGTGAGTAAATTTAACGTATTCAAGCATATTTATTTTACCACTCCAGACGTCCTTCTTCTTCTTCTTCTTCTCGTCAATCCTTATGCCTTTCAGCGTCAGATTATTTCTGGATCTTACGACGATTTAATCTATTCTTTCCATCGTGTCCGGTCTGTACTCATTTTCCTCATTTCTTCTGTGGTCTTCTCTCGCTTTCGTTCTAGTTCGTTTACTCTATCAATCCATTTTTTCCTTGGTCTTCCCTTTTTTCTTCTCTTGTTATTTTTGGCTTCTATTATTTTCTTTGTTAAACTCTTTTGTTCTATTCTAATTATGTGGCCGTACCAATTCAGTTGACATTTTTCAATCCTTTTTAGTATATCTTCTTGATTTATCATATTCCTTATTTGTTCGTTTTCTATTCTGTCCATTTTTGTTTTCCCCACGATCTTTCTCAAAAATTTCATTTCCATAGCTGTTATTTTGCTTTCGTGTTTTTGCTGTATTGTCCAGGACTCACTTGCGTACATTATTGTGGGGCTACTACTGCATTGTATACTATCTGTTTGATATTGGGTTCTATTTCCTTTTTTTCGAAGATGGGTTGATTCAGAGCGTAGTATATGTTTGTGGCTATCCGTCCTCTTTTTGCTATGTCTAGATCAATTTTTCCATCGCTCAATATAATAGTACCTAAATATTCGTATGCGTCGACAATTTCTTCTTGTTTATCCTTTATTTTGATTATTATATTACTGGTTGGCTCTTTATTATTTATCACCATTAGTTTCCTTTTTTCTACGTTTATTTCCATCTTCATCTTTTCTATTTCTTCTGTCCAGAAGTGTCAGACGTCCTTTGTTCATAAAATAATCAGCTAATTCGTTCCTGATTTTTTGGCAATAATTTTTAGACCTTCGGGCGGTATTCGTTAGAGGTAACAGAGACGTCGTTTCCCCCTCAATCCTCCACGACCCCTCACTTAAAACTCCATTCACTTCGTGGTCTAGCGTGCCGGGAAGTGTGTACAAATTTTGCGAATGCATCCTTAAATAATTATGTAACAAGATGACAGTCATAACTATCGATTCCGCTGTTTCGGGCTTCAAAAGCATTGGTTTTCTTAAAACTCGAAACACTGTACTTGAAGGCGTTTTCGACTACTCGACGACCCCTACTTAAACGATAGTTGAACATCCTCTGAGGAGTCCCTCTAGCAAAGTCTCCAGGGTATGCCCCTGAAAACTCCTCCATCCGACATTCTCCCTTGGCATCCGATGTCAGCAAAAACGTAGTTACAATTCCCATCCACTAATGCCAAAAGCACAATACTGAAGGTGGATTTGTAATTGAAGAATTCAGTTCCCGAGTTCAATGGCGCTTGCAGAACAACGTGCTTTCCGTCAAGCGCACCAACACAGTGAGGCAGATTCCAAAGTGTTTGGAATGTCCTGCTAACTTCCTCCCAAGCTTTAGGAGTCGTGGGAAGCTAGAATAGAAATTATATTCATCCACTAAATGAAAATACTAGAAGCGAAATTTGATTCATTTGATTCATTGAATTATTTATTTTACTTCAAGTCCTATCTCGCAACAAAAAAACCCTTATTGGATAATCAAACGAAAACTGCCGTTCGTAGCAAAACATTCATACAAAATTGAACAAGAGGTCACACAAAGGGAACACGAGACAGAAGCGTCATCTTGTACTTCTAAAACTACCAAACGAGCAAAGGGAAAACGAGATGAAGCAGGCACATCGACGATAAAAAGTGCGTTGGGCATATTGCAAGCTGCTGCAAAGAAGTTGGAGAAAAAGCCCTCTCAATCGAATGAAATGGACACGTTTTTCACCTACGTCGCAACTAAAGTAAATAAATACTCCTCGGAGATCCAGAGAAAGGTTCAGCATGCAGTATTTCAGGTACTCATAGATGCTGATAGAAGAGTGTTTGATTGGCCTCCTGCAAATAATCCATACCCCAGCAACTGGCAAAGTTATCCTGCTGCCTTCGTGCATTATGAGGAACCATATATCTCGCAACCACCTCAAACGATACCTCCCCTATCTTCGATTCACCACAGTTTTTGGACAACTCCGCTCAACCATCTCCTGCTCCATCGAGCATTTCAGAAACGTTGGACGACTTTATTTAATGTGCCTTGTTGTTTTTCTGAAGAAAGTAAATAGTGAGTTATCAAATCTGTTACCTTGATATATCTCTGTAATTCCTTTGCAAATGCCGCGCAGACTTATGCTACTATGGCTCCAATAGACTGCTTCGAAATCCTGAACAGATACTGGAGACTGGTATATGAATCTCACGTGGCGAGGAATCGAATGGTTATTGCTAACCTAGAACAATTAATTTGATAAATAACATATCTAACATACATAAAGAAATAAAATTTGTAAACTCGATCAACATTGTGTATTAGCACAAACGGTATAAACTACTTACCTGTCTGCAGCGGCAATTGGAGTGCGAAAATATGTTTCCTGTTTGGAAATGTAGAGTCCAATCTTTTGCAGCAGATTCTCAAAATCAGTGGGCGACATTCACGTGAAATTCTTATATTGGCCACTTATTTGTTGTGACTTCAACCCCATCATAAGCTCCGTACCAGCGCGTTTCTTGTACAAATCAGTGTGTCTATCACTGAAACGGCACCAATCATCATCAAAATCGCGCCGTTTTCCTCGCATGAAGACATCGTTACAAGTGCGTATAAGCACCGGTGGATCACGCACTACTGCTCGAGGTCGTGAAAATAATTTCAACGAGCGGTTCGCGGAAGGCTCGCGTGAGGCTCGGCTCGCATATGTACGTACCTTAAGAGTACATAATAGCCAACATCCGTATATCCTAACTCATTTCAACTCTCTTGTAACATTTTTTTCTGAGATATGAACAAAAACTATTTTCTAATATGTTTTTCGTTCTACTGCGTTTACTCACGAGCGATTATGTAGATCTACAGCTGCCTTCACTCATTCTGGGCGATATTGCAGTTCTACATTTGCTACATTCATGGAATTCGTTGGGGAACTGCTGGGAATGGTGCGTGTATACATTGCCCTCTTAGTTATTAATTTTTGAGTGTACCTACGGTGATTTATTAATCACAACGCGTATCACTGTGTAGCTCTTTCTTTTCTGGTTGTTACTATGTGTAATTTATGATGGTTGCTATACTTTGTGGTGTGTAATTTGCGGTTAAAGTGCATTGAGTTGTTGTCAATATCTTATATCGTGGTGAGTTTTTCTTTGTTCCTTTTTTTTGCTTCTGTCTCTTCTTTTCGCAAAGTGGGATAGAAGGGAGAAGAAAAAGAAAAAAAACTGTGCTTGTCCAAAGTATATCATAGGGTATATATACAGGCCGGTTTGTTTTGATTATGTTCCTTTGTTTTCTTGTATAACCCTTCCGTGGTCCAGTCTATATCTGTCTATAAGTCGCTGTGAAGGACCGCACTGGCGTGAAAAATTTTTATCCTTTCCTTCCTTATTTGTATCGTCATGGATTCTGGCGCTTGTTGTAATAAAAAATTGAGTCGCACAGGGTTGTTACATGTTGTGTTTGTGGTAATTCGTTTGGCATTGGGTGTGTCGATATAACTGCGGCTGAAGCTAGAAAGATTCATTCGCGCTTGGGCTTAAAGTGGAATTGTGCAAATTGTTATAAACTTGGGGATGATTTGGCTGGGCTAAAGGCGGTTATTATGGATCTCCAAGATCAGATTCGCGATCTCAAGTCTGGGAGGGATAAGGATGCACTACCTCCGCCCAATATTATGCTATGTATAACTGAGAAAGTACTTTCTGAAGTAGCTGAACGCCAAAGACGCTCCACCAATATAATTATATTTGGACACTCTGAGACTGGCACACATTCTAAGCAGGATCGTCATAAAGTGGATAATAATTTGGTTAAAAACCTACTCTCTGATTTGGAGTTAGATATCAGTGTTGATTTTGATGCCCTAAAATCCATCAGACTGGGGCGGTATGATCCCACAAAAGCACTCTCCCGCCCGATTAAGGTTGAGTTGCCTGGCCCAAAAGTAGTTGCTTCCGTCTTCAAAAGTATTTCAAAGTTGAAGACTCTTAAACAATGGCCTGGAATATCTGTCTCGCGTGATCGCACATCTGCGCAGATTGAGTTCTACAAGTCTGTTCGAGCAGAGCTGAATGAGAGATTGGCTAAGGGGAAAAAGACCTTAGAATTAAATATGTTCATGATATTCCCACTATTGTGAAATCGAAAAACTAGCTGAACCCAACAGGATACCTACAATTCTAAGTGTTTACTATCAGAACGTCCGGGGCCTTAATTCTAAGTTGCATATGTTTTATACTAATTGTTGTGATTTGTCATATGACATGATTGTATTGTCTGAAACGTGGCTTCATGAGGGTCTCATGGACTCCGAACTATTCCCTCCTTCTTATAACGTGGTCCACTATGACAGAAAGTTCGATGTGGTTCATCGCACCAGGGGTGGCGGTGTATTAGTTGCATTTGCTGATTGCATTGTATATGAAGTGTTAGACGTTTCTGCACTGCATAACGCTGTTCTTGTAGATGTAGTTGTGTGTAGATGTAGACTCAATGGTTTTGTATTTCTTGTTTGTGCAATTTATATACCGCCTGATATACCGTGTGATGACTTTGAGCTATTTTGTGATACGTTTGAGCAAATGTTTGCTACTGAAACCCTCTTGATTATAGGTGATTTCAATGTCCCTGGCTATTCTACAAATACATATGTTTGCCCTAAATCTGAGTCTCTTTCGTATCTCTCTAATATATTAGCACTTAACGAGTTTAACAATGTTATAAATTTTAATAATACCATATTAGATCTTGTATTATCAAACATGGATGGTAATTTGGTGGTTTCTGGATCCGATGTTCCTTTTGTGCCTGAGGATATGTACCATCCGGTCCTGGATATTAACATTGAAGCTTTTGTTACTCCGAAACCTATTACTTTTCCATATGCAGGAGACAAATCGTATAATTTTCAAAGGGCGGATTTTCTCACATTGTATCAAGAACTGTGCACCACTGACTGGTTGTCCCTGGAGTCATTTACGGATGTGGATTTAGCTGCTGAACAATTTTATTGTGCTCTTTATGGTGTGCTTGATAGATCTGTTCCGAAGAACATTAGGACTAGTTCGTCATTTCCGCCATGGTTTACTCCTGAAATTAGACGTAATCTGAAAACTAAACATTACTACAGACGTAGATGGCTTAATACTGGAAATGATCGTTTTCATTGTGAATTCAGAAGACTTCGTACGCTTATCAAGATACAAATTTCTGACGCCCATGAGGTGTATACGGGAATGTTGAATGTAGTGTCAGGCATAATGCCGCTGATATCTGGAAATATGTGAGTCGAAAGCGTGGAACATCTAGGATTCCGGGCGTGCTTCACAGTGATGATGATGAATACACTAACCCAAGGGATATTGTAGAAGCATTTGCGGATATTTTCTCCAGCTATTACATTGACGAGACTCTTACGAGCTGTTCTAATGATGATTCCTCGTTCTTGCCGTCCTTCGGTCTCTCCTTTGTATCTGAAGATGACTTAATCTTAACCATGTCGCGATTTACTGAAAAAAATACTGCAGGGGAAGATCAAATACCTAGCTTCTTGGTGCGTGATGGGAGGTATGTCTTTGCGTAGCCCGTTGCTATTCTTATTAACCTTTCGATTAAGTCTCGCTGCTTCCCAGAACGCTGGAAAAGGGCTCGTATAGTTCCGGTGTTTAAGGGCGGAGACAAACAGCTTCTTAAGAACTATCGTCCTATTTCAATTATAAATAACTTTTCCAAGGTTTTTGAGCAGATGATACATAAAGTCTTATACAGTAACACCCGTTCCTTTCTATCACCAAATCAACATGGATTTTTGCCAGCGCGTTCAACTGTTACTAACTTAGCTTCCTTCATGCAATATGTCTCTGAGGCTGTTGATGGTCGTCGTCAGGTGGATGTGGTTTATACGGATCTTTCTCGCGCTTTTGATACTGTGAATTATCGGTTGCTGTGTTGCACGCTATCTGACTTTGGAGTTAATCTTGCATTCCTTGACTTTATGACATCGTACTTGAACAGTCGTGTGAGCTATGTGTATTATAACGGCTTTAGGTCTCATGAATTTATTGCAAAATCCGGAGTACCACAGGGGTCTAATTTGGGTCCTCTGTTATTTCTTTTGTTTATAAATAACTTACTCTCGTGTTTTTTCTGTGAAGTCTTAGCTTATGCGGATGATATTAAATTGTACTCTGTTGTTGGAATGGATTATGATGCTGATACTCCTCAACATAACATCGATAAAATGGTTGGATGGTGTGGTTTGCGTGGGCTTATAATCAATATTGAAAAATGTTGCGTTATCACTTATACTCGTGTGTCGCAGCCAGCCATGGCACACTATAGGATAGGAGGTATCGAACTTAGTAGAAACCACAAAGTTAATGATCTTGGAGTTCTCTTCACGAGTGATCTTAACTTTTCGGAGCATGTTACCAATGTGTGTGGTGAGGCAAGTAAAATGGCTGGCTTTATTGTATGTATTTGTAGACCTTTTGATGATGTTCACATGATTAAATCGCTATATTATGCATATGTGTTATCAAAGTTGGAATATGCGAATTTGATTTGGTACCCGCATCGGATTTGTCACCGCATGCAGTTGGATCGTGTTCATAGACGTTTCCTGAAGTATTTGTCGTTTCGGTTGGATGGTGTTTGCCCGGGGAGGGGATGTGACCAGAACCGTTTGCTTCAGCGTCATGGAGTGCATTCGTTGGCGTTTAGGTGGGAATTTCGCTGTGCAAAATTCTTGCGGGACTTGATACATGGTACAATTGATGCTCAATACTTGCTTTCGCGCGTGTGCTTTTATGTTCCGCGTACTGCGTTGAAACATGCTTCAACGTTTTACCCAGTCGTCCCTAGGACGGAGATATTGCGGCATGCACCTGTGACAGTTATGTGTAGGAATGCAGATATTATTTTCGATGATGTGTTTTGTTAGTTACTGTTCTTTATTACCGCTATGATCTATTTGTGTATTGCATGCGCTATTTTCATTATCATATTGTATTTACCCTGTTACTGGTTTTACTGTTGGGTAATTAAATAAATATTATTATTATTATTATTATTATTATTATTCTGTTAAGAATCAACGAGCTTTATTCATTATTAGAGTTGCTCAGTTTGGGCTAAGAGCCAGTAGCGGACGTATAAAAGTTTACACATAAAATACATGGTCAGAAATAAATTATAATACGTGCTCAAACACTTACCGTTTTAAGAGTCATCCGTGAAATCACAAAATGAATAATATCTGTAAAATATTTGCAACATTAAATATGTTTTCATTAAAAACAAACCGAGTGCGGAGCGAAGAAAAATGTGTTTATATGCAGAAAACGTACATCCTATATCTAGTGACGTTATATTAGGCTAATTAAAATAATTTTTGGAACAACTTAACGGTTCTGTTGACGCACTCTCACAAATTTGTGTTAATGTGCCAAAATCAGAATCTTTCTGTAAAACACTTTGAAACCTTTTGAGAACACAAACATTTTATGCGTCTTTTACCGCGTATAGCTGTGCGTGAAGATATTGCTCTAATGGGAGAGATTTAACTAATGACACCGAAGGATGTTCTAATTTTTCTGTTGCCTCCATTAGTCCGAAGTAATTGTTCTGAGTAGTTCTTCAATCCGTTTTAACCTGACTCCTAAAATTTTGACTAGCTTTCTTTGATAGCTGCAGCTTCCTTTAGATCGAGTTTTAAAACCACGTTAATATTCTCAAAATATTTATGATAGTAAAACGCGACACGTAATCATGATCCCCGACGTGTAAGAATCGGCTCTAATGTATGCACTATCTGCCACAAGACTGAAAGCATGAATCTTACACGTAACATGTAACAAGTTAGCACAATATTTTTGTAAGAGACTGACCTACAGAAAGCATGTTTGCGGTACCATCACTGGTAAACATTAACAGTTGGCTTATTCGAACTTTTCCGATGTATTTAACACTAACTTTGAAATTACTTCGCCCGAACATTGTTGTACTCATCTGGAAGCTAATAGAATTGCAGGTGACGATTGTGTAGTTCCATTGTACGTACCATTCATTACCACAATTATAACAGCTTTGTTATTGAGATTGTGTTAAACTTGTCGTAAATCCTACATTCGATTTTGTTCTTGTATCTTTACTATTATTTTTCTCTCCCTGCATAAATTTTAATTCAACCTTTGCTTTCAAGTATTCAACTGTTGATTTTCTGGCAATACATCGATAAAATTTCCGAGATGACTGAATGCCTTCGGCAATGCTTTAAACTAGAGATGGGACGAATCCAAATTTTCTCGAATCCGAATCCGAATCCGAATCCTAAAGGATTCTCGAATCTCTCGAATCCTTCGAATCTCGAATCTCTCGAATCCATCATATAATTACAATAATAAGAAAGGACAGAGAGGAAAAACAATTTTACAGGAAAATTTTAAAGCTACTTTAATTAAAAACGATACAGTTTTTAAAAATATTTATTAAAAAAGGTTTTGTTTGAACATATTTATATTACAAATGAAATTAAAAAAACAAATTACACAATATTAAAAGATAAATTATGTTAAAATCTTGATGATTATGCAACAAGTTTTTATTTATATTTAATTTCCTTAGCATATGGAAATTAATATATCAATAACAGTACCGATATCTTTTCAGAAACTTTTGTGAATGAGAATAAGGGAGAGCTAACATAGATAAACAGCAAATATTGCACATGAAAATCTAAACACATATTTTAGTATATAAAAGAAAGCACTCAACCTAAAAGAAATAAGTGAGAATTTTAATTCAGATTTTTATTTAAGAAAACCAGCTTTCGAACTCGCTCTGGATCCAACCGACTACGTTTTTTATCCACTATGATGCCTGATGTGCTGAATAGTCTTTCTGAAATCACTGTTGACGGTGGTGTAATTAAGAATTTTTTTGCTAGTTTCATCAAATTTTGGTATTTTGTGTTGCCCTTCCAGTATTTAAAGATGTCTGCAGTTGGTGGGAGCAGTGGTTCTGCTAAATAGGCATTTATTTCTTCTTCAGGAGATGAACTGTAATCCACATCACTGCAGGTAGCTGGGGTCATCAACTGAGAATAGTAACTCCACATACTATGACCTTGTTCAGTTAAAGATATGTCTGTGGCATTTGCTTGAGTTTTCTCTGATGACTGCAGATCACCATTTGTTTGCATATAGATGGATGAAATTTCATTAGCCAGTGTCAATTTAGCTTGCTCAACGTTTTCTTTATTCAAAAATACATTCCCTTTGAATCGGGGATCCAGTAAAGTACCAATAGTATACAATTTCTCTGTCTCAACAGAATGGTAGCGCCTTTTAGTGACGCAAGCATTTAGATTAGTTATATTATTTGCTGTCTGTATTTGACATGTTCCATACCTTTTCTGGTCTCAGGAATAAAGATATTTATTTATTAAAATACCACAAACATTAGGAAAGCATGCCAGCTTATAAATACTTTGTGGCTGAAAGAACGAGAACCGAAGAGAATCGTCGAGATCTTTCTAGTCAGTGATTCATATATGTCGTGATTACATGAGTCATCATTATTATTATTTTATTTTTTTGGATTCGAAAGATTCGAATTACGAAAATCGTGCGAAGATTCGAGTTTTCGAATCTCGAATCTTTTCAGGATTCGATGGATTCGAGGATTCGCGGATTCGAATGTCCCATCTCTACTTTAAACATATGATTTAATTCCTCTTCTCGGCTATTTAGGCTCCTGTTTTTAAATCATTTATTGCTTTTTCAAATTCACCAAAGAGTTACAATTCTCTTTGGCTCTGTATAATCCTTTTATTTAATACCTTCTGGATTATTACGGCATACTATCTGCATGGCTGTTTTCTTTTTGCCATATTGTGTCCAAAAATTAGCATATTTTGTATTCAAATCAATTATATAAATTCAAATCAGCAGTGAAAACTGTTACAAGTATTGAATCGCATAATTTATGATAATTTTTAATTATATCGAAAAATTGGCATTTTTATTTTTTATTGGCTTTTTCGAATAAAATCTTTTAAGAACACCTGACAGAAATGGATGCGAAAAAAGGTCATGTATTTTTACTTGCATCTCTATTGGTGTTTGTACATATGGGAGGGATTCGATATGAATTCTCTCATTATGCACGTATTGCGCATTTTTTCAGTTATTTTTTCTACAGTAGTGGACAACTTGCGTTGCCACAGCCTCCTGCAGTAGCTACAGTCGCGCTCTTCGGCTGCAGAGAAAAATGCGTAATACGTGCATAATGAGAGAATTCATATCGAATCCCTCTCATATGTACAAACATCAATGTTCAGACTATATATATATAAAATTTGTATACAAACTTACAGCTCTTGCAAAGCCGTACTGACGAGCGGTACAACCGCGAAACGTACGTCTACGAATGGCAAGAGAAGATCAAAATTTTGTAACTTACATCTCTATTTAATTTCAAAACTCAGCTTTTGCATGATAAATTTTAAAACATGAAGATAAACCTCTGCTTATCTAGAATCCTATATCACAATCGGGACAAAAATATCTGTTCTCTTTTCTAATCCGTTCTCCGCTATCGTTCCTTTTTGAGCAGCACATAAAGGGACAAAAATATCTGTTCTCTTTTCTAATCCGTTCTCCGCTATCGTTCCTTTTTGAGCAGCACAGCCTCATCTGTCTTAGTTTCTTTTCGGTTGGTGGAATCCCTTCTAAAAACTGTCTTAGTCAATCGTACCGGATTCGGCAAAATTTCGATCGTCCTTTTTCGCATTCACACTAATTATAAAATTGCCGTTAAGGATGTATTTGAAAAGCGCCATTTCAATATTTTCGGAAATTCTTTGAACTAATGTTTAATCCTTATGATTTTGAATTAATGGTAGCGCTAGTGTCCCTTTTTATCACTAATTTCTAAAAAGAAAATTAATTCGGTCTAGCATGATAAATTTTTACGGTGCTTACATTCGTATAGCATTCGGTTTATGTAGTGTACGGTCGATTTCCATTGTATTTACTTGTGGTATTTATTGTTCGATTTTATGTATATATTTTTGTTGGGTAATGATTGATATATAAGTTTTTATGTAGTTGAAATAAAATTATGAATTCGGTATCCTCATTTTCAGCCGCACCGGATTGAAGAAATAATGTCATTATTCGCAGACCCCCGAATAGAATATATGTAGTGACTAGAGGCCGGATTATATGCAAAAAACAGTGGAAATATGCGCATAAATATGCAGATGTTTTGGCCTAAATATGCACTTTCTTATGAAAAATATGCAGATAAAAAATAGGAGTAATACTCGAAAATATAATACTACTATTACTATAGAAAAAGTATTCTATTATGTTTACTACAAATTTATTTATAACATTTTACAACATAATTAACTATGAAAACAATTTACAATTACATATTTCTCAAAGTTTTCAATAGAAAAATTGTGGCGCTTGTCTGATAACATGTATTTATATATTGAAAAGGTTCGTACTACGTCCACGCTTGTTATATGAGCATATTTCAAATTAGAAATATCCTCTATTGTCAACTCAATATTTTCTACTGACTCATCACACAAGGTTTTTGGCAATATCCTTTAGCTTTTTAAGACCCTCATTTTTTTCTATTACACTTACAAAAATTTCATAGACGGATTTTCCCACCCTTCCTTTAACATCAAAACATAACTTTTCAAATTTGTTTATTATTTCAACGCTCTCAATTAGCGACATAAATTGTTTTTCCAATTGCAATATAGAAGTGGAAATAAAACTGTAGTTGGCTTTAATAAACGCCAACTGTTGAGGTATTTCTTTACTTGAATACACCTTTTGGGCGTCTAGCACAGATTGTGTATCGCTATCAAGATCCATAATAATTGCCTTTATTTCTTCATAATGATTTGCATGAAAAATAGCAGCTTCCCACCACGTTCCCCATCGTGTGATTACTGGTTGAGGAGGAAGCGGAATACCGGGTAGATGTTGTTTGTAAAACTGAACTCTTAATGGAGCCTTTAAAAACACTTTCTTAACACTACTAATTAAAGTATTTACCAAGGGAAAATGGTTTCTTACTTCTTCTGCAACACGATTTAGTCCGCGCGCCAAGCAAGTTGTGTGAATTAAATTTGGGTAAAAGGTTTTCAAGTTGCAAGCTGCCTTCACCATGTATGGTGCGGCATCCGTTAAAAACAATAAAATTTTTTCTGTTGGAATAGATTCCGGTAAGAAAAAGGTTGCCAACTCTTCCTGTATAAACCTTGTTATTCTCAAATTATTTGCCTTTTCTAACATGTTTGGATGAAATTAAATAAGATTTTGCTGGAACCGCTGCGCATATGTAAAGGTAATTGTTTGACACTGCCTTCTTAATGCTACTCAATGTTTCTGCATAGATACGGTGAATATAATTTTTCCCTAAGGTGCGCTCGTCGGGAATATTATATTTGCTGGTGTACTTTTGCAAAAACAACTTGACATTTAAATTCTTTATTTTATGTAGTGGAATATCTGCCGACACAAACATTAGGCATAAATCTTCATTAAATTGTTCTTGTTCCGATTTTCATCAGTTGTTTTCTTATAAAATAATTGTTAGTAAAAGATAAAGGAGTAATAAGATACTAATGTGTAAAGAGTTTGCGAAGCAATCGGAATAGACGACATTTAATAAAATAACCAACACAACGCTTCGACAAATAATTTTATTTTAAAATGATTTTTATATAAAAATGATCAGCAGAATGCGGAATATCAGATATTCCGTATTGTGCGAGGATTGTGCGGTGATTTTGTTAAACATCGTTTAAAGACTATAGATTAATTAGAGGAAATAAACTTAAATTTTACTTACAATCTTGCTGCTTGTTACGCAAAATACTTTTTCTCCGTCCAAACGCAATTCTGAATAAGGTGCAATCCATCCAGACACAGTCGCTATTTTCGGCATTTTTGCTATTATAATTAATAACAACCCACAAGTTTACACTTCTAAAAACCAACGTAAAATGACGTTTAAAATAAATAAGATTGCTTTCGAATATGGAAATAAATTTCTCCGAATAACAAAGAAACACTTGTGCTCCTAATTTTCTGGTAAAATGTATTTTTGTATTTATTTAGAAGTTTCAGGGAATTAGCTTTTCCCTGAATTCTGTCCCGGTCTAGATGTATGGGAACAGCATTCATAAATTTTTGGAAGCGCTTATCGGAAAAGTACAGAGAAGAGGCTTCATAGAATGCTATTTTTAATTTAAAGAGGGCTGTTTAACTCTTTGTTTGTTACAACCACGACATATTTTTAGTAATGCCTATCCTATAATAAATTACATACAATAAATAGATAAAACTCGGATACTTCAAATATGCTGAATTACTATGCAATAATAATAATATACAAAATGCATATATTATGCAAATATGCAAATTTATGCAAACTGCATATTATCCGGCCTTTAGTAGTGACCAATTCGGTTGTAGGTCGCACGACTTTGCGCGAGTTTTGGTTTGTGAACTTATCGAAGTGTTTTTAAAAAGAAGAAAATTTAAGTTTTGGCAATTTATTAAAAGACGTACATGTTCATTGCACTTAAGCCTAGTAACAAAAGCATTGTTCTTACTCTAACTATCCTATTTACGTATCGAAATTGCAAGCTAAGCGTTGATAACTTTATCTTCTGTATTCCTATGTTTCCGGGAACGTGACTCGCGTATAGACGATGCAACCCTGATTATTTGACCTTCTAAATATTTATCATCTAATTAGTAACCAATTTCTGTCTATGGAAGGTATCCTTACGATTAGTGTCGCTTATTTTGTCCATAACACATGCAGAGGTAACAGATGCATTTTAGGATTTTAAACTGCTACACTCCGCCGCGGCCGAGGTTCGAACGCCGAACTTTCTCATTGTGAAGCGTGATTTTCACCAGGGGGTTGATTTTTATTATTCTACGGCTATAGTATAAGCACCAGTGCATATTTTATGTCAAGACCATCTTATAACATATAATTAGTTAAACGCAGTATTTCCACATTTGTACAGAGAAGCCCTGAAATATTTGGGCATTGTTGCCATGTCAATACCGTATGAACAATTATTCTCCAAAGCTGGATCAACTGACTGCTACAAAAACTTGAAATCGGCTAACTGGCAAACGACTTTCTAAATCATTGTTTTTAATTTCAGCTTCTAATGACCCCTTTTTTATTTTTTATATATACGAATATAGACATTTTACTTTAAAGACCCATTGAAATGTATAGAAATGTGGATTTTTCTTAATTTAGGACTAAAATACTTTCAAGGTAGTAATACAGTGATCCAGAATGATTGACGGTCACGTGACAACCGAATTGGCCGTTATATTATCAAAACTACTTTCCAAGGGAAAATTGATACTTCAATTATGATTCGTTTCGATGATCAGCGTCCTCATCATAGACGTGCAGATAAAATTCTCACTTGTCATGTTGGCGGTTATTTTATTAGCGTTCTCGTGCAAGTTTTAGAGATTATTCCGATCGTTTTTCGCTTATTTTACCACAAACATTATTCTTCAAGACGAAAACAGCTATTATATTTTGGTAAGCTTACTAACTGAAAATGTTAATCAGAATTAACTATCAACTTTTAGATTGTGATGGTTTTGACCACCGATTACTTGAACTTCAGCTTAATCCTATATTTGCGCAAATAAAGTAATACTTTTCGTTACTTTTTTCTTTATTTCATCGTTTTAATCCGCAGTTTTTAGGAATTTGATATAAATTTTGTTTTAAAATCCAATATACACAGTGATCCAGAATGATTAACCTGTGCGGCTCTATAATAATATCCATATCTTATATGCTAGATCTCTACCACTAATAGGTCAATAAAACAAGGCTGGTTTGAACGATAGTTATATTTTCAGAACGTTTACAAACGTTTTCGGAACACCTTCGTCAGTGAAAATATAACTAGATAAATATATAAACAAACTTTTGTTTTTTATTTGGGACTATCAACAAAATAACTAGTGACTAGGATTTCTTGATATAGAGGATGTGTAACCAACTTTTATATATATATAAATTATAAAAACTAAATTAATGTGTAAACATACATGCAAATTAAGTAAAACCTTATATCAAAAAATCTTTGTCGAAACCTTAACAATTCTGTTCAAGGACTAGGGAAAACCAAATTTAAAAACCTAGCCAAAGGTTTCCTTCTTAAGAAATGCAAATGTCATTTTAACAAATTGCTATATACATTACTTAAATTTTGAATATCGGTCCTGAAATTAATAGTTTTAGTGTCTTTTTGTATATTTATCATTTCATATATTAGTCTTTTTTTATAATTATTCTCTGTTTTTAATATAATTGTGTTTTCAAAATCAAAGTAATGCCCAAGATCTTTGTAATGCTTTGTTACAGCGGTCATTGCACCGAAATCATTATTTAAAGAATACTTATGGCTATACAACCTTTTCTTTAAATATTGTTTCGTCTGACCGATGTAACAACCATCACAGTCTTTACAGTTTATTTTATAAACTACATTACTTTGATTTTGTTTAATTATTTTAGATTTAGTATTAGTAAAAAGAGATCTGTTACTATAATTTGGAATGAAAGTAATGTTTATGTTGTTTTTATTAAACTCTTTTTTTATTTTTCGCTTAAACCTTTTTTATAAGGAATAGCGTTATAAGATTTATTGTTATTATTTTTAATTCCTCTATTGTATAATTTGTTAATTCTATTTTTTATTATTTTTTCATAAAAACTATTTGGATAATTATTTTTATCTAAGATTTCTTTAACTTTGTTCAAATTCTTTTCCCTAAATTCAGGATTAGCTAATCTAACCGCTTGATCAACTAAACCGGTAACTATATTAATTTTATGTAATTTTGATGTTTCTGAAAAATAATTTAAATGTCTTCCTGTATTGGTAGACTTTATATGCCAATTTGTTTTTACAATGCCGTTATTATGCATGACTGTCACGTTCAGGAAACTCAATGAGTTATTAGATTCCCTCTCATATGTAAATTTTAATCTATTATGATAACTATTAAATGAATCTAATATCTCATCAATACTATCCTTTCTTACGGAACACAAACAGTCATCCACATAACGTCTGTAAAAACTTACACTAGAATTTAGTTTTGCCAAACAAGTTTGCTCTAGGTCCTCCATTACCAGGTTTGCGATAACTGCTGATAATGGAGAACCCATTGCAGTACCGAAAATTTGTTTATAAATTTTATTTTGATATGTAAAATAAGTAGAATTTAAACAAAGTTTCGAAGCTGCAATGAATTCCTCCTTTGGAAGATCTGTAAAATCTTTTATGGAATTCCATTTTTTATCTAAAATTTTTAGTGCTAAATCCACAGGAATATTAGTAAATAAAGAAACAACATCTAAACTGATTAATTCGTAATTATTAGGAATTGTTTGATTTCTAACCGAATCTACAAATTCCCATGAATTTTTCACATTATATGTATTTTACCTACAATATTGCTTAAAATTTTAGATAAAAATTTGGAAAGATTGTAAGTGGGGGAATTAATGCAATTTACGATTGGACGTAAAGGAATATTATCTTTATGTATTTTAGGAATACCGTATATTCTTGGAGATATAGAATTTAGAATTTTTAAATGGTTATTTAAATCTTTAGAAACATATTTTTTTAAAAACCAACTATTTATTAGTTTATTTATTTCATTTTGTAATTTATTTGTTGGGTCTGATAATAATACCGAATAAGTTTGATTATCTTCCAATAAGGAATTCATTTTGGCTTCGTAATCAATCTTATTCATAATTATGGTTTTTTCTCCTTTATCTGATTTAGTTATTATAATATCTTTATTAGATTTCAAAAATTTTTTTTGTTTCATTAAAAGCTTTTTGTAAGATATAATTGTTACTATTATTATTTTTATTGTTCTCTTTATTTTTGTAATTTGTCAAAATGTTAACCAACCTATGTCGTAAGTTAGGTTCTAAGTTTTCCTCATAATTTTGAACGATATTTTCTATATTACAAATAAAATCATCTATCGGTATGACATTAAAATCTATAGAAAACTTAGGACCTAGACTTAAAATTAATTTAACATTTTGACAAATCCCTTTATCAGTTAGGTTGATTATTCAATCTTCTTGTAAAATTGGGTAATCAACCCCCGCATTTTTTATTAAGTGGTTAAATTTATTAATATTGTTTTGTTTCATTTTATTAAAAGTTCTTTCATAATTTATATTAGCTACATTAAAAAATTCATCCGAATCCTGTAACGACATTTGAATTCTCTAACATTTTAATTTTAATATAACATTGATCTATTGATAAAGCCAACGTCTTTTTACAGAATTCGGATTTAATTTTGTTGAACTTACGCTTTATTGAATCATTTTCAAAACCGATATTCATAGTCTTACTAATAAAATTTGGAAAGAAAACACAATTATATTAAAAACAGAGAATAATTATAAAAAAAGACTAATATATGAAATGATAAATATACAGAAAGACACTAAAACTATTAATTTCAGGACCGATATTCAAAATTTAAGTAATGTATATAGCAATTTGTTAAAATGACATTTGCATTTCTTAAGAAGGAAACCTCTGGCTAGGTTTTTAAATTTGGTTTTCCCTAGTCCTTGAACAGAATTGTTAAGGTTTCGACAAAGATTTTTTGATATAAGGTTTTACTTAATTTGCATGTATGTTTACACATTAATTTAGTTTTTATAATTTATATATATATAAAAGTTGGTTACACATCCTCTATATCAAGAAATCCTAGTCACTAGTTATTTTGTTGATAGTCCCAAATAAAAAACAAAAGTTTGTTTATATATTTATCTAGTTATATTTTCACTGACGAAGGTGTTCCGAAAACGTTTGTAAACGTTCTGAAAATATAACTATCGTTCAAACCAGCCTTGTTTTATTGACCTATTAGTGGTAGAGATCTATCATATAAGATAAGTATAAAAGGTCACGAAATATATATATATATATATATATATATATATATACATTTATAATATCCATATGCATACGTTTAACGATAAATTCCGTAGGCGTGCCGACAATCCTTCCTTTTGCCACTCAATATATTACATTATTGGATTTTAACCGAAGTTTCGCGATTTGACAAATAGCTATCAATTAATCTAACTAAGGGCATCACATAATGAACGTGCGAAACACACCAGTTCATTGTGCAGTGTTTTGGTGTTGTACAGTGTTCGTGTGGTGTTCGTTTGGGGCAATAGCCGGATTCGCTAGTGATACTGAATTCCTCAGTTTTTCAGTGAAGATGGCAACTTAGTTGCCGAAATACGTATCTGGATTTTTCAGAAAGGTGTGGTAAAGGTAAATTTATTTATTTTATAGGTTATTGTGATGTTCATATCGGAAAACCCCCTTTCGCAATCAGCTGCTGTTGTTGGATGTATGTTCAGCGTTTTTAAAAGAGTAGAAGAAGCATTCCGTGAAATAAGTTACTATACTTTCAAATTCAGGTAAACCAAATCGGGGTGCCACTCTCTTAACTTCACTCTCCCCTTTGGCGTCATCACTAATACTTCGTCAATGACCAAAAATATTTAAAAAATATTGCATATTTACTTATTATTTCTCTCATAGTCTTACCTTTAGGTCTTCCAAAATTGTTATTTGTCAGATCATTAAACAAGCGCTGTCGCATTCTTCCAACTAAACTCTGTAAAAATTGTAATCTGTTTATCCCTTCAGATCTCGTTATCGTTCCTTTAACCTTCCTATACTCACGTCAAAATGAAAGACGTATACTATACTATATAAATCGGTCTCACAGACCGTATGTGTGAGTATAGGAAGGTTAATATCGACACCTTTAAAGACTCTATTTTGAACAGCCTCTGCAACTTCTTTTTCGTTTTGACCAGGTTCGCCTTTCAGACTTTCCAAAATTCTAATAGAACTGCACATTTATGATTGAACACTTATGAGAGTTCTTTTTCTTCATTGAAGCATACAAGATAAAATTCCTAGTTCACACAGAAGTTGCTGTGGCGTCGCGATTTTGACTAATGGGTGCATCCAGACCCGGATAATTATTCCAAACAGGTTTTATACTTCGAAAACTGCTTGTAGACCAACGTACATTCAAGATACGACTTATTTTCTTCATTTCAATGCCTACCTCCATGCAAGCTTTTACCAAAATTTTCAAAATTCTTTGGGCTTTGATAATAATAAGCGTAGAAGTTTTTGAAGAAACTTTGGAAACGAGAAACACCAGCAAAATCTTTTAAGACGTCCTTTACTGAAAGTTTGACGCGATTACATAAACAATGCCAGAAAAAGAGGTGTGATATGTCCTCGCATAGATTTGCAGCGACGACAGCTTTCTTTCCTGTCATCACACTTGCACCATCGCTTGCGAACGCAATCCAATTTTTCAGTGCGAACGACTTTGATATAAAACGTTCTAAGCTGTACCAAAGCGCTTTCTCAATAGTTTCTGCATCTTGTCCATCGAGCTCGATCAAATCTAAGAACACTGTAATAAGAGTCTCCGAATCAAAATATGATGAAATGTATACTATAAGAGCGCACTTGGAACTTAGCGTTGTTGATTCATCCACCATTATAGTGAATTTTGGGTCTGATTCTACAAGATGTGAGATAAGCCGTTTGCGCAATCCATTGCATTTGCTGAAGTTCAACAAGTTCTTCAAATTGCAAGAAGGGGCGATGATGTTTTACAAGAGAATACACTGTATTAAAAAATCGAACGTTGGTGTCCATTTGTTTTTCAGATACATGTTCGAACATTTTATCCAAAAATTTTCCATCAATTTTGTTCAAGATATTTTCTGAAATTATGTGCGATTTACTTTCTGAGTGCTGATTGATTTTAGTTTTCAATAAAGCCAATTGGTTTGTTCTATTACATCCAGCAGCCATAGTTTGAAAGTCTACCCACTCAGGCAGTTGGGTGTTATATTTTGCCTTGATACACACGCTACATTCTAGTTTTCGATCTGTGCAAGTTAAGCCTGGATTTTTTGTCTGAAACTCTATTGCTCACCAATGGCCGATTTTGGGGTGTTGATAAAACCTCCTTAATCCAATGAGCAGCACTAACGGCATCGACATTACTAGCTTCACATTTACTTTGGTGGTGATGGTGCTTCGTTTATTAGAATTGGAACCCATTTTAGTAAAAATTAAGCAACTAAAGCAACTTTTGTAAACCGCACAATGTATTAGTCAATTGCCGAACGTCTTACCCCTACCGCCGATTCCGAACAAAGGAAACGGGTGGAGCTAAAATAATGCGTACACCGTAATGACATCGTTTGTAAGAAAAGATCAATTTCGCGTGAGTGTGCTGTTTCCACGAACATCGTGCGCAGTGGGTGAGCGTGCTGTTTCCACCAACAGTTCATGAGCTCAATACTGCGTAGGCGTAGCGATAAAAAAATAGTTTCGCTACAATATTTATAGTGATTTGTTTGTGTATGTTCGCAGTAGCAATATCATGCGTTATAAAAGATCAACTTAGCTGTGGCATATCTGGTGGCGGCAGCTGTACGGCTTGATTAACAATAAGAGTATACCCAATAGCTCTAAAAATGCTTTAGAGTATACCGCGTATATACAGTATACCTGTACCTGCAACAACACTACAGTTAAAATTTTTTAGTAAAAACAAATAATTTAATTTTACTTCAATTAACAATTAATACAGTGTCATGTCCAAAAGTTACATTTTTTATATCTAAACTACTAGATAGAACACGAAGTATCTACTTGTTGTGACTGACTGCCCATGTTAGAATCAATTAGATCCCTCGTCCCCGTCACTCCCTACATCTCGGCCATCGTATAGGTGGTTCATCTCGAACTGCTCGTTTTCCTGGATCCAGAGCTTCAGATGGTCGGCGCTGGTAGTAGTACGATTTGGGCCTTCAGGACGTCCAACCTTTTCTACATGGTAGCGGTCTGGTCCTGTAGTCTTTACAACTCGATACGGGCCCAGGAATTTAGGCAATAACTTCGACATGTTCTGGAACTGCGTTTTTCTGATGGCAACTAAATCATCAACTTCATATAACTTGGCTGCTTTCCGTCGCTTGTTAAAGTTTTTGCAGTTTGCATCTTGAACAATCTTTATTTTGTATTTTGCGTGGTTTCTTAGGTCATCTCTGTCTTCTGAAAATATTTTGGCATGTTCCGCTTCGATGAGTTCTTTTATCTTAACGTTTTCTGCTGTGTTAATTTCCACGCCATATAACAATTTGAAAGGCCTCATATCAATATTGCGTTGATAGGTACTATTGAGTGATTCTTGTACCTTTCGTACATTTGTGCACCAAGTTTCAGACTTCTCAAAAGAAAGCTTAGCGAGGACGGGGATAAGAGTGCGGTTAACGCGCTCTACTTGCCCATTTCCTCTTGGCATGCCGGTTGTTGTTTGCACATGTTTGATGTTCTGGTCCTCGCAGTATTTCCTAAAATCGTTGGAGGTGAAGGCTGCTCTTCGATCCGAAATGATTATCTTGGGGTTACCAAATGTTTAATAATAATAATAATAATAATAATGTATTTATTGCCCAACAGATAACGATCCAATTACAGGACAATAGTGTGAAACATAGTCAATTATTATATATACATACCAAAGGAGTAATAATTAAATATGAAAATAAAAAGTATCCAGTACTTAGTTCTAATTATTCTAGCAAAGTGACAGTTAAAGAGTACACTTGTTCAATAAATATGGCAACGGTGAAAAATTAATGTCCATTGAGTTGTCTGCTATAACGTTATAATATGAACACATTCTATGGAGCGGAGATCTCAACAACATGTTAGTTTTGGCTGCTCTGCAGTAAAACGTTTTGTGAACACGTGTGGGATGATGCGGTATAAAAATCGTATATCATTTAGCAGTTTCGGCGCATCCACATTAAAATGAAGAATATCGTATATTCTGTTCTCCTGCGACGAAGATCTAGTGACTCAATTTGACATATGCTCAAAAGAGTATTATGATCAAACCCTTGTGGGGGATATACACCATTACACTTAAAATAAATATATTTAAGAAATCTACGTTGGACTTTTTCAAGCAAAGCGATGTGTTCCTTATAAACGGGAGACCAAATAATGGAGGCATACTCTAGTTTGGAACGCACGAAAGCAAAATATAATTGTAGAATCACATCGGTACTGGAAAATTGTCTTGCGTTCCTAATTACAAACCCCAAAACGCGAAGAGAGGCAGATGCAACATTGAAAATATGATCTATGAAGGTGAGTTTAGCATCGAATGTCACTCCCAAATCCTTGACAGAAGTACAACGAGGGATGATACTATTATTGATGTGATAGATAATAATTATCGGATTGGGTTTGCGTGTAAAAGTTAGTACATTACATTTGGAGATATTCAGTGTAAGTTTGTTTCTGATACACCAAGAATGAAGAACGTAGAGCTGTTGTTGCAGTTCATAACAATCACTTAAGTTATTAACCATACCATATAATTTAAGATCATCTGCAAACAGTAATCTGTTGCAAGATAGTTCGTAGCATAGATCATTCATAAAAATAAGGAAAAGTAGTGGCCCAAGGTTGCTACCCTGCGGGACGCCAGAGACTGCAGTAAAGATTTCAGATCGATGACCCATGTAAGAAACGTACTGCTTTCTATTTGTTAAGTACGTATAGAAAAAAGGCACCATTCTTGACGTAAAGCCGATATCATGTAATTTAGATAAAAGGAGATTGTGTTCTATTCGGTCTTAGTAAGATCTGTATATATGACGTCAACTTGAGTGTTGTTGTCTAAGCATTGAGATATGTATTCGGTAATAGTAGATAGGTTAGTAACGGTAGATCGTTTATTGACAAATCCGTGTTGGTCTTCCGAGAGGAGAAGTTTAAATTGAGGGAAGATGCATTTATACAGACACTTCTCAAATACTTTTGCGAAGTTGTTTATTATTGCTTAAATGTTGCTTTTTTGTAACGAGCTTTTCTAAAACTTCTTTGATGGAGTTGTTTTTGTAGGATATATCGATGTAAACTTGGTAAATGCATCGACCACCACGAACAAATGTTTATAGCTATATAGCTTATAGTTTGCAGTAGTGGTCCTAGATGGTCAACATGGTAAACCTGGAGTGGTGTTTCTCCTTTCTCAATCGGATTAAGCAATCCTTCTTGTTTGCCGGTTTTTCTCTCAACTAAAATACACGGAGCACAATTTATAATCACAGTTAGAATTTTCTCATTGACATTCGGAATATAATAGTCTCTGGTAATGAAAGCGAAATGTCCACGTTCGTGAGCATCTTCAATGATCTACCTGTACATGTTCGTTGGCATAACCAATAGCTTCTGTCCGTTGTGGTGTTTATATAAGAGGTTCCTGTCCACCTCGTAGTCTACGTATGGTTGACTTTCCAGTACCTTCATAACAGTTTTTAAGTGTTCGTCTTCTTTTGTGCCTTCATTATTATTTCGAGAAATTCGCTTCGTACAGTCATTGTTATTGGATTTTTGCTAAGCGCATCGCAGTGCTTCATACGGCATCCTGCGCAATGTTCGATGGAATAATCGAATTCTTCTAATAGTAACGCCCATTTTGCGACCTTTGTAGACAAATCTTTTTTGTTCATGGTGACCGCTGCTGCAAAGCTGCTGTAAAGCTGCACAGTCCGTCAAAATCTTGAACTTTATTCCCACGAAATAGACTCTGTATTTTTTGACAGCTTCGATTACTGCCAACACCTCTAGCTCATAGCTTTGGTATTTTTTTGCGTGTCTGTAGTTTTTCTACTCCAGTAGTAAACAAGATGGAATTTGCCATCTTCGCAGTCTTTTGCAGCAGGACTTCTCCAAAACCTTCTTGCGAAGCGTCAACATGAAGTTCGGTTCCGCTGTCATAGTCAAAAATCTTGAGTACAGGCTTGGTAGTTAGTTTTTCCTTCAGTGCTTTAAACGAGATTTCTTTGTCTTCACCAAATTGAAATGTTCCATTTCCTTTCAACAAGTTTGTTAACGGTTTGGCTATTAACGCATAATCTTTCACGTATTTTCTGAAATATCCGGTTAAACCTAGGAAACGCTGCACCTTTTTCAGCGTATTAGGTTTGGGAAAATTGGTAACTGCAGCGACCTTCCTACTTGTATGCCTTACAGTACCGTTTTATATGTCTTGTCCAAGATATTCTACTTTGGTCTTCATAAATTGGCATTTCTCCCACTTTACTTGTAAGCCATTTTCTGCTGCGGTTTGCAACACCTTTTCGAGCGTTTGGTAAGCTTGCTCTACATCTTGCGCTGGTATTATAAGATCATCCATGTACGAGAGCATTGTTCCCTCTTTCATAAGTATTCTGAAGATTTCATCTATGTATCTTTGGAACACCAACGGTGAAATGGAGAGTCCAAATGGAGTTCTCGTGAATTCGAATTGTCCAGCAGGCGTCACAAATGAAGTATATTTTATACTTTCTTCAGCTACGGGCAGGTTAAAAAATTCATTTCTTAAATCTAAAGTGGTAAATATCTTGATAACTTTTCAATTTGATCTTCGATTACAGGCAACGCATATCGATCTTGATTAATTTTCTGTTTAATTTCCTATAGCTCACACAGATACGAGTTGGTCCATCTTTTTCTTGACTAACACTATGGAGCTTGCATATTCGGACGTGCTTGGTCTGATTAGGCCGCTTTGAAGTCATTCGCTCAACTGTCTCTCAACTTCTTGATTCTCAATAATCGAAAGCCTTCTGGGTAGCTGGTGGACGGGTATTTCATCTTTTAAAATAATCTTGATAACTATTTTTGTTTCCTTAGGTGGTCTTGGCAAATAATTCGCTACCATCTCTTCTATTCTGCCTAACTATTCTGCGTTACCCACATCCAGACATTTTTCTGTATTGATTGAAAATACATCAGGCACACTTATCTCTTCTTGTTTCTCGATTGATCGTTGTATTCTACCTCCTTTCTCGCAATTTCTAGAAATGTCACCATATTCGTTACACGCAAAACATTTGAGTCCCTTTTCCTTGTCACGACAATTTCTAGACTGACGCCCCTTCTTACCGCAGTTAAAACATCTAGAAAACTTCTCATCTTGTTGTTTGCTCGTACTCTGTCGCGTTTGATCTTCTTTAGCGTTTCTTTTCTTTAGGTTGTCTTTCCTTCATTGGACTCCCATATAGGACAGCTTTATTCACTCCGTCGTCGATAATACCTTCTATAACATTTTCGATCAAGGCAGTATCCTCAATATCTCCTTGTGTCGCTATCTCTCTCATACCCAAAAAATATTGCAGCAATGTCTCGTTTCCGTGCTCTTTCCGCATGGAAAGCGTTTTATGTAACGTTGCGCTATTGGTCAGCCGACTGAATTCGTTCTCCAAGTTTGTTTTCAAAATTTTCTACGAAGTTATACCTTTTTCGGCGCGTAAAAATAGTAAGGGTTCTCCTTTTAGCAACCTTTTTCCGTATATGAGTTTCTCCACGTCGTTCCTCTGCATTAACAAGGCAGTTTCTGCAAATTCCGAAATCCACTTTGCAATCGGATAACTTTCTTCTCCATTGAACGCCGACATGGTTTCCTCTACGTCTTTAAAAGTCATCATAGATCTAGGGGTTTCTCGTCGTAATTGTGTCGGTACTTCATTTTTTCTGTAACGTATGCTTCCTTCATCTTCATTCTCGATTTCGTCGTCATATGATGCAACATCGTTTAAGTCGTCATCCTCTTGTTTATCGTCTTTGCGTTCGTCGTCTTTGATTTGTGCGTCTTTTAATATTTGTAAATCGGATAATGTTGAACATAATTTATCGATTAGTTCGTCTTTATTTTTTGCGTCGTTATCAATCCCTATTATATCAAATCTCCTAAGTTAAACTGTTCATTAACAAAATTAATCTTATTCTGTAACTGTTCTCTATTTTCACGTTTCCAAAAGTCAAAGCTATTAAATTCTCGCAATCGTTTTCTATTACTCTATCTCCCTCGTACAAATTTGTGAAAAACTTTAATTGCTTTAGTACTCACTTTACTAATATTTTCTTCTATTGCAGCAGTTTGGCCTAAAGTCTCCACAGTATTTACAAATGTGTATATACTTGAAATATTTTATTTGAAAACTTAATTTATGGCTTTTCTTTTGTTAGTTCTCACGATATAAAAGTATAACGTACCATATGCGTGTTTACTTCACTGCGCTTCGGGCCGTTTTATGTTTTTACGCCACTTGTTCTTCTTGAGGTTTTTGCTCCTGCAGGTGTGCGATCCAATCCCGGACTGTGCCCCCAAAAATATGTAGGGATATCGCAACAACACTACAGTTGAATTTGTTAGTTAGTAAAAACAAATAATAATTGAATTTTACTTCAATTGACAATTAATACAGTGTCATGCCCAAAAGTTATTTTTTATATCTAAACTACTAGATATAACACCAAGTATCTACTTGTTGTGATTGTGATTGATGTTTGTTCATGTCAGAATCAATTAGATCCCTCGTCCCCGTCACTCCCTACATACCTTATGGGGACACCACTGCGTGTGTCATTTTCCGTCCAGTTTGTGAATAACTTAAGAATAAAATGTAAGAAAAATAAAAAAAGATAAATGTGTGCGCGGTGGATTCCACCTAATCTGCAGGCAGACCAAAAAGAAGCTTGTGTGAAGTGGTGTAAAGAAACACTGAAGCGCTTCCACTCAGGTTCATTAAACAACATATAACATAATATCGTGAGTGGTGATGAAACATGGATCTCCTCATATGAACCTGAAAGAAAAAACCATCTACTGCATGGCTGTTTCAAAGTGAAGCAAAACCGACAAAAGTTGTTCAAGCGCGCAGCGTTCGAAACAAATGATTGCTTGTTTTGTATCTGAGACTAGTCACGTGGTGAGGATTCATTTCGTAGAACTGTAAATGCAGAATGGTATACTACCTACCATTTGTTTGCCACAAGTTATTGCAGAGTTGCGAACAAGCAATCAGAACCGTCGCATCCTACTTCACCATGACAATGCATGTTTGCACACCGCAAAACTAACACTCGACTATTTGACCGTCAACAACGTTGAATTACGTAGCCATTATTCCTACAGCCCCAATCTATCCCCCAATGACTTCTTTACGTTCCCCAAAGTTAAAAGTAAAATGTGTGGATAAAGATTTTTCTCGCCTGAAGAGGCAGTTGGGGCATATAGTAAGTGGGATAAATACTTCACTAACTGTTTTATACAAATGGAAAAGTGAATAGAACTTAAGGGTGATTATTTCGAAAAACAAAGTATTTTAATCAAATAATAAATTTATGATTTTCCCCAAAATTTTCAGTGTACCCCGCGTATATTTAAACAGAAGTAGAGTAGGTGGAATTTGAGTCAGATGTGTAGTTCGAAACTTGCGATTTCAATCTACGTAACTGGAGCAGGGTTATATATTTTTGTATATCCTCCAATGGAAGAGATTGATATTGGGAAGAGATGTTGTTCAAAAATGGTAAATTCATTAACGGATGGTGATCGGGTTGCCAGTTGTTGTTTAATAGCATTGTCAAGAGATTGATCTACTTTGTTTTTAATATGTGAGCGAGGAGTAGAGCTTGCAGGCCTTCTTCGGGATTTCTGTGCATATATCGGGGTGACTTGAAAATCAGATTCTTCATTTACTTCAGTAGGATTTTCATCCCCCTCATTTACTTCTAAAGAATGTCCTGGCAACGTCTGCAATATTGTACAAATATATTTTGTATTATGAAATATTGAAATTCCTTTAAACAATTCATAATTTTTATTTATTATAATTTGATCAAGGACTGTACTCTACATGTTTTCCTTCAGGTACCGCAAAGTGAAAACGACTAGCAAAAGAAATATAAAAGGATTTGAAACGTTGTGGAATTTTCTCAACTGCGCGGCAGCGATGGACGGGAAACATATTTTGATTCAGTGTCCCGCAAATTCCGGTTCCCAAAACTTTAATTACAGAAGAACATTCAGCATGGTACTACTGGCACTAGTGGACCATACTTATAATTTTGCCTTTGTTGACACAGGTAGTTATCGTAGAAGACTGCGAATATGTTGGAATATTCGCAGTCTTCTACGCAATAAAACATGTGAACAAAATGTATTAAACTGGCCTAATGGATCTGTTATATTAGGCGATGAGGCATTTCCACTGACACCTTATTGAATGAAGCCATACCCTTGACATCACCAACTAACTCTTGCACAAAAAGTACACAATTACAGGCATTGCTGAGCATGACGCATACTAGAGAATGCGCTTGGGATTCTGTCATCCCGTTTTCGTGTATTCAAATCCCCAATATCACTTGCTCCTCGGGCAGTAATCAAACTAGCAAAGGCTGTATGTGCTTTGCATAATTGGATTCGAAAAATGGGAAATGATGTTACGATAACAGCTGATATTGAGGATCATGTAGTAGGGCGAATAATTCCTGGATATTGGCGTCAGGGTCGAAGACCAGAGAGTCTGGATGATTTAAGAGCAGTATTGCTAAGTTAGTTATGGATGCAGGGGCAGTTGATCGGTAGTATAGAATGATGAATAATAATTAAAGATCATCCATTTTTGCTATCTTCTGATGATGCTAACTTGGTTAGCGAAACGCGCGTCGAGAGACATGCAATATTTGTTTGGTGATAGTGGAAATTTGTGCATTGACTTTGTCAGTGTGTTTGCTTTGTTACACCAAAGGTTCCAAACCAATTTTCTGAACACACTAAATAGGTAAATATTTCGATTTTATATTCAATATTTCCAAAAATTTATAAATATAATTTGTTATAACTTATGCTTTTTATATCATTATTTACGAGCTACCGGTGCAATTTTCTTAAAGAAATTTCACTAAATTTTCAATACAATATACATTGATATTTGCATCCTACAATTATTAAACATATCGCATCAACGAATAATTATTTACGCATCAGATATTAACTACGATAGAGGACGAAAATATAACGTTAGCCTTACTACGAGAAAATTTAAATATGTAACTAGGAATCGTAAACTAAGACTTGAAGCGGTGTAAACCATAAAATTTCGGGTAGATATGTGTACGACACCGAAAGCCCCCGAAGCTCGCTCTCTGACGGCCGGAAGGTAATATTGATAATCAGTGATCGATAAGGGAGAGAGATTTATAACTCGCTGTGAAAGATAGTAGTGTAGATTAACGCTACGAAAGATGGCATGAAAGTCAACAGTCCTTATCAGTACGACCACCAATTTGAAACTATGTACAATACGCCTTGCCTTGCCGAGCACGTAGCAGCAAGTACGAGTCTCAAAATGTTGAGGATCGGATAAAGCGACACTTTACGAGGTTCGAGTGAACATCAAAATCTCACATCTACAGTGGTTGTCAAGGGGTTACTGTTTTTATTTTACCTATTTACGTTGGGAAAGTGTAATACCGAAAAGGGACAAACATAAGGAAAAAGAACGAAACTGTATGTCATTCAAAGTGTGAACGCGTGTTAGAAGATCCAGTTATTCTTGGTTTGTGATTTTTAAATAATAAATACTACCTTACTGTAAATATCTCCAAAAATTTAATTTCAGAATATTTTGACCAATAATCCTTCTTCACTAGAATATGTCTAGAAGGCATAAAAAATACTGTGTGCGATGATTGCTCCGGTACAAGCGTGAAGAGAATGAAAATGATTTATCGCGAAGACAGAATAAAATTGATATTCTCGAAACAGATGAAAAAAGTTCGCAGATCATCAGATAATGAAGAGGAAAATTTCCGGAATTTATCTGTAGAAAAAAGGTTCATATTTCAATCAGTGAGAAAGAGAGAAATATTACCAGTTCGTCCCAAAATATGTTTATTTAGTGGTATATCACCCATATCAAAAACATTGAAAGACATAGCTGATTCTGCGGATGCGCAAGAAGAATGGTAGATAATGTAAGTAGTCTTCCATTTTATGTTCATTGAAAACATGTTAGAATGTTTAAAATATTGTGCTGAAGCAGAGGCCTCTCGAGTTTTGATAAGTGATTTGTTAATTTCAACCACTAACAACTAAGTTGTTTGCGTTCATTGAAGTTGGTATGCTCGGGGAGCATGAACGAACCTCATTGTTTTATTACTTATTAAAAGACGTATGAAATATAAAGCTTTTATTCAAACATTTCTGATCTAAATACATGTATATAACAATATTTTGGGTGAAATAGAAGTTGTTTTTGTACAAAATGTGTTTTTATACATGCGTTAAATTGGCATATGTCCATAGTTTATATAAGAAATATCCTTAAATAAAACCTTAACTTTTCGAAGTAACTCTGTCGTACATAGGTAACTGTTTGGTAGGTGGAATTCCCTTTCTAAGGGAGGAGACATTATGTGTCTTGCTTCTGATTTTAATCAAATTAGCACCCGTTATAATAAAAGAATTTCTGAATTTAACATTAAATTGTAAATTGGTTCATGTGATTCGTTTACATTTAATAGTCGTCTCTTTAGCTTATATATTAGGTTAGAAGTGAAATTTATAGATTTTGTTTCCGATTTATATCTTAAACTGTTATATAGATTTGTTGTTCCATAAGTTCCCATCCTAACGCGTGAAAAGATTGCGATGTATTTATTTACTTGTACACAGAACTATTTGTATACAGCTAGATAAGGCGATGGGGTGTCGACGTGCTATCGTAACTTATTTCGTAGTTGTGTGCTGCTATCTTGCGCGCCCAGACTATTTTTTACCCAGGTATAATGGAAGATCAGGGAGGTAATACATACCGCTGTTTATCTATTTTCTTAGTGGTGCTTCTGTTTCGTTTGTTATATAGGCGTTGTGCTTCACAATTAAATGCCTTGTATGGCGACATTAGTACTTATTTTGTGATGGGCAGTTGTTTTATAACCGAAGAACTAACAACTAAATAACAGAGTACCAAGAAAATTATTCAACATGGGGTAGAATAATTTTTCGTTCCTTTTTTACGGCAAACTTTTGTAATAGTTACCGTGCATCTGTTTCGAACTGTATTTAATGAAATTTGGGGAGGAGTTTGTGCCGTTCTTTCATTTGATAGAAGGGTGCAGCATCCAACAATACACAATTACTGCTTTGGAAGCTTTTCGTTTTACCTATAAGATGACATTTTAAATATAGTTTTCTTACAATATTCTTTAGAAAGGATCAAACTAGCTTCCCTGGTGCCAATTTTTAGAGATTTGTTTCCAACTTACGAATAAATTGCAAAAATTTTCGAAACTTCACCATTAAATTTCTTAAATAAATATAACATTTATCAAAAAGAAAAAAAAATCACCGGGGAAATCTGGAATGAATATTTTCTTTAAAGTATGTTGTTTCATTCATCATTGACTCCTCTTAAAGAGAGAAGCATTTAGGATTTATCATTGAAACACTTTTATTTGGCAAAATAGCAAGATCAACAAAAATAATAAGAAGAATGATAATAATACACATATCAATAATATATAGTCACAATAATTTGTATTTAGGCTAAATTTCACAATTTGACTTTTCTCCTTTTCTCATTGACATTGTTAATTTCAGGATTTGCAGGTGGGATGGTATTTTATACCTTGGGTTATGTTACCACAAAGGTTATTGGATGTATTTACTTAAGCGAAGATAAAAGCACAGTTAAGGTATCTTCGGTAGATTTTTGGGGAAGACGAAAGGATGAGCTGATTCCTACAAGTGACATAATTCCACTTTCGGATTTGCCAATTTCAATTATGGATGCATTATACATGAAGATGAGACGGTTTTCAAAAGAAGACTATTTGAAACTAAATATTAAATTTGCTATTATTAGAGATCCGGCAGCATTTGATGAACTACTTAAGTAAAGTGATTGATTTTGTTGCCGTGTGGCCTATGTAATTGTAAATGTTAGTAATTGGTTATGTAAGAATGTGAATATTCCCTATATATATATATACGAAATTAAAGGTACCAACATTAAAACATAAGAATACTTTTGCATATATATATACAGTTGTCCCCGGATTGAGTTTACAATAGGTATGATTGACCAAAAATTTTCGAATTGGAATTTCATATTTTGGGTTTCCGCCCTGCTTGGTGTGAAACTTATTTTTAGTTTACCTTCGATTTTTTAAAGTCAAGTAGGCCTTTACAGTTGAGCAAACACTATTTTAGTTCTAGGTAAACTACCATTTCCGTTCATAGTGCGCCAAAGTGCTGCTAAGAAAAGTTGTTCAGAATGAAAAGCTATGGCGTTATACAAATTTTCAGAATGATCGGCCTACTTTGATAAAATCCAGTATTGGCCAGTTTCCTTTGTGTCAACTTCATTTTCAACTTTGTTTTGTGTCAGCTTGACTTTAAAGAAACAAATCTGCAATTGAAACGACAATCATACCTTGAGATGGGTTAATGACCACAAAAACAAAAAATATGTATAAGAAATATTTAATTAACAACAACAAGTTACTTTGCGGAAACTCAATTTTGAAACTAAAATGGATATTCTTCGATGGCTAGCTCAACGACCTTTGCAATTGACTTCACTAACAGTGAACACGAATCAATTAACTAATTGATATATCTGGAAATGCAAGGAATGTTAAAAAGCGTTAGAGATTAATCTTTCTTTTCTAGCAGCCACTTAGCGCTTGGCCAACTTCTTTTAAGTATTTGTTGTTGCTCCAGGGAATACCTACTCACAGGACGACATCATGCATGAAGCAGAGCTGGGAGACGAATCAAGAAAGACCATTTTTGATCGATGTTCGTGCTGTTGGGAAAAATACGTTTTGAAAAATCCCGATTATTGCGTATGCGAACGTTCTGGCTACCTAACATGCAGTTTTACCTACATTTACTATTCGCATATGACGGCTAGTTCGCGCAGTGGTTAGAGAGCCAGTTCCTGTTAATAATGAGTGACGGTTGTATTTCTTTTTACTCTGATACGAGGTACGTCCAGAAAGTAAGTTCCGTTTCAATTTAACTCCGCTGCAGCGCTGCGATCGCAGTTCCGCAAATGCGCGGTAGACGCTCTGTATCAAGGAGAAGAAACGTGCGCCATTTTGAGATCGCTGTCAGCCACGTACGCTTTGTTGTGCTTGTTTACAATGTCGGTGTTGATTGAAAATCCCGCCGCTTGTGAAATCAGATCTGTGATTCGTTTTCTGAATGCTAGGAAAGTGAAACTAATTGAAATTTATCGGCAAATTTGCGAAGTTTACGGACAAAATGCGATGAGTGATTCAGTGGTGAGAAGATGGGTCCGACAGTTCAATGAAGGACGTAGTGAAGTGCACGATTAAGAACGAAGTGGGCGTCCATCTTTGGTTACAGAAGAACTGGTTCACGCGATTGATGACAAGATCCAGGAAAACCGCAAGTTTACAATTAGTGCTCTCGCTATGGAATTTCCCCAAATCTCACGATCACTAATTCATGAAATTGTTAGCGAGAAACTGAAATTTCGTAAACTTTGCTCACGTTGGGTACCAAAGATTCTTACTGAGCAACACAAAACAAAACGAATGGGTAGTGCACTTTAGTTTTTGACTCGTTATGATGAAGGCGGCGAAGAATTTCTGACACAGATAGTCACAGGAGATGAAACTTGGGTTTTTACGACACCCCTGAAAGTAAGCTGCAATCAATGGAATGGAGACACACTTCATCCCCAGCAAAGGTTAAGCCGAAACAAATCTTGACACCTCGAAAAATGATGTGCACAGTGTTCTGGGACTGGAAAGGCATCTTACTCATTGATTTCTTACCGCGTGGGCAAACAATCAAAGCAGATGTTTATTGCGAGACACTTAGGAAATTGCGCCGCGTAGAATACGCGCCGAGGATTGTTGTCAAAAGATGTTGTTTTTCTTCACGACAACGCACGACCACACACTGCAAATGTGACGAAAAACCTTCTACAGGGATTTGGCTGGGACGTGTTTGACTATCCTCCGTACAGCCCTGACCTCGCTCCTATCAACTTTCATCTGTTCTTACATCTCAAGTCTTTCCTTGGCGGTCAACACTTCAACAATGACGAAGAGCTGAAGGAAAATGTTTCCAACTGGTTGAAGACACAGGCGACAAACTTCTATGAAGAAGGTATACAAAAACTTGTGCCACGCTATGACAAATGCCTGCAAAATTTCGGCAGTTATGTGGAAAAGTAGTTTAAAAGTTGTAGAATTTTGTGCAATAAATAATTTTTCTGTATCTGTACACAATTTAATTTTATTACCAAACGGAACTTACTTTCTGGACGTACCTCGTATTTTGCGGGCGATTTGGCTAATTCCTTGTATACGTGTTCACGATAGCTATGTTTGTTTAGTGTATCATTATTTCCACATTGAAGTCCGACTAAGGACACCTTTTGTTGATTTTTGTCATCAGTGCCAGTTCGGGTTTCGTTATAGATAAGGAGTTTGTTCTTGTTTTACTCTTAAAATTCGTGTTATAACGCAATACAAAATACCAAAAGGTCGGCTTTAGTTAAAGGTGACTACTATACGTTTATGAAACGTATCGATTTTAAATCCCCTTTCAAGTCAACTTTAATCTAAAGGCACTTTAGAGTGTATAACATATAGTACTGTGAAAATGAACCGCAACACTATAAAAATTTTACAGAATATTAAATTATATATCTATCACATAAGATAGTGGGTCAGTGCAGGTATATAGTTGTTTATAGTCGTTATACTATTCAAACATAGTCAGGTAACAGAAAATAATAAAAGAAATTCTTAATAATTTATGCGGATTATCTTTACTAGCCGATTTACGTATTTCTAATAATTTTATTATATTATTATATACGATTAAAAAAATGCTTAACAAAAATTTAAAATAGTATTTATTTTTATATTAACGCAGTCCTAAAACACATAATTACACACAATTTAATATTTTGTCGACCCTGCCCGGTTCTTAATAAGAGCCTGAATCCTATTTGGCATGGAATTCACCAGATTTTGCAAAATGAATATCCTCCATCCATACTTTTTTATTGTTTCTACTAGCTGCTGTTTGCTTTGGGTTTGTTCTTTGCAACAGCCCTCGAAACCATGTACCAACAGTTCTCTAGTGGATTCATATCGGTGCTGTTTCCTGACCAGGACAAGGACCTAATGTCCACTTCTTCTAAATAATGCTTCACCTATTGTTGAAAATCAAAATTAGAGATACAAAAATACCAGAAATGTTTGCATGTGAACTGACAATAATAGAATAAAATATTACTTACAATTTTTGCTGGATGACATGGAGCAGAACCATGTTGAAAAATGCAGTTCTCTGGGCTTCCAAATTGAAGATGAATCGTAGGCATTAAATAATTACCAAGAATGTAGTCCTGGGCTTTAACAGTTTTTTCCAAAATGGCAAGTTCGCCTAGTCCTTTACTAGAAAAACATCCCCATACCATAATACTCGCCGGAAACTTTGCAGTTGTTTTTACACATTCGTCTAAAAGTTTTTCACCTCGTCGACGGCGGACAAACTGGATACCATCGGTATCGAATAAATTAAATTTCGATTAATCGGAGAAAATTACTCTATTGCATTATTCAATCGTCCAGATTGCATGTTCTCTAGCCCATTGTAATGGTGCTTGTCTCATTTTATATACAGTGGTGTGCAAAAAATAGGTATAACGAAAAAATCAGAGAAATTGAAGGTTCACAAACTAGTAGGTAATTAATTTTGAAGACAGTTATAATAGTTATAATTGCTACAGACATTAAAAAGTAAACTAAACTTAAAAGTAACATGTTAGACATTTAAAAAAATAAAAATTAAAAACAGCCTGTGCAAAATAATAGGTGTGATTCTGAAATAAATATAAAATAGCTCTAATAAATATGCTAATTGGAAAAATATAAATTAAGTAAGTGTGTAAGTCAATATTTGGTAGCCTGTCCACGATTTCTTAGCTCCTCAGCACACCTGGGCAGCATATAGTCTACTAATCGACGACACCTCTCAAGCGGTATGGCATATCAAGCATTTTGTTGCCTTCCACAAATCTTCTTTATTTTTAAACGGATTCCACTTATAGCCCCTTTTGACATCACCCCATAGATATTCTATGGGGTTTAAATCAGGGGACTGAGCTGGCCATTGTAGGATGCTATTACCTTCGAACCACGCTTTTGCTGCGCATTGCTCAAAAAATATATTTCTCAGATTCGGTTCCCCTATTACAATGCCTTGAATCAAAAATTAATTCAGGTAACGATCTCTCCATTTTATCTCAGATCGATATTCCTCTTTCTTTGTTGCTTGAACTACAAAAAACTGTGGATGATGGTTTTTACTTACCTAATAAAAACCAGAACGTGGCAGATTTATCCGAGGCCATTCCGATCAATAAAAAAGTCTTAAGTTTAACTTCTAAAATTATTAACGTTCTAAAGAACAAAGCAAATGGATTTAGATCTAGTAATTATATGCAAAATTTCGAATTAACTGATTTGCCTCCTTTCAATGTCTACTTAGAATCTACTGACGGCAATGCGGGTCAGATTCGAGATATGGAAATCGGAAGATTAATTCATAATAATAAAGTTAAAGGTGTTAGAAAATTTGAAAAAGAGGTAAAAACAAACTTTGAGTTTGCTTCTCTAAAATCTGCTAATAGTTTCTTATCCTCGGATTTCGCCGATCGTAATAAATTTAAAAGTTATATCCCTAGTTACTCAATCTCGTACAAGGGCATTATTAGACAAATTGATCCAAGTATTGATGTTCAAACCATATTTAATAACCCTAAAACATGCGATGGCAATTCGGTATTAGGGGCGAAACGTATCCGGAAGAAAAATTTTTCGGAGGATAATAAACCGTTTCTTACAAATACAGCTTCCATAATTGTTACTTTCCGAGTCAAATCTCTGCCTGAATATCTCACTCCTTTTTATAATGTCAGAATTCCAGAGGTTTATATTTCTCCTGTTATACAATGCAGAAACTGTTGTAGATATGGCCATATTGGCTCACAATGCAAATAAAAAATTCGTTGTCCAGCTTGTGCTAAAGATCATGCACTAGACTCTTGTGAAAACAAGTCAACTCCTTCATGTGTGTTTTGTAAATAGAATCATCTTTCAACTGAACAGGGTACTCTTGCAAAGAAAAGATTTTTCCCTTAATTTGCTTACCAATTAAAAATTAAAATCTGCATGGCAACTTATAATTATTCTTTTTACGAAGCAGCACTTCTTTGTAAAAGTGATTTTGCCCATCTTCAACATTCGGAACAGCCGATCCTACAGGCTAATAACGAGAATTTTCCTAACTTGCCAAATTGTAATACACCACCTATAATTGCTTTAGCTCAATCTTCTCCTACACAAAAAGAAACTCTTTCTCTCAATTGGTTCGACAAAAGAAAAGCTTCTCTCCTCATAAATCATCTACTAAGACGCAGCACCAAACCATAAAACGGAAAAATTCATATGATAAAGATTTTATTATTAACAAGAATGGTAGAGTTTCTAATTCTCCCATTCTCTCCTCCTATAATCATTCTTCATTTTACTTGAATAATAATACTCATGCTTCTGTCTCTCTTAATGACTTTCTAAATGACAACCACTTCATTAACTCTGTTAGAGGCTTTCGTCTCAAACAAGGATTTGCTATTCAACTTTTTAAGGAATTCATCCCATCTATTCATCACGAAAAATTGTCATGGCTTACACAGACCCAGGAAACACAAGCACAAGTGCACTAAATATCCTCATTTGGAATATGCGTAGTTACTCTAAAAACAAAGCAAATCTTTTTTCATTTCTTAAAGACTTCTCAATTAAACCAAATTTTATCATACTTATAGAAACTTGGTTAAGAGAAGGTAACTTTATTACATCCCCTGGTTATAATGCTACTCATAATTGTTCCACTAATCCCAGGGAGGTGAGGGGGAGCTCATCTATTTTAGTTAGGCGAAGTATTAACTATTCGAGCTTTGTTCCCAACTGTCAACTTCCTGATAAATGTCATTTCCTAATTCTAATATCTAGTGTATTGAATATAGTTGCGAGTTACATTCCTCCTGATACTGAACTTTCTTCTACTCAATAGCATAATATTCTCTCTCTTGTTCGTCCTCCATCTTGGCTAGCGACTTTAATGCACACCACCATTCTTGGGGCAGTCTTTCCAATAATCGCCGAGGTAACACTTTGTAAAAAATATGTGAAGACTTACAGTTGGTGAATATTAATAACGGTTGCTCTACTCTTTTACTCCCTCCCAACTCTAATCCAAGTATTATTGACCTTGTCTTTTTCTATGATGACATTGGTTTATCTTCTTCTTCCAGAACTCTCGAAGATACTCTAGGCAGCAATTATTTCCCTGTCCATATTTGTATTAATTCCTCCATTTCTACTCTGAATTTTAATGTTGAGTCTCGTAAACGCCAATACAATTGCGCTAAAGCTAATTGGCATCTCTTCGCCTCAGAAATTATCATTGGCTTTGGAAGAAAAGGTCCATCCCCTTATGAGGATTTTGAAAATCTCATTATTCTTTCGGCTGACATGTCCATTCCTAAGAGGCGTCTTCATCATCATCGATATGATCCCTGTCCGTGGCGGGATGAGGAATGAACAATAGTTAAGCTGAGAAAATTACTAATCAGGAAATTTAAGCGCTCGGGCACAATGGATTCTTTCGTTATAGCAAAAGATACATTGCATTATCCAAAGTCATTCTCAACAAGAAAAAGAGGTCTAGTTTTAAAAATTTTTGTAATTCCTTGAACAGAACATCAGATATTAGCAACGTTTGGAAATCTGTTAGAAGATATTCTAAAGCTTGCTTTAGTTCTCAAATGAACTATTCTGCTTTTAACCTTCCTATACTCACGCATACGGTCTATGAGACCGACTTTATATAGTATAGTATACGTCTTTCATTTTAACGTGAGTATAGGAAGGTTAATCCGCAATGGGGGGAGGGGGATTTCTATCTACTTTAGCTCCTTGCCATGTTCCTGCTTTTAATGAGGTGTCGCTGGACACTTTGGATAGTGGAAATATGCTATCCTCACCTTTCTCTACTTCCGAACGTCTCAACTCCATTGCTGAGGGTAAGGATTCTGCCCCTGGATTACATAGAATTTCTAATTCAATAATTAGTCATTTTCCTGAGGTAGCTTTAGATTTCCTTCTTTCTTTTTTAACAATATTGTGGTAAAGAATATTCCTGAATGCGCGCGTGCGCGTCATATTTGCATTATGGACAGTAGATAATAAGACGTCAAGACGTAAAGACGTGTGTATGCTAACCTTGCAATGTTCTATTCATACTATTAGTTTAATAAACTGTAAAATTTGGGTGTTCGTGTATTTTGCTAAACCCATCCCTACAAATTTTGGGGGCTCAACCGGGATGCAAGCAGAAATATAACGCGACAACACTCGATAACGAAGACGAAAAGGCGGCAAAGACGACAAAGACGGCAACGAAAACAAAAAGGCGGCAGAGACGACGAAGACGATAAAGAAGGTGAGCACGAAGCAGACAAAAAGTAACCAGGTGAAATTACGACGAAAAGTGGACGCGAAGACCGACATCGTAGAAAAGCGTGGATGACGGAAGAGTTTGGCGGGATTGATTACTGGAGCGAACAGAGGTATAGTCAGTCGAGGGGCGACGGTAAAATCGAAAATTGTGAAATAATATCAGAAGTAGACAATCGTAAGTAGTTAGACATCTATTTGAAGCATTTATATGAACGATGCATGAGTATCCCTGTTATTAGTCAGCGAGGACCATGTACAATACGCGCGTTTAAGTAAACAACTAGTGGCCGACCGAACATTCGGTTTCGGTTTCGGTTTCGGCCAGTTTCGGCCAAAAATCTAGTTTCGGCCATAGTTTCGGTTTCGGCCAAAACTCAGCCGAAACTTCGGCCGCACCGAAACTCAGTGTTCGTGAATTGTCGTGCTTCGTTCGAGCGAGTTCGTGTCTCGTAATTGTCAGAGTCAGCAATACATAAATATCTCCTTTTCCTACATACCGTAATTGTTGTTTTTTTTTATTTCATTTAACACAAATGAACTATATAACATGTAAAACATACACTAGATTTCAGCATACAATTGAAATTTTAATATGTTTAAATAAGTTTCGGTTTCGGTTTCGGTTACGGCCGAAACTGAGACCGAGGCCGAAGGTTCGGTTTCGGTTTCGGTTTCGGCTGCAAATCCTGTTTCGGTCGGACATTATAAACAACAGATGTTCGAGTTCGTGAATGTGCGCTATTATATGCTCCGTTTTCTTTTAACTTATGTCGGCATAATTCGAATATAGACCTAGGTCAATTCACTCATTTTTGTGGAACTATTTTAAATGTGTTAGTAGGTACTTATTGTCTTATTTGCATTTGTGTATATTGTCATTTAAATATCTTTATTGTATTCTACATTACGTTATTAAGTAAGATAAAACGAAATAGTGCAAAGATGATGCTGAAAGATATTCCGTCTATATTAGTAAACTTGAACGTGGCAAAAGCAGAAACAATAAGGGCATTTCATAAGCTAGTTTTTCAATCGGAGGGTGATAGGGGCAATCGGAAAAGGCTTAGAGAATTTTCGGGTTATACGTTTAAAAGCGGCTCTGATCAATATAACGCTAAATTGGCATATATCAAAAAAATCTTGCTCTGGGAGATTTAATTTCCATTTCCATACGGGGAACGATAACGAAATTACCCACCGAATTTGCGATTACTTACCTAACCTGGATAAATTGCGTACTGCTCTGGAATTAAACAAAGACGAGGACGAAGAAGATAAACAGACGTATGCAAATGAATCGGAAGACAACGAAGACGTAGCTACAAATGAAAGCAGTAGGAGTTCGAGAAAAGACGCAAAGAAGAATACTATTAATTTTCGGGACGTAGAAGACGCAGTTCGAAAATTTGATGGCAGCGATAATTATTCAATTAAGAAGTGGATTGAGGATATTGAAGAAGTAGGTGAGATGGTAGACTGGGATGATCTATACTTATTTCTATATGCAAAGAGGCAGCTGACAGGGCTCGCAAGATTATTCGTAGAAGGAGAAAGAGGGTTAAATAATTGGAAAGATTTAAAAGAAGCGCTACTAGATGAATTTGGAGAACGCATTACCCACGCTCAACTTTACCGAATGTTAGGCAACAGGAAGATGGGTAAAAATGAAACGTTGCAAGAATATTTCTTGGCGATGAAAGAACTAGCGAATAGGGGAACTACTGAAGAGGGTGATCTTATCCAATACATACTGGACGGCATTAATGACGATGCTAATAGCAAAATGATTTTGTATAGTGCCAAACACCTACAGGATTTGAAACAAAAATTACGAATTTATCATGACGTGAAAGACAAGCGGCATCCTCAGCGCAATCCGCAACTGCCAAGTCGTGGAGCAAATAAGGCGGCCGACAACAAGAACGTCAGATGTTACAATTGTGGTTTAACCGGCCATAAGTCGATGGATTGTCCTTCCAAGTCAAAAGGCAGTAAATGTTTTAAATGCAATAGATTTGGGCATAGATCATTCGACTGCGACAAAGGAGAAAACGCTACAGGATCCAATGAGAGACCATTAAGAAATGTTAATCTGATTCATCTTACACAAAGAACTTGTTTATTGAAGATAAAGAATCTTTTGCATTAATAGATACCGGAAGCGCGATAAATATTGTCACAGAAAGCGTCTGTAGAAATATTGGAAGAAATAGATTTAACCATCCAAGCATTGCGCTACGTGGTTTTGGGAATAGTGAAGTTGCCACGTTGGGTTCTATGATGTGCAAGTTAAGAATAAACGGTGAAGAATTTACTACCAAAGTTCATGTAGTTCGAGATGAAGTGATCAAAATAGAGATGATCATAGGTAAAGAATTATTATCCTGTGTTCGTATGCTCATAGATGGACACACCGTAATTATGTCTAAGCAAGAAGCTTCAGCTGGGTTAGACATAATGGCTATAGACGTAAATTTAGAAGCACCTTTAGACGTTGGCGAAACAGCCACTAAAGAACAGTGCCAGCAAGTACAGGATTTTGTATCGTCGTATTATCCCGAGAAGACGCGCACAACAGACGTAAAAATGAAAATAACAACTATAGATGAAGAACCTATTTACCACACTCCACGGAGATTACCATTTGTAGAAAGAGACGTAGTTGATCAGCAAGTTAGTCGTTGGTTACAAGAAGGAATAATAGAACCTTGTGCTTCCCATTATTCAAGTCAGGTTGTAATTGTTAAGAGAAAAGATGGCTCACCACGAATTTGTATAGATTACCGAAAAATAAATAGAAAAATTATAAAAGATAGATATCCCCTGCCGCTTATAGAAGACCAGCTTGACAGGTTACAAAACTCTAAAGTGTTCAGTACCTTGGATCTACGCAACGGTTTCTTCCATGTTGCTGTGGAGGAAGCTAGCAGAAAGTATACTGCGTTTGTCACACACTCAGGACAATACTAATTTATGAAGGTACCGTTTGGTTTATGTAATTCACCGTCAGTATTCCAACGATTTATAAATCAAATATTTAGAAGCTTTATGAAGGATGGAATAGTGTTACCATACATGGATGACCTTATTATACCGGCTGCGAATGAAAAAGAAGCTTTACAAAGACTCTAAACTGTCCTTCAAGTCTCAAGCGAATATGGTTTGCACTTTAATTGGAAAAAGTGTTGCTTTTTGAAGACAGAAGTAGAATTCTTGGGGCATATTATTAGAAATGGACAAATTTATCCATCGGAAGACAAAACAAAGGCCGTACTACGATTCCCGATGCCAACCACGCAAAAACAGCTTCAGAGTTTCTTAGGTCTAACTGGCTACTTTCGCAAATTTATCCCTAAGTACTCTACAATTGCAAGACCTCTGAGAGAGTTATTAAAAGGAAACAAGGCATTTATATTTGGTGAGGAACAGAAGGTTGCATTTGAAGAGCTTAAAAGAATTCTTGCAAGTAAACCGGTTCTGAACATTTATCAGCAGGGAAGACCAACCGAGATACATTGCGATGCTAGTCAGGAGGGATATGGAGCTGTGTTACTACAAAAGCCTGACGAGGACAATAGCTTTCATCCAATATATTACATGAGCAAAAAGACTTCAGACGCTGAGTATAAATACATAAGCTACGAGCTAGAAGTACTCGCAATCGTTGAGGCATTGAAGAAATTTAGGGTATATTTGTTGGGCGTAAAATTTAAGATAATTACGGATTGTTCGGCATTCAGTCAAACGATGCGAAAAAGAGAATTAAATACACGAATAGCCAGATGGGCGTTATATTTAGAGGACTATGATTATGACATTGTTCATAGAGTAGGTTCAGCTATGCGCCACGTTGAAGCCCTTAGCCGATATCCAGTTTATCAAATTTGCGTAGAAGATACTTTCACTGTCCAAATACGTAAAGCTCAAGAACGTGACGAAAGAATTCTAGCCATTAAAGCAATATTAAAGACAACGTACGGATATGACAACTATTTCCTGAAGAAAGACATGCTATACAAGTTGGAGGACGGGAAAGAGCTACTTGTAATTCCGAGTGATATGCAGATGGATATTGTGAAGATGGTACACAAGAGAAATCACTTTGGGAAAAAGAAGACGGAAGACGTGATCAATCAGGATTATTACATTCCAAAGCTGAGTATAAAGGTGGGACGATGTATTTCTAGCTGTATAAAATGTATTTTGGCGAATAAGAAAGCAGGAAAACAAGAAGGATTACTTAATCCCATTCCAAAAGAGGGGGTACCACTGCATACTTACCACGTAGACCATTTGAGACCGCTTGAATTACAAACATATCTTGGCAGTAGTAGACAGCTTCAGTAAATTCGTATGGCTCTACCCGGTGAAGTCAACTACAAGTACGGAAGTCATTGCCAAACTGCAGATACAGCAGAAGAATTTTGGAAACCCAGCTCTCATCATATCCGACAGGGGCACGGCTTTCACTTCAGCTGAATTCGATCGGTATTGCAAGGAAGAAAACATAGTGCATCACTGCGTTACAACTGGGTTACCTAGAGCTAATGGCCAGGTAGAACGAATAAATTCAGTGATATCAGTGCTGACAAAGTTGTCAATTGAAGACCCAACAAAATGGTATCGCCATGTAGACCAAGTTCAGCAAATCATAAACTCCACGTGTCAAAGGAGTACTGGTTTTACACCATTCGAGTTACTGACGGGTCAAAATGAGAGGAAAAGAAGATTTACGGATAAAAGACATGATTGATAAGGACATTGAAATAACTCTTGTAAAGGATAGGAATAAACTGCGAGATAAGGCGAAGAAGCAAATCCTCCAATGTCAGGAAGAGAATCGCAAGACATATAATCTCCGAAGACGGCCTTCTCGAAAATACAATGTACATGACATTGTAGCTATCAAAAGAACCTAGTTAGCGCCAGGTCTGAAATTGAAACCGAAGTATTTAGGACCTTATGAAATTACGCGCGTTAAATCAAACGACACCTACGAGGTTGCGAAAATAGGTGCATGTGATGGACCAGTAAGAACAACGACATGCGCGGAATTTATAAAACCATGGGTTAAGGGGAACGATAATTGTAGCAAGTAATTCGAGGGCGAATTTATTGCAAGATGGCCGAATTGTGGGAAGGAATATTCCCGAATGCGCGCGTGCGCGTCATCTTTGCATTATGGACAGTAGATAATAAGACGTCAAGACGTAAAGACGAGTGTATGCTAACCTTGTAATGTTCTATTCATACTATTAGTTTAATAAACTGTAAAATTTGGGTGTTCGTGTATTTTGCTAAACCCATTCCTACAGTATTTTGTGTGCTCGCTCCTAAAGGCTGGAAATGTATTGCGATTTGTCCTATTCTTAAGCCTGGCAAGGATTCTTCTGTTGTTAGTAACTTTAGACCTATTTCCTTACTCTCCTGTTTAAGGAAAATGTTTGACAGACTTTTGAAAAATACAATAAATTGGTGGTGTGAACGTCACTTTATTTTTGATGACAGTCAATTCGGCTTCAGATCTTATAGATCTACATTAGATTGCACCACAATTTTAACTTCTCACATTTTGTCCGCTTTTTCTAAAAGGGAAGTGGTCCTGGCTGCCTTTTTAGATATTTCAGCTGCTTATGACAATGTGGTTATTTCTATTCTGATAGAGAAACTACGTTCTACGAGGCTTGCTCTTACTATTATAAATTGTATCAAGCAACTGACTTCTGCGAAGATTCTCTCTATAAGAGGCTCTCCACTGTGTAGAACATCTTTTACGGGTTTGCCTCAGGGAAGCATATTAAGTCCGTTGTTATATAATATTTATATGTCGGGTTTCGAAAAATATATTAATTCCAATATTAAATGTCCTCAATATGCAGATGATATAATTATTTACGCCCACGGTAATGATTCTTTGCTTGTTTGACATCAAATGAATAACGCCCTGATTGAAGTGGGAGATTGGTTGGACTCGAGGGGTCCGACTCTATCTACAAACAAATCCTGTGCTGTTTGGTTTTCCAGAAACAGGGAAATTTCGCCTCCATCTATTCGTTTACTTTACAAGGATTCTTTTCTCTTCCCTAAGGCATCAGTTCGTTACCTGGGTCTATGGTTTGATTCGAAATTGAAATGCAGATTTCATATTTCTCAATTGGTTATTAGTTGCCACAAATCTATTAATCTTCTAAGCTCGCTCTGTGGTAAGAGATGGGGCTGTGATCCTCAGACTCTCCTCATTCTTTACAAGCGACTGATAAGATCTAGACTTGAATATGGATGCTCTTTGTTTGCATCTTGCGCAAATAACTACTTTCATAAATTAGATATAATTCAATTTCAAAGCCTGAGAATCGTTTTGGGTGCTATGAGATCTACACCCACAAATGCTTTACAATTGGAAGCAGTTGACCCGCCTTTGATTCTTAGATTTCGTCTCTTAACTAAGCGTTATTTATTGAGGAATATGAGTCGTTCAAATAGTCTGGTCATCTCTTCCTTGAAATCTACTTCGCAACTTACAGGAAAGAAACTATCGTTCCCCAATGCCTCTCATTTCCACATGTATATCGGAAGTCCTTATATATAAAGATGTATTATGGTCTGAAATTCTTCCAGAACCATTTAGAGTTAATTTTTTCCAAAGATTTTTTAAACCCAAGCCAATCATCCTTTCCGGGAATTAACTTCGCTTTCACAGAATATGTCTCAAACCATTGGCTTAACTTTAATCTTTTCTTTTCCGACGGCTCTAAGCACTAATCCCGATTCTATCTCGTTAGGTATATTTTCCCCGTCTACCAATTTTATCTTCTCTGCCTCCATTTGCAATTATACGTCTGTTCTCACAGCAGAACTAACTGGTATTTACATTTCGATTATTTATATTCTTTCTACTGTTTTTGAATAATGTTATTTTTCTGATTGTAAGAGCGCCCTTATGGCAATTAAAAAATGTTCCTCTTGCAATAACAACCCACTCATTTTTCGAATTAGAGAAATGTTACTGGATGCTCATTCCAATAATATCAATATTATTTTGTGTTGGATTCCCGGACACTGTGGAATTGAACACAATGAAAGAGCAGATTGCCTAGCTAAGTCAGAAAGATTCAGGCAAGAATATAAGATTAAAATTGGTTACAAAGACCTATTTCAAGAATTGAACAAGGAGCTCAGAAGTAGATGGAAAGAAGATTGGTTAGCTTCTTCTCCACTCCGTGGTAGATCTTATTTTAAGGTTCAGTCGGATATTCCCAGCCATCCTTGGTTTTCTGTCGTCTCGTTTGTTAATAGATCTTTTATTTCAACGATTTGTAGACTGAGATTTGGCCATGATCTTCTCTCCTCTTATTTACATCTAATTAATATTTCTGAATCCCCGATTGTGATTGTGGTGAATTGGGTGATATTAATCACCTATTTTTCAATTGTCCGCTTAATCGTCGTCACATTGATAATTTAATTCAAGGCTTGATTGGGTTAGGATATTGTCCTCCTTATTCTATTCACTCGTTACTATCATCTTGTAATTTTAAAATATATAAATGTTTGTATGTTTTCTTAGTAAATTGTAAAATCTTTATGTAACACATTTCTTTTCTTTTTCTTATCCGTTCCTTTAGGTGGTGGTATATGTTTTTATCCGAGGTTCCATTTCGGTTTGTCGAAAGGGTCGCTGGAGCTCCGGCCCGATAAAAGTTTCTTCTATATATTTCCATTAAATTCCTCATCACAGGCTACCTTTATAATGGTGTATGGTGAATGAAAAGAGCTACGTATACCTCAAACACCAACTAAAATAATAATAATAGAATAGAATGCAATAGATTGGAAATGTAATTTTAATTTTTTTAAACGTTTAGTTGTATGTACGACGTAAAGTACTAAGCGAGCCAATATATAGTTTTTGTTTTGTCCGCAACATGAATCGTAGAAGATTTCTAATTCTTCTACATCATCGTCCAAATGATTAAAAATAAAATGAAACAGCATAGATGCGACTTCATCGGATCCTTTTTTGCCGGCTCTTTCTGTATAAGTATAAAACGGTGATTCTCCAGTAGACAGAACGTGAATATTGAAAGCGTAAAAGGACAACTGTCTCTTATAATAGACATCGTTAGTGCTTATATTCGGCACTGGCAAATTCTTCTGGAAGTTCATAGCAATAGCTTGCACCTTTTTATTTTTATGAGATTTTTAGACGAGCGATTCGTTTACAGCTTATAAAATGTATCTGCCCGTAAAAGATGTAATTTGTGTTCCCTGTTCAAACGAGAAAATGCATGTATTTGCAACGGAACTTTTGTTCTTTATATTTATCACAGGAGTTGCATGTATCCCCTCTAGGGTATCCAAAGCTAATGTTAAATTTGGTAACAAAAATGGTTCGGTAAGTTTCATAGGAAACTTGTTTATTAGGATAGTCCTCGGTACACATTTTGTGCATCTTCTTGACACTCAATTCTTCTAGTAAATAGAGTTTTTCTGAATCACGAAGACTGTAATGAGATTTCCTTCCTTTAAAGGACTTAATATGTTCGTACACTGCACTTTCTTGTGTCCTCTTTAAGTTTATGACGGTGGCTAGAATGTCGAACACGTTTGTCTGGTTCTACGTGTCCAATAGTAACTAGCGTAAAGCAAGCATTGCTTTGTAGCAAATTGGTACATCAACCGAGCAAGAATTTCGGTCAACTCGAACTCTGTAACTATACGAAAATGAATGATACTGAGCGTCTTCGTCATTCGCTTGTCTGCTTCGGTGTCGTTTTACAAAACCAGTTTAATTAAACCTAAATATAGGTTCTGTTCGTCATGTGTTTTAAGGTTATTAAAGTGTTTTATGATTGCTGCCCTTTCTTCAGCTACGATGTTTTGAAAGCACTTAAACCTACTACACTCATAACTGGCACCAGTTTCATGAGTTTACAATTTTAGTTTCTTGGAAACATCACTTTTATGTCCATGTTTGGCACGTTTTTTCGAGGCACATTGCAGTTTGTTGCGGTCCTCATCCATTTTAGATTTAAATAGTGACTACACGCACAACTACAAAAGCACTTATTACAATAACTAATGTTAATCGATCTTGCAGCTAAGAAACTATTTACGCAGCATGATTTCATACGCCTGCGCAGTTTTGCTATACTTCTGCATGGACATTCATCTTTCTTTCCCTTTATAGTAGATCTCTATAGTACTATAACTTGTGATACCCACCGTTTTTATTCTGTATGGGGAATACATCGAAAAGTAATGGCCTTCGACTATATTATTACGTAGTTATCTCAAAATGATGATTTTTTGGACATTTATCTTTTTCCCCTGTACCCTTCATTTAAAAAAGGTAGATCCGGCATTAGGAGGTTTTCATCTCTAAATTAAGGGCATAACAAGTGCAAGAAACTTAGCTTCAATGTTGGGCGAAATAACTAAGTATACAAGAAATAATTTAAAATAGCTGAAAAACGGTTGCAAACGAATTATTACTATAATTGGGAATAATAGTTTATTTCATCTAATCAATTTTTTCTTACTCACTGAAATCTTTTTTATAGCGAATAGATTACAACCTATATTTCCTTTATTATTTGGTAAATTCTTGTTTTATTTTTTTGTTGCGTTAACTTGTCCGTTTTATTTTTTTACCTTTATCATTTAACATAATTATTAGGATTTCAGTAAATATATTTTTATATACATAGGGATACATTATTTTGATAATTAGGGTTTTGGATGTTACATACAAATAACAAAAGTGAAAATTGCCATAGATCCTATATGACCTCCTTCAGCTTCGATAACCGCTGCACAAATTTTAGGCATTCTTCGAAGCAATTTTTCAAGACAGTTCGCGTGAATTTGTTGCCGTGCGTTCTGTAAATGTTGGGTGTTCTGAAGTTGTCGTTTTTTAGCTCTTCGATCACGCTCATCCAATAAGAGCTCAATGGGGGACAAACCCGGACTTTGACGAGGCCAAACCATTAATTTTAGTTCATTTCTTGCTGCTTTCTCCTCTAAAGTTCTATAGATTCGAGCCGTATGTTTCCCCAAATCATTATCTCGCTGGAACACAAACGGCTCACCAACAAAACGGCTTCCATGCGGAATAGCATAGATTTTGCAAAATATCAAAATACAACTTTCCCCATTGTACCACTAATTTTCACTAAATCACCCATACTTGTTCCAGCAAAACAACCCCAAACCAGAACACTACCACCTCCGTGTTTGACGGACGGCACTAAAAAGGCCTCACTAGTTCTTTCCCCTGGTCATCGACTAACAAAAACTCTCCGTTTCGTAGCAAATAACTCAAATTTGAGTTAATCGTTTCTGTTTATGCACACGTTTAGAAACGTTTTTTGCGGCCGATGCATTCCCTTAAACCTGCTGCTAATGATCGCCTCTTAACGGTGGTAACAGAAATATTTGTTCGTCGTTGTGTATTAACGCGCTATGTGATATCCGGTGCCGTTAGACGTCGATCTCGTTTCGGAGTGGTTATTATAAATTTATCTTCAGCTTCAGAAGTCACCCGTGGTCGCCCACTTCGTATTTTATTATCAAGGCTCTGCCTTGTCTCTCTTCTCTGGACCAATGTGTAATGCACACCTTTTGAATTCCCTAACCGTAGAGAAATTTCTTTCTCCGTCTAACCTTCGTCACGAAAAGTACAAATAGTACAACGTTGGTTTACAGCCAACTGTCTGCGTTTTGGCATTTTTACGCTCAGTACTTTCTCAAATTGTTATAATTGTGCACTAAATTCAAAACACTAGTTCCGCACAGGAAAGCGATAAGACACATGATTAATATCTTTACCCCATGCACTAAACGATTACCGAAGTAGTACTAAACTGTTTAACCGAAGTAATTACTGCACGTGTCTTACGCCATGCCCGTTAAACTATAGTCGTATTCTTGGAAAAGAGCAATAAAATGTATTTGGGTGAAATTTATACCTAAATATTTGGAACTTACAGATTATGTGAACAATTTTATATTTGCATAGAATAACTTACAATAAGGAATAACGATTTCACAATGTGCCTAACAGTTGTATTACTTTACAGGAGTCTCACCTTGCTTCCAAACTTATGGACGGTAGTGTACACTACCGTTACTAACTTTGAAACCAGTAAGCGGTTTTACCAAAATATATGTATATACATATCACGCTTTTTAATTATTATTTAATTATTTTATTTATAAAGAATATATACAGTGATGTTCGATGAAATAGAGCCACCCTATTTAATATTTTTTAAAACTAAAAATAATGGTCAAAAAGTATAAAAACAACATTTTTTATTTTGTTTTTCTTCTTTTCACATAAAAATCAAAAACATTGCAGCGAAAAATTTATAGTTTAAAACTAAATAAAGTTCTCATACCTAAACATAAAAAAATTTCAATTTTCGGTGTGAATAAAAATAGAGCCATCGGTTTCGGGTATCTGAAATTCAAGTTTCGCAAATTTATAAAACAGATATATTTGTAAAACTCTATTTGTTTACCTTAGTATTTAGTAAAATAACCATTATTTTTAATAACGGCTAAGCAACGCCTAGGCATTGAGTTCACAAGTTTTTGGCAAGTGCCGACTGAGATATTTTCCCACGCATCTTGAATTAATGCCCAAAGTTGATCTTTATTGGACGGATTTTTACCTCGAAGTTTTAACTTAACAATTTGCCAAAAGGTTTTCTATAGGATTTAAGTCTGGTGACTGTGCAGGCCAGCTTAAAATCTTAATTTCATTGCTTTGGAAAAACTCTTTTGCTCTCTTCGATGTGTGTTTCGGGTCATTGTCCTGTTGAAACACCCATCGAAGCGGCATTTGCCACTCAGCGTATGGCAACATCGTGCTACTTAAAATATTCGTGTAATATATTGCGTCCATTCTATCTTCAATATCTATTCTATCTTCAATATCTATTCTATCTTCAAAACAATGGCCCCGTTCCTTTGTAAGAGAAACAGCCCCATACCATTATATTTCCTCCACCATGTTTGATGGTTTTTATTGTATATTGCGGACGGAATTCGGTGTTGGGAGGTCTTCTTACACAAAGGCTGTTTCTGTCAGAATTAAACAAATTAATTTTTGTTTCATCTGACCACAAAATATTTCTCCATTTGCTTGTTGGCCAATTCAAATGTTCTTCGGCAAATTCCAATCTTTTTTGAATATGCTTTTTAGTCAGATATGGAACTCTACGCGCACTCCTAGCTTTCAAATTGTTTATAATCAAGAATTTTCGAATTGTGGAAGTGGAAACATCCAGGTCATATTCTTTTTAATGGCAGAAGAAGTAACAAATGGATCCCTTTTCACATGACGCAGGATTTTTCGCTCTAAATGTGCTGTGATTTTGCTTTTTTTCCTCTTTTTCAGGCTTGAATTTGTATTTGACCGCATTTTCCACCATTTTCTTAGAGCATCCAATTATTTCCGCTATTTGTCTGTAGTTCTTACCGTCATTATGCAGTCTTTTAATAATAATCCTGTTTTCCCTACTGCAGTGTTTGCCTCTACCCATTTCGTGTTTTAAATTATAGTTTTTATCACGAATATTTATTATTTATTGAATTTTGAGACTAAGGTTACCTTTTCTTTCAATTTTTTTAACAAAAAAAGCAAAAACACTCGGAAAAAATATTTCTTTTAATTGGCTCTATTTTATGGAATACTTCTTTTCACTGTTAATACTAAAAATTACTAACCTCAAGAAAAATGACGCGACAATTGAAATAAAAATAACGGTATTCTGTTTACAACAGAAGTAAAAATAAGTACAGGATGATTTTTGCATTTAAACCTTAATGTATGATTTCTGATAGACAACATATTAAAAGAAATTGTGTGGCTCTATTTCATCGAACATCACTATATATAAGCAATGAGAAATACAAGTAATATTTAAAAATACTAACGTAAGATATGTTAATTAATGTATAAATCACTTTCATCAACATATCCTCCCTTAGCCCGTATTACAGCTGGCCATTCTACTAACTAACTTTTCTAAATAGTTAGCATCAATTTGTTGCCATACTTCCTGTAAATAAGCCCACAGCTGCTGAGGATTTTCTGGTTGTCTTTCTTTAGCTTGTCGGTCAAGTTGATCCCACAGAAACTCAATAGATGACAAGTCAGGATTCTGAGGAGGCTAGACCATTATTTCTACCTCACCTGCCGTTTCTTTCTCCTCTAAAAAGTTTCTACATATGCTAGCTGTGTTTTGGGCCATTGTCCTGTTGGAAAGAGAACGATTGACCCATAACACGACTTCCTGATGGCAAAGCGTTATTTTTTAAAATATTCAAATAGGTACTGTTCTTTCCGATTCTTATTCCGATTATTTTTCACTAAATCGCCCGTTCTTACACCACCTATACGTTCACACTGTATATATAAGTCTGTTTTACATAGAAAACGTCACACAACAAATTTAGACAATTAGTAGTAAATATATTAAAAGCAATAAAGCATTACTCGTCATTGATTGATGTATATAGACAATTATGCTTCTAAATATATGATTATTTAAAACAATCGAAATGATTAATTATTTCGATAACATTCCGAAGAAATACTATAACATAATCTGATTCAAATAGATTAATTATAAGTACTACTGTAGATATCAATAAATTAAAAATACAGGCGTTATTCTGTGAGGTATATCGCTATAGTAATGCAGTTTGGCAGTATCTAATATATATCACTAGCATTTTCTCGTGCAATGCAAATTTGTAGCTTGACGCAATGGCAACGATTAATTCTAACTAATGCGTTGAACATGTTTTAAGCAGGCAACATCGTAATAACATAATTCCATTAATTTTAGATTTACCTTCATTGAAAAAAACGGGATACAATTACCTCAGTGCGTGATATACGTGAAAGTTATTAGTAACGACGATATGAAGCCTACTCGCATTAAAAGACATTTGAGCCAGCAACATCCTGCTATCATAACGAAATCCTGAGTATTTTTCTTCTAAATTGGAAACACTCAAGCGGATGAGATTGGATAAGTTAAGAAGTTATCACAAAGGTGTGTCACAGCATCTCAAAGCTTCATCTGAAATAGCTTTTTGAGAGCGAAGCAAAAGTAACCCCATATTATAGGAGAACAATTAATTAAGTCATGTGTACTAAATGAAGTCGATTTCTCTTTGAAATAACGCTATCAAACGTAGAATCGATGATATTGCTGCAGACATAAAATCACAAATCATAAAGTAAAATCATCGACGATTGACAAAAATTTAAAACTCATGTAAATTTTTAGTATCCCGAAATCGGGATATTCAGCCGCCTAAAAATATAGTGTTGTTCTTATATCAAGGTACCTTTTCAGTCTGTACAGTTTCATCGAAATCTGCGCGTTGCTGGTGTTTCTTTGGTAAACAAACTACTTTATTACTTTCGTATGATGTGTGGATTTTCTTGTGGTTATACCAGATTTTGCACAACTTATGCACTAGATTAAAACAGAAGAAAATTTACAATAGAACGAAACGTTTAACAGAAAATTTTCCTATTATCGCTGGAAATGAATTTGTAAAAGCGAATATTTATTATTTAGACAAATTAATGTAGACATTAGTAAAATTCTACTCATATGTTAGCAAGGTCAAGTGGATATTAGGATAGGCCGTGTAGGATTAATTTCACGGTCACCGCGTTCGTTTGGCATCGAACACCGAGCCGTTCGATGCAGGCGAAGGCGGTAAATCACTGTTACGTCAGGCACATATACATATGTATCAACACTATCGAAAATAACTTCGAACATTTGTTACGATAAATAAGTCAGTGGATCCAGATCAAAACTATTATTTGCCCAATTGTATTTAATCAATTTTCTTTTACATCCATTGACTTAATTTTACTTCATATAATCTTATAAATAAATTTTACGCATAAGTTGTGAAAAATCCTGTATAGAGTACCTAATAACAGGTGAGATTATTATGTGTGCATTATACAGTGTGCAAGAAAAGTAGTAGTAGTAGTAGTTTTGATTAAAGCGGAAGCATGGTGGAGTGTTGATTTTAACTAGAGATGGCATTAACGCAAAGAATGCTAGTATTAACAGATGGTCTGTGGAGATGAATATTGAAGCAGCTGGTATTTTTCTCAAAAGAGCGAATTTGGTTGTGGTTGGGCTAAATATGAGGACGCGACACATTCGATTTTCGCAGAAAAATTATAGCAGTGAGCATGAGTCAAACTTTAATCCTGATTGCTTAAAACGAACAGGGGTTTGATGGTGTGGGGTTGCATGTAAGGGGACAGGCCTAGGGAAATTAATGTTTATCATGGAGACTGTAAATGCATTGAGATATGAAGAAATTTTAGAAGAAAACTTCATTCCAATCATTAAGAAATCTCCGAAGCTAAGAAACAATCCCCAAAGAACTGCGGAAGGCCTTCGAGCTAATATTGAATAAATTTAAAATTTGCTTTCTGTGGAAGACTACAAACTGTTTGTTAAATCTCCGTCAAAATAAATTATGACCGTTATTAAAATAAGAGGGTTAGAAGACATTTTATTTTTTAATTTTTGTTCGAACATTCTGTGTTTCAAGAAATCTTTTTGTTGTTTATGTAATTTATTCAATTTCTGTTTACTCAAAAAGACGATTACAATAAGCATAATTATAAAATAGATGCATTTTTTGTAATAAAAGTAGGTATTAGCTGGGTAATATGAGTAGATACGCAAACTAATAATTTTTAATGTAACTTAATGTTCGAACAAATAGTTATTAAGTTATAGCACTACTATATATATTTTCAAACGCAAGCTTTTGTGTCCATTTCGAATATTTTCAAAACTAATCGTAGTAAAATAATTTTTAATGGTCCAAATCATTATACATGAAACAGTGGTGATATACAAGCATAACCAAATAAACATTCTAAGGTTAATGTTCAAGTCTATACACATATTGCACGATTTCCACCACTTACTTATGTCTTTCATTTTCCATACTCCTGCAGTTGATGTTTATAAAAATAGGAAAAACAAAACTTATATTATGAATTACGTATTTACTCTTTCTATCCTCAGAATCAATTTTGTTACCAACACATATCTTTATGTATTACTTATTATCTTATTGCTGATTTGTTGTATAGTCACTTATCCCGTTATTTGCCATTTCATCCATTGCATTGGAAACGTATACAGCAACATCAACCATTTCATTCTCAGATTTTGTTATAAAAGGATCCTGAAGAAGCCTGTTGTATTTAGGTCGTTGACTTTCTTCTTTTATGAGGCTGCAAATAAGAAACCAAGACCAATAAAGATAATATCATTAATACAAAATCTCTAAAATATCTAATGCTTTTAAAATGGGAAAGAATTAATCGAGAAAACCTACATTAAACCAAAATTAATGATAATTTTAAAATAATTACATTTACTCACCACGTATTCACAAAATTAATAAACTCAACAGTAAAATCATTCGCATTATCATTTGAAAGTCTTGGAGGATCTCCATTAACAACTTGATGTAATTGCTCAAAAACGCTAGACCACTTCGGATACGGAAAATGACCTGTTGCTACTTCAAATAAGGTTATTCCTAATGACCAAACGTCGCTTCTAACGTCATATCCTTTGACCCCTTGTGGATCTATTCGTTCTGGCTGTAAATTGAAGTATTTGGAAATTTTATCTATTAAGATATTGTTACATTACTAAAGTATAAATGAAACAAGAACAGTATTACATTTACAAAGTAAGGTGAACTAGGGTAATTGTAAATATGGGACAAATGTAATAATAAATATAACAATTTCAGAGGTGGCACACGCGCTTTTTTTTCCGAACCGCGTGAGTTTCAGTTTGTTATCAAGTGTCAAAGGCGTTCATTTATCTGTTCTCCGAATATTTGCTTTTAAGGTAAATATATTGAAATATTGGCTGCTGTAGTGAGAAATATTTGCTTTTTATGCTGTGTGACTACAAATGTATCCAATAGTTATTAAATTCTTGAAATTTACCTATGTTACATTTGCCCCTTCAAAATTATAGTGAGGGGTAAATGTGTCATAGATATAATACATCTGCCCCACTATTCATATCAGGTCATAAAATGGTTAGATGTTATCACAAAAAACAGAACGACAACACTGATTATACGAAAAATGACTTGAAGAGAGCTCTGGAGGAGGTTAAGAGTGGGCGTATGACCATATATAAGGCGTCAAAACTTTATCATATCCCATATCCTACAATTTACATTAATATCAAGGAGACTAGAGGAGCAAAGAAAAGTTCTAAAGGACGATTAACTGCTCTAAGCCAACAAGAAGAAGAATTGGCTAATGGCATTATTGTCTTCAAATGGGGGTTTGTATTGTCCCGAAGAGAAGTTATTGAGCTGGTTGCCCGATATGTGAGGGATAACAAACTGCACACGCGCTTCAAGGGTGGAGTTCCCGTCATCGACTGGTTCTTTGGATTCAAGAAGAGACACCGATTAAGTTTAAAGAGATCTCAAGTTGTTGAGTTTGTGAGAATAAAGCTACGGATCCAATCAAATTATCGATGAAAGCTGGAGAAATGTAGTTGCACATTCTACCATCGATTAGATCACTGTCAAATTACAAACGGTGCACATTTAGAACATTTGATTGATTAAACATTATTTGTAGGCATTATTTACATTGTTGTTAATAAAAACCTTTCAATGCTGCGCTAATCTTTCAATCGGTTTCCCATAATTTAGCTGGTTCCTTGGCTAGCAACAGTACAAAAACAAAATAGAAATGTCCAAATATAAAATTTTAAACATTTCTGAGAACCAATTATCCAATTTCACAATGAATCAAATAATATGCGCACATAAATAGAAAGGCCATAGGTCGTGAGGTCGATTCTCGTAGACCTTAAGTTTTTAAGTAATCGAATGCTGATAAGTCAAGTGACTCTGAAGACCAAGTTACATCACCATTTCGAGAGATGACTTTTTCTTGCCATATGAGATGTTGCACCATCTTATTGAAACCATAACAAGCGAACCTACTAAAATCGTCTATTGATCTATTGATCTAGATTTGTGAAATTTGATGCGTACTTCAAGGGAAATTTACTGCGTAAGATTGTTGGTTAAAATTTAGAAAATATTATTTACCTCTCTATTTATTAGCTAACAAAGGTAAACAAAAATTAAATTAACTATTTTGTTTATGCTTTAAGAGGAAAGTCGAGGTAGATTGATTTATTGGGTCGTTTTAGTTTAAGGAAACTTGTATGGAGAGGTATGTTGAATGTTTTCTTTAGAGTGGAATTAACTTCAGACAAGTAAAAAAAAGTAGGGAATATTTAGTCTAAACGGAAGGCAAGCTGTTTTATTAATTTGCTATGTTATTAACCCTTTGCACTCGAGGCCTTTTTCGCTTGCGCGAACCAGCAACGAGACGATTTCGGCCAAATTCGGCAAACACTATACAAGTACTTTAAAAACATTTATAAACAAACAAACGCAAACAAAAAATAAAATTTCACCAGTTTATTCATTTATGTGTCGAAAACAACAAACTTTATAAAAAACAATATATGTATATATATTACACTTTGTAATTACTTTTGGTGATATTTTGTAAAACAATATCCAAGATGCATCCTAGGTGTGGCAGGACACGTATCACAGTAATACGAAATTTCCCGCCTTCCTACAGACGTGCTGTGACCAGAACAAACCTTGCGGTCCCTTTTTGGCCCTTTTAGTATTACGTGGAGCTTCCCGTTTAGTCGGATTTCATCTGAATGCGACGTAGACGCTTGCTCTCGTTGCTGGCGATACGATCATCCAAAGTGGCTAAATCGAATTCGTCCGAACTCGAGCTCATTTGATCTTCCTCCATATTTTTAGGGGTCAAACACCTTTTAGTTACTATATTTACTGCCAAGACTGTTTCAAGCGAATGCTACGCTGAGACTGACTAAACTGAACAAAGATTTGGCTACAATGACAGCGGGCGCCACTCGAGTTGACACTTCAAATCTAATTAATTAATAAATGGTAAATATAAGATTACAAAAATATAAAACAAAAATTCTAGTAATTGTTCATCAAATTCCGTCACTTTTCTTAGTGAGGGAATGTTTAAGCTGCATACATATGTATGCATCTGAAGTATAAAGTGGAATATGTAAGACATCCTCATTTGTACTACCTCTTGAACATTTTCGAGCATGATACAATCTATACTGGCGGTAATTTTTTTCAATGTGCAATAAATGACAGCAGTTTATAACCCGCAAGTAACCCAATTGTCTATTGATAGTATTTATAATAGATTAGGTAAAATAATTACTAAGTTATAATTATGAATTTGGGTTACATTTTTAAACTAGGGTGCTCCCAGTATTATTTTTTACTTTTTTATTTTTATGTTTATAATTAGATATATACATACACTGTTTTTCTAATATTCAATAAAAAAGGAGATACATGTTGAAACTCCATTATAAGAAAAAGACACGTTAAGTGTAAAGTTTCAAATATTTATTGCAAAAACCCACAACAATATTGTTGGATGAATGTTTGTGGTTTTTTACAATAAATATTTGAAAGTTTTTACAGTTTACGTGTCCTTATTTCTTACTGTTTTTCTGTTTGTTTTGATTTCCTGCTAAGATTGTGCGTATAGTTTTAAACCATATTCAATTTGCGCATTTAAATGTAAGGTCATTTACAGCTCATTTTGTTGATGTTAAAGATTACGTTATAAACTCTAATCTTGACTTTGTTGCTTTTTACTGAGAAATGATTAGCAGAGGGTATTTCCGATGAGTTCCTTCATATCGATGGTTATCTTTTGCGTGCCGATCGCTCCTCAAAGGGTGGAGGAATGGCTTTTTACATTATTCATAAATTTCAAATTATAACTGATATTGTTTCTTATGCCTATTTGGAGCAGCTTTGCGTTACTAAGAAAATTAGGACTAAAACTTGAGGAGTAGGCGTTGTTTATAGGCCGCCTGGTCGCAGCAATGATCGCTTTCTCTATCCTTTGAGGATACTGTTTGGTGCATCCAACACACACACACACAGATACATACATAACCGTATTGACAGAGCGCATCCTTATTTCAAGGAATCTAGAAAGTGTTAACGTTGTTCATTTGGCAACCCGTATTTAGTTCTACATAAATTTCTCGTTTGTCCGTGTCGAACGCAGTTAAAACTTCAAGGACGGAATTCCTTTTTCCCCAATTGCATTTATGTATGCTTGTATTTCTTCATAAACATTTCAATTCATAGTTTCCGTAAAGCCTTTCTCTTGATTGTATTCATGTTGCAGCGGCAAGGGTTTTAAATATTAATTGTGGAATTGGTTAAACCGTTTCTTCATAACCCATTAAATCTTTATTTTAATCTAAGGCTCTTTGGTGGGGAAATTTTTTTCAGTAACTTTACTCGTCACAGTCAGTATCTTTTAGCAAAATCTTCGGGTCACAGCAATTCAGTTGAGTGAATTTGTTTTTGTGTTAATTGTTAGTTGGTTTCGTGTAGTCGTATTATGTAAAATAATTCTTAAGCTTTATTGAAGATTAGTTTAAGTGCGCGCACGTGGCCTTATTTAAGCCCCAACCTCGCTGGTGAAACTTAATTCAGTGCGGGCGCAATCGTTGTTAGTGCCACAAGTGCGAAGTTACTAATTCAGATCCACACAAGCCGAAACGACCGTCAAAATAGATACTATTGCTATGTGTGATTATGTGTATAGCTTGCAGATTTTAATATCAATCGGCTTAACGTCAACGATGTTGGTGGTATGAATTTCAGTTCGGTGCTATCAACGTTAGGCGTGAAACAACTTATTGATCAACCTATTCGTATTGTTGGATTGGACCTTGTTATTGATCGAGATAATCTCGAGATCTTTTACGATGGTGTTGTGGCATTTGATTATATATCTGATCACAGTTTAATATACTGTGATATCATACTGGATGAGTCTGCACATGTATCTTGAACTAGGACTTTTAAGTATTTAAATCACGATGTATTCCATTGACTTAATTCATTTTCTTTGGTACCATCTCTTTTTTTCACATCGATTGATTATAACGTGAACTTTTTCAATAATACCCTACACTCGATTTTTGATTATCATGCGCCTCTTGTTACTTACACCTTCAGAACTACTACTCTCACTGGATGACGGAGACAGTCGCGTTCATGCAATCATTAAACCATTTCTTGACAACAAAAACATAAAACCAAAGCCAAATACGAGTATTACAAATCAATACGAAAACAGATCGCTTGGGCCATGCGTAATGAAAAAAGCATACTTAAATAAATACCTAGCGAATAGTTCATATCATGGGGCACTTTGGAAGAGGGTTAAGAGATGTAATATGTACAAGCTACCTAAACGATTAATTCTAGGACACTTGCAGAATGTTGACGAAATTAACATTCATTTTACGACAATACCGACTGTAGGGACATGATTTCAACTTCCATTGATTTTTACAATAGAAATAAATCTACAGAATTTTCCTTTTCCTCTTGAAGTTGAATATAGTTTCAGAAGATGATATTGTCCATGTTATTTTAAGTATTGAATCCAAATCTTCTGGACCGGATGTGGTTGGTCTTGATATGATCCAATATTGTTGTCCTTTTATACTGCCTTTCATTGCGCACATTATTAACTTCTGTATTTCGGATAGTTTATTTTCACAATGTTGGAAAAATGCTCGAGTTACATCAATGTTATTATGCCCAATAATTTAAATCAGTTGACAACAATATCAGTCTTGCCTGTTCTATCGAAAATATTGAACAGGATAATTGATTGAATTATTTAATTAAGTATAACGTCTTGCTAGAATTCCAGTCCGGTTTCAAACCTATGCACTCATATGGCACGGCGTTGATGAATATCGCTGATGATGTACTTCGTTCTCTGGAGGAAGGCAAACTCACTACTCTAGTTTCGCTTTATTTCTCCAAAGCGTTTGATATGACTGATCATGATTTATTTATCTCAATGCTTTTGTTACATTGGTTTGGATAAGCCCGCAATGGCGGATACGGCATTGTATGTATAGTATGTTCAGCCTTACAAGCTATGTAATTAAGGTGAAATAAGAAAAACACTGAACGTTAGAGTTTTACTAAAAATAATAACAAACCATTGGACGACACTTTACATTGCGCTGTCGAGGATCGACACCATACACAAAATAGGGCAAGAGTAAACATATGAATGGCAGACAGCAGAGGAATAAGTCTCATGCGGATGCAGGGCAATGTTGCCGAAAACTGGAAGATGTGGCGTGGAAGGTTTGAAAGTTATCTTAAAGCTGAAAAAGTAACAAAGGAAGCACAAGATGTACAATGTGCACAGTTACTTCACTATATAGGAAAAGAAGGTTTTAAAATGTACATATAAATTGTCAGTGTTACTGGATAAGTTTGAAGCGCACTTCTTACCAAAACAAAATTGATCATACGAGAGATACATATTCTTCACAATGAGACAAACACACGACCAAAGTCTAGAACAGTTCATCGTCGAAACAGAACAAGATCAAAAATGTGAACTAAAAGATTTACAAAACAGTTTGATAAAAGCCATGATAACATGTGGAGTACGAAATACCGATATTAGAGAAAAACTATTACAAAATGATCTATGGAACCTGCAAGAAGCGATAGAACAATGCAAGATGCTAGAAAAGGCAAAGGATCAAAGCAAGAAAATTGGTAACCTAGAAAGTTCAGTTGTGGTGGATGCTATACAGGGACCTAGAAATAAGTACATACAAGGTCAGATAATAGGTTTTAATGGAAGTAGTAGTTATAAAGTTAAATACAAAAGCAAAAAGCTATTTCAGTTTGTAGAAAATGTGATTATACTCAGCATGTTAATAAATGTTCAGCATATGGAAAGTTTTGCTCAATATGTCATAAGAAAAATCATTTTACTAAAGTATGTCAAAAATAAAAAGACATGAAATATAAGAAATAGATACTATTTGTAATGAAACTGAACAATTTCTATTTGTAACTACTCTTGATATTGATGTGATAAATAATAAAATAAGTAATGCTGCTTCCCGAAAATTATAATGCTGTGTCATAAGCTAACAATATTTTTAATGTTATTGGCCCTATTTTAAAAAATAATAAAAAAGCTCATTGCTCAAAGCTATGATGGGACAGCTGTAATGAGAGTAATACATGGCGGAGTTCAGGCAATAATCAAAGAAAAGTATGAAAATGCACATTTCGTACACTGCTATGCCCATCAATTAAATTTGGTGATGTCACGAGCATGTTCAATTAATTCTCAGGTACGTGTCTTTTTGGAGATTTACATGATATACCTATAGTTCTCTTTGTTTACCTAATTAAAAAGACCATATGCTCCTTCTTTGTCAGTATGAATCCAAGGTTTGGCAGGTGGCGCTATAATTGCCGGGATTCGTTAAAAATCGACCACAATCGTAGACAATTGTATTTACTGCTATTAATACGTTGGCATTGGATCAGCGATCAGCGTCGGTGAATGTTGCTTTTGATTTTTTAATTCGTTATTTTCTACCGTTTTTCACCGTCTTGCACCGTTTTTCATCGTCGAAATGGGCGACAAATGTGTTTTGTGTGGGAAGAGCTGTATGGAAGTTGCAAAGATGTGCAGTAGCAAAGTATTGCGAGGAATTTTGAAAGGAACGTATTGATTTGCATACATAACCTTAAATGAAAAATAGTTCTAAAATTATGTATCTTTACTAAAATTTATAGATAATCAAAATTATAGATTGTAAAGTATACAAAGAACAATAGAATAGAAGTTATAGTTAATTGATGAATATAATTGAATCAGCGAACTATATAAAAATATTTTTATTTGTCTTCTACTGTTTTTCCACAAACTCATTTAATTGTCAATTTTGGAGTTGTACGTAATAATAATGAAATATGTTTTTAGGGCAAAAATGTGGTTCGACGCATTGCATTTTGGAATCCAAAATGACGCAGAATTTAAGATCACGCATGGACTATTTTGATTCCTCCGATTCGAGCAAGAAGTTCTATTGTATTGCAATACCTAAACCTGTTCAAAAAGAAAGGAAGATTTTGGATCCAGAGAGATAAGCATTCAGTAATTATCATTACAGTACTTTCAGTGCTACATATATTTTCTCATATACTCCTATTTTTTACACTTCGTTCAATAAAATCGACAGAATTACTACCTATGAATAATACTACTATCTATAATTCCTTAAATTTTCAATTTTCAGGACTGTTACCACAACAGGCACTGGGGACTGCTGCTTTCATCCCTGATATCGACGAGCGGTTCGGAAGTATCCGAGTACCACCAGATGGGAAGCCACTCTACTGCTGCGTCACCCGAAGTTACAAACATGCGGACTTTTGGAACATAGCCAGAGATGTGTAATTATGTGTGCGGCAAAAGGCAGACCGGTTGAAAACTACCATCTCAAATTGGATGGATGCAATCCATTAAAACTATCACTTTAATATGGCAAAACATGTAAAGTCGCCGAATAACTAGTATCCGATCTCCAACTTTTTACAAGGCTACCCCTGAAAATTTATTTGGTACAAATCGTCTCAGTTGTGGCTGAATTGGTAACCCAACAGTTCTACAGTTTGTTACTCTTTTAAAGACTCAAGTCATTAATGGTCTCAAAAATCCAAGGTTGTAAGAAACCAGTTGTGAGCAAGATGATGAGAGTCTTTTAAGTAATTTACAAACATATCTCAATGAGGCTGAAGTGACTGAGAGAAGTAATCTGGCAAATGACGATGAAACCCTTAATACATACACAAGTTATCAAATTGCCGAGGAAATACACGAAGCTGTTTCTTCTGGCAACAAAAAATTTATCAGCGGCTTATGTTGCCAAACAGATTCTCGCTGATATTAATTGTGATAAATGTGCTTTAACTTCTGATTGTTCACTATTATGCAAACAATTTCTTTCTTTTAGAGTTTTCTGAACAGCAGAATAAATTAACACATCCTTTGGAGAAGTTAGTTGTGTCTGTTGGTAATGGAATTACTTTGTTAGAATAGGAATTGCAAAATTTGCAGGTAGCAAACATTCAGAAGGAAAGCTGTAGGTTTTATCCAGAACAAATCGATTTTTCTTGGATTACTTGTTCAACACATTTTAATTTTGTTATAGATGGTATTGTTAAGGGAATCTGTCATATCGGTATTCCCTGGTGCTGTACCAGACTCAACTGTTACTAACATGACCAAAAAATTGTCGTGGCAAGAAGAGCAAATTGAAAATACTACAACATCAGTAAAATGTTTACGTCATATTGTAATATTTTCATTTTTCTCTCGGCCTGGTTCTGGATCCAATTTCTTTCGTTTGAGTCATTTGTATTGTTTATATTTTTATTGTATTGTTTCGAGCTTTTTTATTAATTCTTATTTCTTATTATATCTTTGATTTGACTAATATTCACTCATTTTTTTAACGTGAACCGCTACTGTAACTAATTTTTCTTTTCCTTTATAATATACATTTTCTTTTCAAATTTTTGTTTTCATCTTGTACCTATTATACCTACATATATCGTCGGTGTGAAGGTAAAACTCACTAAGTTATATTTTACTCCGAAATAAATTATTAATATGTAAATACTTGTGAAATACATGCTAGCAAGTATTTACGTGTTAATAATTTATTTCGGATTAAAATGTAACTTCCTGACATTCGTAACATTCAAAGTACCCAAAAGCCTATTTAATATTAATTTAAAATTCCCGCCAATAATTTTAAATTTCGCGGGTAGTTGATATCTAGCGCCCTCTTTGTCACCCTCAAATCTTGCTGTGTGAAATAGATATATATCTATCTATCTCATCGAATAACTTTTTAGCATTGAGTCGGTGGTCTGTAGGTAGTCTGTGTTAGTATGGTAGTATGTTGTAAACTAAACAATCGTTCCGTGTTAGATAAATTGTGTTCGAAATAAAGTTATCCATTTTCCTGAAATACCTCAGCCCGGTCGAAACGGTACATTTTGGTGTCGGAAATGGGATAGTACCTACGGAGAGCCGGAGAATACCGTTGGAAAATAGAGAAAAATGGACACAAGAAAAGTGACTCCAGAAGACGACCTTGTGGCAGCGTTGATGAACATAATACAGCAAATGGCTCAAGAAGTGAAAGTCGGGCAACATGAAGTGGCTCAAAAGATGAATGTGAAAGACAAGAAATGGGACAAAAGTTCGAAAATGTTCATAATCAGATGGAAGTGTTACCCGCCGTAGTCTACGAGAAAGCATGTAAAATTTAAGAACCTTTTTAGCCGTTATTTGCGGATGGACAGGTTTAATTTTAAGTATAAATATATTTGTATCCCTTATGAATGCCCCTGTAAACTTGTAAATAATTCCACCCCTCAGTCAGTTTCCACGTTATTGCGAATTGAACGGTACGACTACAATCGGCCAAATGCCGAGTCGGCAGTCATAGCAGTCGTATTTATTACTTCATAATAACATAACTAAGCCCCGCCCCACTAGAAAAATGCCGCTCGGAATTTGTTTTCCAATATGTATACAAGCCCGGCGCATCCGCCAGAAATTCAGAGTCGCCTTGAGCGTTAGGTCTCGATCAGTTAAGTCTGGCCCAGGGATCTGCAATACAGGGACTCGCTTGAGGCTCTAGAACCCTGCTGTGGTCGTGTTTATCCATATATGTATTACCTTTCACCGTTTATATGTATATTGTATTGTACTAATCCATTTATTTATGTAGTAATCCATTTATTTAAGCATTGCACCGCATATTTATGTGTATTTAACCATTTTCACCCGTAGATTTATGCATCTAGCCAGTTATTTATGTGCTAATCCATTTATTTAAGTATTGCACCGCATATTTATGTGTATTTAAGCCTTGCACCGCACATTTATGTGTATTTAACCATTTTCACCCGTAGATTTATGTATCTACCCATTTATTTATGTACTAATCCATTTATTTAAGCATTTCACCGTAAGTTTATGTTTGTTTAACCATTTTTGCCCGTAGATTTATGCATCTTATCATTTATCTATGTATGCCATGCAGTAATATGTTTATTTAAGCATCTACCCATATGTTTACTTGTATTTAACCATTGCTTGGTATTTTAACTCGTTTATTTTATTTATTTTATATTATTTATGATTGTAATAAACCCTGTTTGAGTACTACCTCTTTTACTCCATCGATAAAAAGAGGAATGCTCGCCAAAGGCGATCGACGCTGAGACGTTGCCACTGCCCGTCTCGTATATTCTTGAATTTTTGCCCGGGCCGAACTGAACTAGTACGTCCGTCGAGACGTCACCGCACCCGTACAGGACGTCCTCGAAAGGCCCGGCTGGTAACAGAAGCCGTTCGGGAGCATGTCAACAGAGGGTTCGAAAACGTTCAACATCAAGTCAACACGATGAAAAAGCAGGTCGAATCCGTTCAGGAGCATGTCAAGAGAAAATTCAAAGATGTTTGGGATGTCCAGGAGCGGTTACGGATGACATTGGAGGAAGAGCAGAAAAAGTTCAAGGAGGAGATGGACAAGCGGGTACAGGAATAAATAACGAACTTAAGAAGTACGGGCTCTATTTATAATAAAGGACATTCTGCAGTAAAAGCGAAGCCGCCGGCGTTTGACGAGAAAGGTCAGTGGTCAACTTAGCTAACACAATTTGGGGCTGCCGCGTCTGCTAATGGTTGGTCCAATGCAGACAAGGCTACGGCACTAATCGTTGCATGGCGTGGGAATGCAATTAACATCTTGCTAACCGTCTCAGAATTTCAACACCATCACTATCAATTGTTAATATTAGTCACGGAAGCCCGTTATGGTGATAAATACCTTAAGCAGGTCTATCAGGTACAGTTCAAAACTAGGACCCAAAGAAGCAATGAATGCTTGCAGGAGCTCCAGATGGACATAGCACGACTTGTTCGCTTGGCATTTTCGTCTGCTCTTGAGGATGTTCTGGAACAAATAACCGTACAAGCTTTCATTGACGGTGTCGTGAATATAGGGACTCAAAGGACTTTACGTCTCGGTCGGCACAGCCACCTAGCAGATGCTCTAGCCCATGCGCTGGAGTATGAAGCAGCCGACACTTCAATTGGAAGCGCACGGGTACGACAGCTTGAAGCATCTGGTAAGCCCTGCCCGATTGCAGCGACAACAAGACTACCAGTTCAGGATTGATCATCGGAAAGGTACACAGCATGGTAATGCAGACGCATTGTCCAGACGTCCTTGCAATGAAGATTGTCCAAACTGTATGTAGGCAGAAGACAATGAAGAGCTTGTAATACCTGTTTCCAAAGAACCAACTTACGGACGCCGGAACAAATTCGACAAGATCAATTGACAGATGAAGAGCAGCATCTTGACAATGATGGAATCGAACCACAGCCGGCCACATGGAATGAAACTTCCCATAAGAGCGCTGATCTAAAATGCTATTGGGCACAATGGGACTCGTTTATAGTGAAAAATGGAGTCCTGGAACGAATTTGGGAAAGTGTTGATGGCAAACAACAAGTGAGACACACAGTGATAGCAAAGACGATGGTCCCCGAGTTATTGCAAGAATACCATGGCGGTGTTGCGGGAGGAAATTGGAGTATCAATAAAACACTGGCAAAGATCAGGGAGCTCTTTTATTGGCTGAGATATCGTGCGGACGTGGACAGATGGTGTCGCAATTGTAACAGGTGTGTGCCAGCAAAGGGCCGATGACACGAAACAGAAGAGCAATGAAGCAATATCTGGTAGGCGCTCCATTTGAAAGGATCGCTATTGATATTGCCGGCCCTTTTCCGGTCACTCATTCCGGAAACCGATATGTGCTGGTAGCCATGGACTATTTCTCTAAATGGCCGGAGGTATACGCCATACCGAACCAGATACTAAGGTAGCCAAGGAACTGGTCACGAACATGTTCTGCCAGTTTGGAGTTCCACGAGAAATTCATTCGGATCAAGGCAGCAACTATGAATCCGCTGTATTCCGAGAAATTTGTAAGTTGCTCGGAATAATCAAAATTCCATTGCACCCACAGTTCGATGGTATGGTCGAACGCTTCATCAGGACCATCGAAAACTATCTGCGTACGGCAGTTAACGGCTGCCATAATGACAAGCATCTTTCATTCTTTCTACTCGCCTACAGAAGTGCTGTCCATGAAACAACCGGAAAACTCCTGCCAATATTCTATACGGAAGAGAGTTACGTCTTCCTGCCGACCTACTGTTCAAAAAACCGGAGGAACCTGCCCAGCGAACAGATGAGTACGTGGACAACCTAGCAACAAGGTTAGAAGATCCACATCGTCAGGTTAGGACGAAGATGCGACTTGAGAGTGACCGAATAAGAACTCGATATGACCGACGAGCGAACAACTTCGGATTCCAAGTTGACAATAAAGTTTGGCTATACAATCCGATGCGCCGGAAAGGACGCAGTCCCAAATTGCAGTCGGAGTGGGAAAGACAATACACCGTCGTCAAACGGATTGCCGATGTCGTGTATCGGATTAAGAGGAGTGACCGTTCTAAGATGAAGGTGGTACACGTCGATCGTTTGGCAGCCTACCACGCAACCGACCACGAATCTGATCGGGATGATCAGGTTTAAGGGAGGGCAATGTACCGAAGCTGTTGAATTGGATATAAGGATTCCGAATAACAGAAGGCTGACGTTTTGACGTACGTCATTATTAGTATGAATTATTGTTGTAAACTAAATTGAATCGTTCTGTTAGATAAATTGTGTTCGAAATAAAGGTCTGCATTTTCCTGAAATATCCCAGCCCGGCCGGAACGGTACATTATTATAAATAATGCAAAAGAACGTTTTAGCTTTTACAAACACCTTGGTTGCCGCATCGCCCTTGAACAATTTTTAAAATTATAACCATTTATTTCCTGAATATAACTTGAATTTAATATGTGCGACTTATAATTTTTTGGAGAAACAACGTCTGCGAACAGAGCTGTCAGTTTTATATTCAAATTTTCAGTGCAGGACATTGAAAGGTGCAGTGCCTTTGTTAAAATTTATAATTTCTAACAATGGACGACTACTCCCATGATCACTGCTGAAGCTGAACGTAATTTCTCAACAAGCACATAAAACTTTTCTTAGAAATTCAATGTGTGAAGATCGTTCATCGGCTTTCGATAGAAAAAAAAATCGTCGGCTCAGTACCGAATTTCTACGAGAAAGTAATTACAAAGTTTGCCTTCAAAACAAACTAGTTTCACAATTTTGAAAATGCAGATTATTTGATGTGATTTTAATTAAATAAGAAACAAATAATACTATTCTAAAAAAAATTACTGCTTTTTCTAAGGGAAAGTACTGAATTTTTAATATCGAAGTCAGGTTAAAACAAATCAGAGTTTTAGATTTGCAGTGGAACACTAATATTGAGGTTTATTTGTACTTTAGAAAAGAAAAGATAACACAAAAAGCATTTGTGTTTATTGTAGTGGTGTGTTTTAAGATAGTAATTACAATAAACATATTTACATACATACACCTTAATTACTCAGTGGACTGCCGATCTAGTAAATCACCAAAAATTGAAGATTTATCAGAATTCCATTAGAGTAGAACAATACCTCTCCTCTGTTCTCCACTTCAAGTATTGTCTTAAACGATGCATTGAAATATAGTTAACAACATGTAATTGAGATTAGCTGCGGTAATTTGCGGTTTTGTTCAATACAACCTATTAACTAATGCTCCCTATTACTACTGTCAAAAATGATGTCCGCCATTGTACTGATAATAGTTGAATTTAAGTTAATTGTGAAAGTATATACTTCGTGATAGTTAACCATATTAATATACAGAAAGGCTAATATTTTGTTTTATATCACTTACACAGTATAAGAAAACGTTACTGCAGCTTTGGGCCTGCATCCATTGGATTTTGCAGTCCCGTCAAATTTCAATACATCAACAAGACAGTTGATAGCACACAATAACAGTTCATTTACGTTCAAGTTCTCATGCTCTAAACGTAGATTTTTCCAATGATGAATTTCAGAATTACTTACGAAGAGTTGGTCGACATATTTTTGTCATGGGATCGTGACCTAATACAATGCATTGAATTCATCAAATCAAAACTTCCTTTTTTGCCAGAGAGCATGCGGTGTGAAATCCACGAAAAACTAACCAAATACATTATAGACAAATTTCAAAGTAAATGGATAGTAACAGGAACAAACAAGAAAACGTTCATTGCAAAAACTGCCTGGAAATATCGCCACCGACACAGCCTAAAACTAGTGGATCATCGTCCAGGAAAATCATTTGAACTGTGCTGTGATGGAACCAAACGCAGAAAAATTCAAAATCTGCGAGAAAGTTTTTCTAAAGAAATAATTATTACAGCTGCCGAAAAGTTCAGAGATAAATGGTGTCTTCAGTTCTCTGCTGAAAAGAAAGGCAACAAAAGCAATTGGTTGTGATCTTTTCCCACCAGACTACAAAGTGTTAAACGCAAAGAAACAGTGTTTTCCGAATGATATACATGTCACCGAAAGTTACGCCTGCTTTGGCTTCCAGGTACTATTGGATCATACTGCTGAGAGATTGGTACAAATAAAATCAAAAGAAGACATTTTAGTAATGGATAATGAATTGATTCTAGTTCCAAAAATACAAACACTGTATTTTTTTTTAAACTTTTCGCTTGTTGCGAACTTCTGATCCTTACATCAATAGTTTAAGAGAAAAGCCAAACAAGAAATATTTGCTACTGTAACGTTTAATTGCTGTACTCGGCATATAAACATACAAAAAGCCAAAAAGCATAGAAAACCCGGTATTTATTGAAAAAAAAAAAACAAACCGTAAAGACCGCATTTCGATACAACCTGAACTACTGTGCGCCGTATTGAACTCCAATGAAACGGGGTAAGTTCAATTGATTGAATTTTTTATTTTTGGTTATAATTATATGTATTTTTATTATCGGGTTATTATTATTAGTATTATTATTACTTTCAACTGGTTGTGGTTCGTGCAGACCACCCGCTTTCAAATGTCAGGAGCCGCTACTGGTCAACGGCATTACAGTTCCGTATTATCCCGAATGCAAAGTTTTTGGCATAACGCTCAACAACAAGCATCGTTTTAAAATGCATGTTTCCCTGCTCATTCGCAGCTTGTTTGATATTCTTATGCTACTGTTCCCAAGTAGACATATATTGACCACGGATACAAAATTGCTTTTAAGTGATCTTTTAATATTATCTAAATTTAATTATTGTGATTTTCTATATGGCCCGTATAGCGCTGATTCTAGGACGATTCAGAGGGTGCAGAATGTTTGCCAGCGTTTTACCTATAGTATTCATAAATACTGCCGTATATCTTATAAACTGAAAAATGAGGTTAAATGTGGAGAGAAGATTTTTGCATACAGCGCTATTTTAAAAAATACTCGAATACTCGTCTATTTGGCGAGGAGAATTAAATATGGGACTAATGTTGCTAACATTAACATTCGGACACGTGACTTAATCACTCTTCCTACTCACATAACTGCAATTTTGAAGGTAGATTGAAGGTATCATGAAAAAAAGCATTATAAAAATATTCTAGAAGACAATGCTTCTGGTAATCGATTGATAGGAGATAATTTCATTTTTATGCAGAATACTGATCCTAAACACATTGTATTATTGTGTAAGCATTATTTTAATGCACAAGAAGTAGATAATGTTTGACAGATACTGTTGTGGCCACCACAATCTTGATATTAACCCTATAGAACTCTTGTGGAATGAGCTGGATAGACGGATATGAATAGCAGCTCTAACTACCAAACATTTTTGGGACATTTTACAACCAGAGTGGAGCAGTTTGCCGGCCAATACTCTGCCAAAACTTGTCGAAAGGATGCCGAGAATTGTTCGGGCAATCTTGAACGCAAAAGGTGGATTGTTTGATGAGAAAAATGTACAATATTTTTATTGCATTAATAAAATAATTTTCCACCAATTTATGTCAATAAAACTATATTTTGCTGTATAAAAATAATTTTTAATTTTATGCAAATACAGCACTTTTATTAGATAACATTTAACTGTCCCAACTTCCGTGAACGGGAGTTTATATATTTCCTCTTTGATTGTTTTTCCTTTTCTTTATTATTATTGTTTCTTTTCCTCTTCTCTTTGTAGCTCATTTTATATATATGTATGTATATATATATATATATATATATATATATATATATATATATTGTCTGAATCCTACACCTATTGGTCAGATGTTATGATTGGCAATACTCAGAAAATTATTGTAAAAATAATTATGGTAAGATTATTTGCAAAATTTATATCTACTTATATACATTTGTTCTGATCAATAAAGATCATTATTATTTAAGAAATCTATTCAAATGAGCGATTTGGAAGGATTTTCCAATTTCTTAAATAGTTCTTTCAGCGATAAATGTCGGTAAACAGTTCGAACACCCCACGATACGATTACGAAAAGTAATACATTTTTAACGCATGTGTAGAAAACAGTTCACGCACTAATCCATGTATCGTACACGTATGATACGCGAAGTGCATGTTGGAACGAACCTATAGTGAACGAACGCTTGTATTTCTACGGACGCTAGAAGGAATGTGTGTTTGAGAACACGTATCTGATCGAAAACACTTTCTACCTGTTCGGTATTCCGGGAAAACAAACATTATCTATTTCTTTGAGTACCAAATTCTGTTAATGATGCTTTTACTACTATAAATATCGATTTTTGGCGGATTTTCGAATTTCCTGGCCCTCTGTGCATTACTCCGAACCAACTGATGGTTGAAAATCGACTGTTATGCAACAATTTGTATTCTTCTCAAATAAAAGCGGTCTGTCCAAGTACTTCTGCCAACAAAATTTTATTTTATTTTATTGTTTTATATTTATAAAATATATATTTCCTCCACAATTGTAAACACGACACAGTTGCGAGCGGGTCATGACTTGCTGTAGCGTAAACAACTAAAGCATTATGCAATTTCTTGAAATTTGGTGTTTATTTCCTGAAGTTATTGATAGATGGCAGCACAAATGGAAGTGGTAAATAGCTTACCTTGGATATTTAAAAAATGGATGGAATTGGTAAAGTGTACTAACCACAGCCTTAGAAATTCATAAAACTCCATATCTTTCCTTAACTCTAGTCCATTGCCGTAGGTTTACAAAATCTCTGTACATACGAAATATAAAATTAATTTTATTCTAAACTATATGTTTCTTATTTTCCTAATGGAAAATGTGTCACAAAAACACAAATGTAATGTAGAAATGGTAATTATATCAAACGAAATTAAAGAAGCATGAAATTCAATGTCAAAGGAGAATGGAGAACACTAATATGTAAGTATAAATAAAACAGTCGAAATAAAAATATCTTGAAACACAGATTTTGATCTGAATTCGGCGTGATAAGGGTGAAGTATTAGAATCACTATATTTGATTTAATCCTAAATCACACTCTCTTCGAAATAGTAAACGATTGTTCCAGAAATTTAGGAAACTACAGTTGCAAATGCAGATGGTTATATCAAGAAAAAGGTTATCTAAGGAATAGTTTTCACAAAATAAGTTACTACAAAGTTCATAAGTGGATTGTTATATCAAAGGACCATAGGAATTATACTTCTTTTGTAATAGATTAAATAGTAATACAAAATTATTTTAACAAACTATAAAATATAAATAAATTAAAATTATTTTGCACCGTTGTGCCCGTTCAAAATAGTAAATACAATATACCCATATAGTCGTGATATACGTTATCAGCACCTCCATAGAATTGTGCCTATATATACAATGAAAATGAGTCCACGTATATGATTTGGTCGTGTATTACATGGAAAGGAACAAGATCTCTTTATTTTGTGGAAGGTTGAATAAATCAAGTTCAATACAGAAATGTGTATTGATTCTTCAAATGAAATCCTTACACCTTTATGCAAGATAGTGCGCCTTACCATACTGCAAAATCGGACCAGGATGTCTAGGGAATACAATTTATCGGTATTTCTTGGCTCGGAAACACCCCGAATTTTAACCCAAAATGTGTGGAGTGGGGTGAAAACATGTATTTATTGCCAAGGTCCAGCAAAGACTCCTTAAAAGCAAATATTCAGAAATCGTGAGAAGAAAATAAGGAACTGCAGGAGGTCATTAAATCATGTATTCATAGCATGCCTGATGGAATTAAAGTTATCATTAAGAACTATGAAAGAATCACTAAATATTAAATACAACGTATTGTAAATTAAAGTATTAAAAGATAAATTAATCATTTTAACATGTTTAGTGTTTTTTTGTAAAACAATCATCAAAATCACAAAATCACGATGTGGCCGAATTCAATTACCATTGTTATTATCGATTATATGTATAAATGAATAATAAATACAATACATATAATTAACAACCTCTATTCAAACGCAGAAACCAAATCTGTGTATAGAATATGCAGTTTTAAGCGAATCTTGGAATTACCAAAATCAATTGATATTGTAAAGTAAATTCTAAGTTTTCATCAGCAGTGAGAGAAAGAAATTAAAAAAAAACACAGAAATTATAACAATATTGAGCTTTACATAAATTGATTTATAGGCAACCATATTGAAATTATTAAATTACAATCATAAATATCTACACCTAATTCTGTTTTTACGCGGTCTTTTTTACACGGTTTTGATTGAACACGGTTTGAAAATAAAAAATTTTAAATTTTTTTACACGATTTTATTCCATTTCGCAGGATTCAAAATATTCGGTTTTTTTGTGTATACATTACAAGCAAATTTACTTGTCAGAGCAATTGTAAATAGCACAAATTTAGGGAATTCCCTTTTTGTGCATACAACCTATACCTATTCTTTTTGTTAACAACATAGCTGTTTTACATACATACATACGTAATTGTTTTTAGTTTCTGAACTTGTCATACATTTAATTTACATTACATACTTTTAAGCTTAGAGTGCATATCTTTTTTTTTTCTTTAATAACTATGCTTGTGTAAATACACATTATATACAATGTAACTTAATACAATAAACATGACTACTTGTTCTTAAAAAGTCCTTATTTTTTCACTAATTTTAATAGGTTTTAGAGAAAAGGAACCAATCACCTATTTTTGCATACGTCCTTTTTACACGATTTTTCTGGAACCAATCTACCGTGTAAAAACAGAATTAGGTGTATTTCATTCAACAGAACATGATGCCCGTGATTGAAGTTGTATTTAAAAGAGGAAACACAATTAATGTGCATTTGTAACAAAAATGTAATTTTACCAGTAGTCATCTCGTACATTCCTTCTTTTAAATATGTATAAAATTAAATATAAAAATTTCTAACTGCCACTGTTCGTATCCTGTAGTACATGCAGAGTAAGTGTGTTCTTGTTTCTGAAGGATGCAATAACATTTACAATATTTCACTTTACGTGTACTTTATTTTACTCACCAGTAATCATGTACGTATTTTTCTATCTTGAGAGCAGTATTTACTATTTTGTCTTTTAAATATTCTGCATTGCCCGATGTCACTAAAACAAAGGTATCAATGTGAAAGTTGATCACAAACCCGTTAATAATTGTTTAAAGAACACTGTTGCTTGTTCATTTAACTACTGTTTAATCTGACATGAAATATTCCATATTTCTTAGAATGTTTACAATTAATTACAATGATTTTTCATGGCACAATTAGATTATGAAATTTGTTTCGTGATTGTTATTTGGAATAAATATCAGGTTCCCACAAAAGTTCGTATGGTTTTTGATAGTATGCATAAAAATTTATTACAAACCAAAAATACACTATTATTCACTAATATAATTGCTGCCATACTCAATGACCATTTTCCAACATGACACCAACTTTTGTATGCCAGTACCAAGGAAATCTACGGATTTTTAATAAAGAAAACTGCATTTATTGCAAACCGTTGTCAAGAAATAAGAACAGGTGGAAATCACTGGCAGAAATGTCGGAAGAATAACCAGAATATGGTAACGTTTCCCTGAAAGTTCAGAAGATTTTCCAGTGTCATCCTTGAGATATGAGATCTAGCATTGTCCTGTAGAGATAGCACTTTTTTATTAATCAAAGCAGGCTGCTTCTGATGAGTGCTGCTTGTACTCGCTAAAGCTGTTCACAATAGACCGCAGCAGTGATGATTTGACCCATTTCCAAAAACTCATAAGGACAATTCTAGGTGCTGTTCACCAAATACACAATAAATCTCTTTTGGGTACAAAGAAGCTTTTGGTGTGTGTGGTAGTGGATCAGTTAGTGACAAGTAATTATACAAAAGCTTACAATGAGAATACAGTACACTTCTCATCACAGGTTAACAACCGATCAAGAACATGTTTATTTTCATTGCGTGCCGGAATTTTCCTGTGAAATGGTAGGACGGCCCAATTTCTTATCATTAGACAATTCATATGGGACCCATTTACCAACGTCTTTCCTAGCTGGTTTCAGTTTTAAGCACAGAATTTGCCTGCATGGCTCCTGCAAGGTGCTTGTTCTTAACAATCTTTGGTTTCTTAACGCGTGCCTCATCAGTTAAGTTGAAATCTCCCTAAGAAAAATCTTTTAAACCACTTCTGCATTATTTGATAAGTTACGGCATCATCTCCGAATGCGGTATATATTCTTCGCATCGCGTTAGCTGTTTTGATGGCAAGTTTGTATTCATAAAGTAAACAAACTAAAATTAAACTTTCATTCGTTGCCATTTTAAATTATTAAAAAAGGAAGTAAACAATTTGGCGTTAGTTTGTATATACCAAAAAGACAAATTAATACTAAAGCGGATGACACTATATAAACACGTGCTGTCAACGAACAACTTAAAAATCAATTGCAATCTATTAAATAAAACCGCACGAACTTTTTTGATTACCTGATACTGTATTATTTTGGGTAGCTCTTCATTTTAACTTTCTCATTGTATCTTTTATATAAATTATTTCTCATGTAATTTTATATAGAGATCAAAGAAGTTGTAGAGGTTACACAGCAATACAGAGCTTAACCATTTGAGCTGCATTATTGGAAAAACTTTATTAAATATAGGTACACACACCGCCTATAAATGAAATTACATCAGCTGTAAAGAACTTGAATATCTTTCTCAAACTTTAAATAACCATTTGTTGGAACTATATCGATCAAATTAACTAAATGATGCGTTATTTCCGTTACAATAAGGCGAGAGGTTGTCTATTATTGACACGGAACAATAACACATCCCAAGAAAAAGAAACTTTGTTTTGTGCCTGGAATGTTACGATTGATTTTGACTATATTAGGTGTGCTGATTACAAATATACGACACCATTTATTCTATCAGCTACATTTTTTGAGATACAGCGCCTGGATTAAGTACTGAATAATTCAGAGCTGGAACCTTTGACGATCCCAAGAGGGATAACTCATAACTCGTACATTCATTTGTGCTGGTTGTCAGACACTTTCTGGGCTAGCACAGAGCGGATAATTATATGTATTAAGCTAAATGAGCAATTTGCTTAAGAACTTCAGGAACCTTGGATAGCTTTCGCGAAAATTTGGGTGATACGAGAGAAGAACAAGATGAAAGCTTTTACCAGGATACAAGGACAGTGGAGGACAGTTACCTGAGGAGATGTGATACATACATGATTGCAGATTACTGCTGAAATTTGCAAAGGAAGCTGTGGAATTTGCAAAGAAAGCTTTGGAAGTATCAATTAATTCATTTTTTGTTATTTGAACTTTTTCAGTTTTAATTTGATACATAAGTTATGAAAAAGCTGTACGGAAGCTGGCCAATAAACTATTATTAAATTATTATCTATTATTATTATTATTATTTGTACTTAATACATACTGCTTTCAGGAAGAAAGGAATAAATTATACATTTGTCTTTTTATGGTAAGTACTAGGATACGTCGATATATGTACATACATACTTGAATTGGAAGTTTAGGGAAAAATGGAAGACAAACTGGTAAAGATCTATTAAAGGAATAGAACTACGAGGGAAGGAGAAGACCGATGAACATATGAAATCGGCAAATTCGTTGAAATATACCAAGGAAAACACAGCGAAATGAATCACGGATGAGAAGAAAGGAAAGGAATGGATGAAAATCTGAAGAGACTACTCCGAGAGCTATTTAGGGTATAAGGAGTTACCGAAAAAGAAGAAGAATAGCTATTTTTTAGTCCACATGTCAACTCAATATTATCTTTGATTTGCATATTTTAATTCAATGATATCTCTTAAACACAGTGCATTAGCTTTTGTTTAATTTCGTTGTTAACTTTATACCGAAAAATACTGAAATAGATTTTGTACTTCCTGTAGAAATATTCTTTTACAAGGCACCATTGATACACTATTCCAAACCGCAAGAATACAATTGCATAGGTATACGATTGCAAGCAACGCTCACGAGTGGGCCGAGAACCACTACTATGTTTCAATTTTCATTTTAGAATGCGATTTTTTGACATCAGATCTAACTTTTATGATTTTTATATGAAAAGGGGTGTCAAGTGATATATTTTTTGCAAAGCTTTCGTCCTCTATTCAATGGTAAAAATCTCTCAATAAAAAAATTCAGATATAACATTCCACTTTAATAATAAATTACTAATGCAGTCCAATTTGATATTTTGATATTCATTCATTTTTATATATACAGTCAAGTCTCGTTTATCTTCAGTCCTCCGAAACGAACGAGTTTCATTTATGTAAGTCGGCAGGGGTCCCCACTACCGCCACCGTTGCCATGCCAACCGGAATTGCGTCACCTCCACCCCTCCCATTTCTTCCAAGCTCACTCTAGATTTTAGCGTGACGGTGAAATTGTGGAACATGGAGGGGAGCGTGGAACTTAAAATAAACGAGACTCCCAAATTAAGATCAATGAAACTCAAAATACATGAGCCTCAAGATAAACGCGAGTCGACTGTATATATACAGCGTCTGTCTGAAAATATTGGATTGATTCTATCCCGTGTGCCAGAAGCGACAGAGGGCGATCCGCCCGGCTGGGAAATGATCAACGAAGCCTACGCAGACGAAGCCATGTTAAGATCGAGGGTTTCTGAGTAGCACAAGATGTTCCGGGATAGCCGAAAGGACGTCGAAGACGAACAGCAACCAGAACGTACGTCAACAGCGCGAACAGACGAAAATGTGGAAAGTGTGAGACTTACTGACCTCAGATCGACATCTCACTATTAGATTAATAGCAGATCAGCTAAATTTAGACAAATCAAAAGTCCATAATATTGACGCTGACCAAGTTCAGCGTTGCAACGTTCCCAAAACTACAATCAAGAGGAGCTTGAAAGGATGCCATTTGGGTACAGTCAAAGCAGCTTCGACGCGGTGTTTAAAGGACCTTCCCGTTTCGGACTGGCAGACACGCAGGAACAAGTGTATCAATGCAAGAGGTCCCAATTTCAAAGAATTTTAATTGTATAATAATATATCTGCACAGACTCTATATATATATATCGTGTGTTCCAGATTAAGTGGGATTGCATGGTTAACTTTCTTATTATTGAAGATGGAGTTTTGGTTAAATGGGATATATTTTGCAGTTTTATATGCTGATTTAAAATCTGTTTGGAAAAGTACAAAATGTCAAACCAGTCAGAAGTTATTTTAAAAAAACAGAAACCTGTCATTTTGTTGTATATCAAATTTCTGCGTAAGTATAGGAGATACGAAAAAGGTTTCATATGAAAGTAACTGTTTTCGATAACATCAATTTAAAATTCATGTAGAACAAAAATTGGTGGCTGCTTTTGGATTTTTTTTTTTTTGGATTTTTAGGTTATCGGACAGAATTTTTTATTCTCTTTTCAACGATGTAAGATAATATATGACTGTATAAAAATACCAGTAAAACTATTTTTTACATTATAATATAATAATAACAAATTAAGTGAAATTTATTTTAAAAAACCTTCCTATAATATTTACAAGGAAAGGTTCCCAACCCGCACACACCGATTTGAATGAAATTTAGTAATTATGTAGAGCTGATAAGACTATGTAGGACGCCGCTTTTTATTTCTGCGATTAAAGCCATCGAAGGGGTAAAAGCGTCCCTTAAAATTTGCCTGTTTCTCGTTTTTTGCCAATTACTCTGGAATTGTTTTAAGAAAAAAATATCCAAACTTATGAGTATATAGCGCTTCAAAAGGGCTATTGAAGCATGTCTCGGTAACCCTTATTCTTAAAAATATTACCCCTACCATCTCCAACGATTTGCGAAAACACCGATTTCGATGAAATTTGGTAATTACGTAGAGCTGATTGAACTATGCAAAGGGCAGGTCTCGGCCAGTAACGTCTATGAAGGGGTGAAAAGCTCCGCCAAGAATGGTACCGTTTTTTGACAATTACTCTGCAATTGTTGAACAAACAAAAAATTGTCAAACATATGAGCATATAACGCTTGAGGAGGGCTATAGAAACGTGTTTGAATTAGTAACCCTTATTCTTAAAAATATTATAGTTGGTAGCACTATATAAAAAACTGGTCTTCCTCTCTGAGCTAACAGCACCTAATGGCTGGATATAGGATTATTTTTCGTTAATTTCCAATTACAATTTTTGAAAGAAAAAGAAATTTACTGACCGACAATGGATTTTTAGCAAAAATTAAAACATACGCTTTCATGCAGCGCAGGGCTGACGCCTCGCCGATGGTCATAAAAAACTTCATTACTAAAATATTTTGCCGCATAAAGAAAGTCATAGTTGTTTAGTATACGTACTAAACAACGTGTCCCAGATAACATTTCCAACATGGGGATCTCGCTTATTGTGAAAGATACAAGTTTGGTTAAATTAGACAAATTGTTCCTAAGGACTAATGAAATTATACAATATTCTTCAATTTTCAAATTTCCATGTATTTTAGGATTTATGGTAAAAACGAAAATTGTTAAATTTCTTTTCCTTGTAATAACTTTCTTGTTCTAGTAGATACATAATTTCTTTTCACACTTACTTAAGATAGTTTTTATGTAGAATTTAAATATCCACTTGGATTTTTTTGCACTTTTCGTTTTTTAGTTTTGATCCCTAATTTAATTTTTTCTTATGCAACGTCAAGTAGGCTTTGAAATAATTGAACGTATTTCTTCATCCTCTTTACAATGATATATCACATGTACTATATATTTTTTAAAATATTAAAGAAAATGGAAAAAATTTATTTTATTAAACATTCTAACGAAAAGTAGGCGTTGTACACAAGAGGACAATAAATAATAGAAAACAAAGATAGTCAAACAGGTAATAGTAACGGAGATAATTATCTAATTATAAAAGATGTTCAAACAATTGCCCATGCCGTTCTAAACATAATTGTGCCCTGCGAATTGTCGTCGTAATCGCATTACGTAGCTGTTGGCGCGTAATGCTATCAAATGCTGCAAGAACAGCTTCACGTAGATCTTCGGCATTATTAAATGTTTTCACGTACACCCGATCTTTTACGTAGCCCCAAACAAAAAATCCAAGGGCGTCAAGTCTGAAGATCTAGGTGGTCATAAAATCGGTCGTCGATTACCAATCCACAAATTTGGAAAACGGTTATTACGGTATTCGGTGATTATGTTTGAATTGTGGGGTAGGGCGCCATCTTGTTGAAAGGTGATGTTAATATTTTCAATCAATGGTAAATCATCAAGTCTATTTTCCAAATCAGTTTGTAGTAAATTCAAATATCTTGCACTATTTAGTGTTTCGTTAAAAAATATGGGCCCAATAAGTTTAGTGCCTAAAATACCACACCAGACATTAAAACCAAATCGCACTTGATGTCGACTTTTCTTTAGAACGTGAGGATTCCTTCTGTCTCAAAAGTGAACATTATGTCTATTAAAAAGACCGTTATTTGTGAATCTGCTTTCGTCAGACCATAGATTCGTAGCAGGAAAATTATCATTATTCTCACATTGGTTAACATACCATTGGCAAAATTGTACTCTTCTCTCCTGATCTCTATCTCTAAATCGCTGTAGAATGGTGTACTTATACGGGTGATATTTGTGACACTTTAAAATTCTTTGTGTTGTACTTTTGGAAATACAAGTATTGTGCTCAATTTCTCTAACAGATGTTGAAGGATTTTCAATAACAGATTGTAATACATTTAATGCTACATTGTCATTCACTAACTGCGTATTTCTGTTAGGTTTGGAAAACGAACCATATTGTTTTAAATTAGCTATCAAATTTCTATACGTACGAAGACTGGGCTGTCTTCTTTCAGGATACAGCCTCGAGTACATGAGTTCAGTTTCTACACTGTTTTTATGACAAAGGATGTAACAACTCAACATATCAAATTTTTCAGTATTAGTAAATGAAGCCATTGCGGATACACAAATATTCTGGAAAGAATAATTTCTAAGTGACATTAAACTACTATGTTTTCATGTTTCACAGCCTACTTTTGTTTAGACTAATAAAAATAAAATTAACAAAATACATTTTTCCATATTTCTTTAATATTAATATTGATGTTTGTACATGTGAGAGGGATTCGATATGAATTCTCTCACAATGCACGTATTACGCATTTTTTACAGTTATTTTTTCTACAGAAGTGGACAACTTGCGTTGCCACAGCCTCCTGCAGTAACTGCAGTCGCGCTCTTCGGCTACCCGCCGTGGGAGAATTGCAAACTACAAAATTTTGATCTTCTCTTGCCATCCGTAGACGTACATTTCGCGGTTATACCGCTCGTCAGTACAGCTTTGCAAGAGGTGTAATTTCGTATACAAATTTTATGTATATATGGTCTGAACATTGATGTTTGTACATGTGAGAGGGATTCGATATGAATTCTCTCACAAATTTGTATACGAAATTACACCTCTTGCAAAGCTGTACTGACGAGCGGTATAACCGCGAAACGTACGTCTACGGATGGCAAGAGAAGATCAAAATTTTGTAATTTGCAATTCTCCCACGGCGGGTAGCCGAAGAGCGCGACTGCAGTTACTGCAGGAGGCTGTGGCAACGCAAGTTGTCCACTTCTGTAGAAAAATAACTGTAAAAATGCGTAATACGTGCATTGTGAGAGAATTCATATCGAATCCCTCTCACATGTACAAACATCAATGTTCAGACCATATATACATAAAATTTGTATACGAAATTACACCTCTTGCAAAGCTGTACTGACGAGCGGTATAACCGCGAAACGTACGTCTACGGATGGCAAGAGAAGATCAAAATTTTGTAATTTTAATATTAATAAAAATAGATAGTATGTACATGTGATATATCATTGTAAAGAGGATGAAAAAACACGTTCAATTATTTCAAAGCTTACTTGACGTTCCATACGAAAAAATTAAATTAGGGATCAAAACTAAAAAACGAAAAGGGCAAAAGAAAATCCAAGTCGATATTTAATTCTACATAAAAAGTATTTTAAGAAAATGTGAAAAGAAATTATATATCTACTAGAACAAAAAGTTATTACAAGAAACCGAAATTTGACATTTTTCGTTTTTGTACCATAAATCCTAAAATACATGGAAATTTAAAAATTGAAGAATATTATATAATTTCATTAGTCCTTAGGAACAATTTGTCTAATTTAACCAAACTTGCATCTTTTACAATAAGCGAGATTCCCATGTTGGAAATGTTATCTGGGACACGTTGTATACATGTTAATTTATTACGATAAGAGTAATCGCCTTTAAGTAGATCTGTTTGCATCAAAATAAAAGTATTTTGTCATTTTAACCAACATAAATATCTAAACAATATGTTATTGTGTCAATATGTTTGTATTTTGGATGAAATGCTTATCGTTTTCTATTTTTGAACACCTGATAATGCGTAGGCATAAATTGTAAAATTGTAAATTGTACCATGTTCTTGTAGTGCAGCATGGTGTACATAAACCCACAAAATGTAATTAATTTGTTACTTGTTACTTATGGATATCGGGAAGAAACCAGAGATTCAAATGTTAAAGAACAAGAACTGCATGATGCTGTAAGAGATATAATAGGCAGGGGTGTGCAAGACAGTTCCTTTAAGTTCTAGACAAATTATGGATTGGAATTTTTCGACGAATATCGTCCAATTACTGTTGATGTCATGTTGGACGATGAGCCACCTTCACGAGAAGACTTAAGAGATGTTATATAAGAAGAATTGGAAGAAACTTGTACCAGCGATGGTGGTTTCACTGATATTGAATACAAAAAGAAAGCAGTGGAATTCTGGAGAAGCGCAAAAACAAGGATTAATAAAGTTAGCAACAGTTCAACAAAAATTTAGAAAAGTTAAGTTTCAACTGTATAGATGGAAGCAGTCATTGCAGAAGGGTGCCACAAAACGTGAAAAGTTAATACAAATTTCTCAACATACACAACGGTTTACTGCCAGTTTGGATGCAAATTTCATCGTTTACGATATGGCTATAAGAAGTTGGGCTCTACAGACTAATGCACTTTAAACAAGCACATGGGATCGTATCACGGGAAACTACAAAGTTTGTTAGCCGTTCATACGGGATGGACAACAATGTGCTACAAGCTACGGCAGTCAGTTTTATAGAGTTAGTTAAGCCGCCCAACTATGGCCTAGAGAATGTATTTAATACTGATAAAAGCGAACTTAACTTGGAAATCAGGAACGAAGAAAATTGAATGTATTGTACAGTCAGTTTCGGCTACAATCCACAATTACACAGTACTGCCACTTATATCAGCGGCAGGTAAACAAGCAATAATTTGTATATATATATATATATATATATATAATATACAATGGGCAATATCAACCTTTAAACCATTCAAGTCTCCAGAACTAGACAGAGTCTACTCCTGTGCGCTATAAAGAGGGTTTGAGAAACATTCTACAGTACTTTGCGCACTGCTCGGATCCAGTCTGGCGAGCGAAACATGAAAGTTGTATTTACACCCAAACCAGGGCGCGAGTCCTAGATCGACGTAAAATTTAGCAGGTCGATCAACCGTTCGTCGTTTCTTCTGAAAACTCTAAAAAAAAAAAAAACTGGTTGATAGATACGTACATCAGGCACCAAGCTTTGACAGCTGACCCTCATCATCGAAATCAGTATGTCCTGCAAGTTCTGTGAACTGGCAATATGGGCAGTAATTCGCAGTGCGAATGAGGCAATTAGCGATGAGGAAAATCTACTAAGAACCTTTTTCTAGATATAGGTGGGTCTGATAATACCGTATTCCTCTTTCTGGTTTTTGATTTGCTATCAATATCATATTAAAATTATTTGGATACGTTATATTATATTCTTATCTTATTAAAATTTGTAAAAAAATGTAAAAAAAAAATTGTATAGTTTTGATATAATTTTAATATAATTTTGGTATTTTGCTCGCTTGTTGTCATCAAATTTAGTATTATATATATTATACGTAATCGATTTACGGCAATCGGCATGTCCACGACAGTCGAGTCGGGTCTTCCTATCACAGTGTGTCGTACCAGGAGTTAGGTAGGCTATATCGTGTATAGGTACATACAGCCTATTTTATTATGTCATGTTCCTCTGGGCGCTGTTGTCGTGATGTAGCAGAGTAGCCCTGCATTATTATGTATGTCATGACTCATTAGCCTGTTTACTATATTTTACACTAGGTTTAGTGCTTTTTGTGGCCATAATAATATAAGAGGGAAAGAAACTGCATCTTACAAATGCAGTCCGACAAGATGAGTACCGCGTACGATTTCAGAAAATCCTTCAGAGTGTTCATACCTGATGAGGATTCGGAGTTAGTACTGCGCGGGCGAATAAAGAGTGATTGGTAATTATGTCGAGTGCTTTTGGGCAAACGGAAACAATACAACACTCAAGAAAATCAAATTTGAAAAATTAACACCGATTAATAAGTGTGTAGTGGTAAATTGTTGAAGTAACATCATTTAGCGCAGTGGGCAGTCTCTTAGATCATAAACTTACGAGTTGTTGATTCGTCTCCACGTATGTCTGCTTTTTTTAATTGCATTTTATGTTACTAGCTGACTCGGCGAAGTTCGTACCACCTTAGAATTAATAGATGTTGTCTTAAGTTATTACCTGAGTTTTAATAACTTGTTTATATTGAGATAAAATTATTCAAGTTAAATAAAAGTTCAAAAAGGAGCAAATTCACGTGGGAGCAAAACATTTGCTTTATTGAATGTAACCGAAATGATTCCGGTATCATTATAGTACAACTTTCTGTTAAACTATTTGCTGAATGGGTTGCACTCGTGTCGATTATCTTCATTGCAGCATCTTGTGATATACTATATTTTTCGTTTTGTTGCCAGACGTGAGAATGAACAAAGCGGATGGTTTACCTACTTGTGAACATGCTACGTACAAGTGACCATGAGAGAAACAACTATTTTCTATATTCATTCCCCAAACACTCAAGGACTGGCCTTGTGATTTGTTTATCGTCATGGTGAATGCAAGACGAATCGGATATTGTATTCGTTTAAATTCTAACGGCATATCATCTGAATTCTCGGAATAAGAACTTCCTCATCCTTAAATTTTCCTTTGAGTATCGTCGCGTGAATTATATTGCCCATGAGTTTTCCCACCACCAACCGCGTGCCGCTACATAGTTTTGGTTGGTTCAGATTTCTAAGCATTTAGTTGCAAATTGTGCGGTGGCATGCCAGACAAATTTAGCAAGTTTAAAAATTCAGTGGGATAGTTGGTTGCTTCGTCTTCGTTTGTTACACAGTCGATAGATTTGAAGGAATGCAGTGGACCGACAATTTGATTTTGAATTATTAAGTTTAAATCATGTACATCCTTGTTCTTTGCTGCTAAAATTGCTCGTTCACTTAATCAATTGTAATGTTTGCGGTTAGCAATGATGTTCGGGAACACTTTGTTAATGAGCTTGTCCTTCGTTGAGGCAAAATTGCTAAAATTCGGCGGAACCGAAATAAATCTGTTCGATTCGTCGACAGGAATACTGCTATTACCGATAGTCAGCAATTGCTTGGGGAACTCTTCGGCAGAAAAGTCGTTTAGCAATGCAACTCGCATGTTTATGGTCAGCTCAATTTTCTTTATATAGCGCCACAAAATCGATGATTTGAGGCAAGCGTTTATTTCATCCGCAGCGGTCGATCTTGTAATTACTGGTAGTATTTGGCGGAAATCACCAGAAAGTAGAATCGTTACGCATCCAAAACATCTTGAGTTATTGCGCAGAACTTTCATAGTTCGATGAAGTGCTTCCAATGCGCGTTTGTGCGCCATTATGCATTCATCCCAGATGATTATTTTACTTGCTACAAAAACTTTAGCTATTGCTGAGTGTTCTGCAATGGTGTATGTCGGTTCTTTAGTCGCTTGAAGGTCTAACGGCAATGTCAACATTGAGTGAATCGTTCAGCATCCTTTAGCAACGTTGCCGCTATCCCACAAGCAGCAACTGCTACAGTATTTTCGCATCTGGCACGAACTGTGGCCAAAATCAATAACCTACATAAACCTTCGTGTAGCAATTACGAACAAACCCGCAAAAGAAAGTATACAATTTGGTCCAGTCGTTTTCAAGTTTTAAGCATCCGAACAAACCACGATCCATTTTTATATATACAGATTATATGCAAACTAATTGTATATGAATTGATTACCACATCTTATTTGATTTATTATGTAACACAATGTGCTGTCTATTTCTGCCTAAGGAATCCATTTAACACAACAAGAATAAATGTAGAATATATATAATAATATAATAATGATAGTAACGTTTCACTATTAATTAAATAGTATCATCAGTCTGAAACGAAAACAAAATAAGCTGTTAAAGAATCTTTACAGTAATAATGTGTAGAATTCACACGTGATGTATTCTAAAAATTGTATTTCATTATTGTATTTTATATGTTATTTGATTACATTCATTCTACATTTATTCGTGTTGTATACCTACCTGTAAAATAAATTTCCTAGACAGAAATGTAACTCCCCAGGGGCCCACAGCTCGTGGGTCCGGGTATGGCAAGCCCGGGGTGCTCTAGCTTCACAACTATCTCCAAACATGGAAACCCCAAGACCAAGTTGTAACACCATCGTGGCGAGGATCTGCATGGCACGGGGGTAAAAGCGCGTTGCAAGCGATGTCTCGGATACCTGGCGATCTCCGGGGATTATAGCCTTGGTGTGGTAAGGGCGCACTGCCACATTTGACGTCAAAACGGAGACGTGGACCAAGTAGATGACTATGAGATGAATCTATTCACAAGGAGAGAGTCTATTCTAAGATCTCCACCAAGACTGAGAACTTTCTCCTTGCCCAACATGACAGAGTAGAGATTGAAGAGGAAAAGAATGGACAAGGAAGAGAAGTAGGACTACACGATATGACCACAAATATTCGAGAAGCTCATAAAGCTATTATAGGAAAAATCTTCGAGCAAATAAGGAAACTGAACCGTATGGTGGGTGACATGTATAAGCCGAAACAAGAGATAAAAGAAATAGCTAGTAGACTGGCTATGCATGCAGAGCAAATTGAGAGCGAGCCCTGACAACTGGCGCTGCAGATATTCTGCCGGATCGAAGAAGCAATGAGAGTCTAGAATTGGAAGCACGGATTCGGGATTTGGAAGAAAAACACACACGTGAAATTAGTGAATTGAAACGAAGAACGGTTGAGAGACGCTGTGAAGGGTGCAGAATAGAGGAAGTCAAACTGGCTAGAAGACGGGCACTTACACAAGCACTAACCTTCGAGTCCTTTCAACAAATAAAAGAAGAAGACTGGCTAGAAATATCTTCCAAAGTTAAAGTAGAAGACGGACACGTATGGGAAGCGCCCCGAGAGTACGAAGTCGTGTTACCCTGTAGTAAAGACATCAAGTCTAAATCGAAAGAAGTTCGAGGGGCCATGGACTGGTTCGGGGTCAGGGATGGCCCCGCGAAGCAACACCAAAGCATAGGCAGGTTAGCAAGAATGACGCACTCGCTTGGTTTGCCAGGGGAAGATGGAAACATTGCTACTAGGGTTAGATACATACACTGCCCCATAATACATGAAGGGGCTGCTAATGAAAAAGATGAACACAAAAGCATCTTCCAGGCTATAAAGAAACTTCAACTCAGCATGCTTGAAAGGCATAAAGCACCTAAACTAACGATACCGGAGTTAGAAGGAATAGGTGGACTGATGGCCATGAGAATTATGCAATATTTGTTTCCAGACAGTGGTGCTGAAATTAGAATCTACAAGCCAGGAAGTGTGCATGTTAAGAAGACCCCCACGAAAACTGGAATTAAAACCTCGGCAGGCGCAGGGAAAAAGTAAGTAAAAGAAAGTAAAGAAACCCAAGTAGGATGCGGTACTTATAGCAATGGAGCGCAAGTCCTACGCTAATCTTCTAAAGACAATTAGAGGAACCATAAATCCCGACAACATTGGGGTCAGGGCTAAGGCAAGAAGTCTTGTAAGCAAGAAAGTATTGCATATAAAGGATATGGACCAAGCGGTCACAATAGAGGAAATTAGAGCCTCTGTCTGCAATGGGATAGGAACGAAGCCAGAAATCTATCAGGCAAGAGCCCTAAGACCAGCCTATGGTATCACACAGAATGCTACACTAGCAATGCCCGAAAAGGAAGCTGATATACTTCTCAAAAATGAGAAATTAAAAATCCGGGGGACAGAATGCAGAATAATGGAAAGAAAACAGAGATGAAGTGTTATAGATGCTGAAAATATGGACATACCAAAGCAGATTGTAGTGCCCCAAATAGAGACGATTTATGTCTAAAGTGCAATAAGGAAGGTCATGCGGCTGCCAAATGTCCAAACGAATCATATTGTGTACATTGCAAGCAAGAAGGACATCAAACAGGAAACCCACGATGCAATGCAAATATCAAGAGAAGGAAGATGGAGGTATCTAGTGATTGTCGTAGTAAAATTCAAGATCCTACAAATTAATACGAATAGGAGTCGCCCGGTCCAAGATTTGAAATTGGCCAATGCTAAGGAAATGGGAGCTGGAATCATTGTGATATCGGAACCTAACAAGAATTCTATAAGGAACCGCAAAAACTGGAGCTATGATCTGAATCTAGACACGGTGATCAAGATTCTTGATGGCAGTATTCCAATAAGCGCGCAAGGACACGGCCTAGGTTTCACATACATCACTACGAACAAATTCACAATCTATAGCTGCTATGGCTCCGGAAACGACGACATGCAGGACCTGGAGACAATGTTGGAAGAGATCGGCTGCTAAATCAGAAGCAGGAGAAAAGAACGCTATCATAACTGGAAACTTTAATGCGGACTCACCACAATGGGGCATGGAAAACACGGACAACAGAGGTCAAATTGTAACGGAATGGATAGCCGAAGACGAGATCAATCCTCAATCTTGGATCTAACGCTCGCGGCGAAAGATGCCAAGACTAACATGACAAAATGGCAAGTAAGCGACGAGGGGTCATTAAGTGACCATAACTACATAGTCTTCGAAATGGACGACGATATAAAGACCACTGCGCATAGGCAGGAAGACAATGGGTCGCAGTGGAGAAAGTTAGACCCACAAAAGCTGAAGCAAGCCTTTGCCGATTTGAGATACAAGGAAACCACAATGCCAGAGTACGAATTTTCAAACGAGCTGATAAAAATTTGGGACAGGGCCATGCAAAGGAGGAAGTCGGTAGCGAGAGGGAAGCCAATGTATTGGTGGTCGCAGGAAATAGCCGAACTTCACAGATAATGCGTACATAGAAGAAGGCAGTATAGGCAGAAATCGGAGAAGAAACCTACCCCTAGTCTGTGATCGGCTATTGGAAGAATACAAGGAAAGCAAGAAAGTGCTTAAAAACGGCATTAAAACAGCTAAAAGACCCAAAGGGAGGGAGGCGAAAGGGAGGGAGGTGAAAGGGAGAGAGGCAAAAGCATTTGTATTATATAAATCAAATAAAGGCTATTAATCAGTTCATATATGCACTATTATTTTGCGTAGTAACAAATAAAATGTATTAAAGAAAACAAGATATGATCCGGCAGCTCATAAGTTCGTGGTCGAATACACTACGCGCTGCGCTAAATAACCCGGCTTCCACGATTTATTAATCGGTTTGAATGTCTCAAATATGATTTTTACCAAAATGCTTGTATTGCATTGTTTCCTAGAGGCATAGGATAGTACTCGAAGGGACCCATGAAGTTTAACCCGGCGTCATAGGGGATGGGTCAAAATTACCCGCCACTTTTTGAATTGCTTGTGGTTTTATAACTGCACATACGACGATGTCGCTCTTCTCAGTAGCTGGAGATATTGAATATCTCTAAAGGTTTTTAATTCGAATCGGTCAGACGGCGATCACACTTCGAGTTATACGTGCTGAAAGTTAAACAAGGTAAATATGACCCACCCCGTAATCAATGCAGCTATTTTACGCCATGTGTATTTTATGTATTTTGCGTATCTAATGTTATTTTTAGTTGTTAATAACTACTTCCAACTTTTTGTTATTGTTTTCTAAATATTAATTGGTTAAGTTCATAAAAATGAAAGACTGACAAAAGAAAAGTGTTTGTTATATTTAAGCTAAAGGAAGATGCTTTTGTTTAACTTTTCTAATGTGAAATGTTTTTCTGTTAAAAAATAAAAATAAATATGTTTTTGTTAATAATGTCATGTTTTATTTCCTTAATAAAGTCAGATATAATCAAAATTTTATACTTTTTCGTAAATATAATGAAATATCTGGAGTTTAATAAGTGGGTAATTATAACCCAAACCCCACGTCCGTAATTTCCAACCCTATGACGCCGGGTTAAAACGACCGCAGAAATATGTAGTCGATGTAATCTGACATAAAGTACATTAGTCTAAAGTCAATACGTACGGCCATGTAGGGACGACATCCTGCGTCTTTTGTCCTGGCAATCGAATCAACTAACTGTCCAGATATTCCAAAGTCACATAATTTGATATTACCTTCACGATCTAACAAAATATTGCTGGGTTTCACATCTCTATGAATGATAGCAAGTTTCTCTTTCAAATAATTTAATGCTTTTACTGTTGCCACTGTTATTTTGCCTAAAATCTGTTCTGGTATTCGCTTGTGTAATCTGTCACAGATAAATTTGTAAAATTTGTCTAAAGAAGTGTCCATTAGCTCCATGCATATCCAACAATCACCTTCTTTGAATAAGGCACCGTAAAACTGAACAATATAGTTGCAAGAATTACTTTTCATAACAACTTCCAAATCCATAAGAAGCTGATTTTGCTCTCTTTCATCTACAGTAGATCGAATACGTTTTACCGCAAGAATAGTTTGTGATCTTCTATGTATCATTTTGTTAACAGTTCCGAAGCCACCACGACCGATTTCACCATAATCTTGTAAATCATCAGAGGTAAATTCGTATTCGTGGTCTTTAATCTTTAATTTTCCCGTAGAGTGAATTGACTGACAAATTTTAAATCTTGTTTCCCTGCAAAGCAAAACATATTTTTAGGATATTATAATACTGCAATAACATGGTTAATGTTTACATAGTTCTAAGATATTATTTGGAACTCCATAAAAATTGCAGATGATAATTTTAGAAGGTTATTGTTTCAATATAATAATTAGAATAGTATTGAAAACAGTTCCAAATAGGCATCCACAGTACGAGGCTAAAATAGAATAGAGAAAACACACATGCACTACTTCTAATAATTTACGCACCAATATTTTGTTTGAGTTTCAAAAAACAGAAGATATTTCAGATTTCGAAGAAGTTTTATGAAACATACAGTGCCACCTCTGAATAAGCCCTCTCCAAATAAGACCGCTTCTCGTAATCTTTGTTTGAACTTGCTCCCACTACTTCGCGCATCGTAGAATCGAGGGCAAAACTCCGAATAGGATCGCGCGTGGAAATTGCGTTTTGAATTTAATTTATGTTTGGAATAATAGTATAACAATAAAAATTTCAATTCATTGTAATCAATTTAATTGATCCATTGTTAACATTTACTAATATTTATACATTTTTAAATTCAAGTATATTCATAAATTTTTTTAATTATCTTAAAAAAGTAATCTATTCAGCAATTCTTGTTAGAAAATAATATTCTTTTATTACATTCTAAACAAACTAGTATTAGTGAAATTCTGTCAAATACTACCAAGTACCTCTTACAAATTGAGTATCTTTCCTCAAACAAACATTTTACCTTACTCATAATACAATAGATATTGCATTTAGAATAATACAAGTAATTATCACTTGAATATCATTCTTTGTATATTGTAGTATATTAATATTCACATGGGTAATCGCCATTAAATAATATATAATTAATTACAATTCAATATATTTAAATTAACAGTAAATGTTGGGGTTTTGGATGTTCATGTTAAAATGACATTTGGTTTAGTTTTAGATTCTATTAAACTTTTTCGATACCACGCACGCCACCTTTTAAGCATTTAATTAATCTACGGGTGTTAGCTTCTTTTTTAAGTCCAGCCAGAGACGTTTAATGGGAGAAAAAAATGTAACTAGAAATAAACTCATCAATTATTATAAAAAGCATCGATTAATAGATAGAAAGCAATGTAATCATTTAAACAGACACATTCAACACTTTCACATCACAAGAATTTCTAATAACCACGGGATATAAAAAACCAAGGATACCTGGATATCAACAATTTAGACCTCTATAACAACGTCACGCCATGATGAAGTGTTATCCATGGTAAATAGTAAACAGCTAGTTATTTAGACAACGGAGAAATAATGTAGTGAACTTTGGATGGGGAAACGTCCTGGTTTCCGAAAAAAAAATGAAGGTACATGTTTGGTTGACGACCGGAAATGACAAGACAAAAAAGTCATTGAAGTACGATTTTACTGCGTTGAAGGTGGATTGAAATAGAAGTTTCAACTATATTTGGACCAAAACGGTTTTAAAGAAAGTAACCATTAAATAAACAGAGCTTCACCACACCGAAGAAGAAATAATTTAAGAGAGGGAATCCATAGAAAATAGAGCTGCACCGAACAAAGAATTTAAGAGGGCATTCATAGCAAGAAACTCAAAAATTACATACTGACACACACCATACTGTAGGTAATAATTTTCAACTTGTGCCAAATATTTCTAAAATCTTGTAAATACAATTTGTTATAATTTATGCTTTTCATGATATCGTTAATTAAGAGCTAAGCCGGTGCAATCTTGTTAATATAATTATCTAAATTTTCAGTACAATATACTTGAGCATTCGAAATTTAAAAGTAGAGAACAATATTAATGAAAAATCCCATTCATAATTGTTATGGATTGTATATAAACGCTATAGTGGACTGTCACTTCTATATTAAAACATAAAAAATTATAAAAAAAAAAGTCGTGACTACTACAACTTCCTAATAGCACATGCGCACAACACTGTTAGTTTTTTCAAATCCCTAACATGCCGGCCCCCGTTGAAATAAGGTTTCAACAACGTCTTAATCTTCTGCCGGTAATTTTATAAGTTTAGACACTGATTTTTTTTTTTAGATACCATTACAACCTTTAACGGTAACTACACGCACTTTATTGTCCTTTCCCGGATGCACATCTATTATACGGTCCAACTTCCATCTTAGCGGTGATGTAAGCTCGTCCTTGATTAACACAACGTCATTTATCTCCAGGTTAGGTGATTCTTGGGTCCATTTTCTTCGCTGTTGCAGGTGGTGTAAATCCTCTTGGATCCATCTTTTCCAAAAGTGTTGAAACATTTTCTGGACCAATTGCCATCTTGATAGTCGATTTATTTTCAAATCGGTTAAGTGCTGCTCGCGAATGTGCGGAGCCCCAATTAGGAAGTGCGCGGGTGTTAGGACAGAAGGATCGGAGATCTCGTCGTAAGTGGGAGTGATAGGTCGGGAGTTAACACAACCTTCAATTTGCACCAATAGCGTGTACATTTCGTCATAGGTTAAGTAAGTGCCACCAATAACTCGTTTGATATGAGTTTTCACAGTTTTAATTCCTTCCCAAAGACCGCCGAAATTGGGAGAACCAGATGGGATGAAATGCCACTCTAGCAACTCTGCAGCCATGCTAGTGATGATGTCGTGTTGAGTGTCCTCTATTTGCAAGAACTTGTACATTTCTCTGAGTTCTTTAGCTGCGCCTTGAAAATTGGTACCGTTGTCGCTGTAAACCTTTGAAGGTTTACCTCTTCTCGCAATAAATCTCCTGAATGCTGACAAAAAGTCATGTGTCGTTAGACTATTCACTAACTTCAGATGTATAGCTTTCGTACTCATGCAAATGAATAACGCGATGTAAGAGTTAATGATTGCGGCCTTTTCTAATTTGCTTGACCTCAAGAATATTGGTCCTCCATAATCCACGCTTACATTGCAAAATGGACGTATAGTCTCAAAACGAGTCAGGTAAGTTTCCCATTCTTTGAATGGTTTGCATGTTATTGGCTTTAGTTCCTAAACATTTCAAGGATTTCCTTATGACCCCCTTTATTTGGTTTCTATAATTGATTGGCCAGTACATTTGTCGTATATGGTTTGCGTCCCACCATGCATTAGTTTAAGTGTTCTTGTTTCAATATTAGTTTTGTGAGTGCATGCTTGTTCGGAAGGATGATTGGATGTTTCTGTTGATAGATAAGTTATGATTCAACTAATCTTCCTCCTACGCGAATAATTCCATCTGAATCCAAGAACGGGGATCATGATTTTAGTTTGCTGCTAAGTTTAACTTCGTTGGCTTTATGTAACGACTGTATTTCTTCGCTAAGATTCTCCCTTTGAGCTACTTTGATTAAAACCATTAGCACTCGTTTTAGTTCGTCTATTGATAATGGTCCAAATTGACGCTGATGTCGTTCTACTTCGGTGTTTCTAATGAAACGAAGATAATAAGCTGTTGTTCTTTGTAATCTTGACAAAACTGAATATCTTTCAAATAACGTAAAAGCCGATGTAATTACGAGACACACATTTTTGATAGGTTTGAGTTCAAACATGGTTTCACATGTCCTCGTCTTTTCAGTTTCTTTTGGCCAGTAAAGTTCGTTTGATGACAACCATTTTGGACCGATTCACCACTTGTCATTATTGCTTAATTCTTCTGGTAAACATCCCCTAGAAATAATATCGGCTGGATTGTCTTGCGTACTTATCCATCTCCAATTATATGGGCTTGTTAGTTTTTGTATCTCAGCTACACGATTCGCCACAAACGTCTTTAATTTGTAAGCAGGAGTGTTAATCCATGCCAGGATGATTTTTGGATCAGTCCATAAAATGATGTTATCAGCTTGTATGTGTATAGCTTTCATTACTGAAAGTAAATATAAATTGGCCAAGAGAAGTGTCGCTGATAGTTCTAGCCTCGGTAGACTTACTTGTTTAAAGGTGCTACTCTTGATTTTGCACACAATAAATCTACTGTTGCAGAATTGTTATTGTTAGATCTCAGATAAATGCAAGCGCCATAAGCATCTTCCGACGCATCACAAAATCGATGAAGTTGAATTTGCGTTTGGTGATCAAAAATAACTTTACGTGGAATGTTCAAATTGCGTAATTTACTTAGTTGTGATTTGTATTTCTCCCAAAATTTAAAGGTTGGTGATGATACTGTTTCGTCCCAATGAGTTTTGTCTCGCCATAAACTTTGCATCAGTACTTTCGCTTTGATCCTTTAAATAAAGGATCAAACCGGAGACAGAAAACGGTGGAGAGAACTATATGGAAAATAGGAAACTTGACCCCATCCAAGCCTTACACCGAAAGGTAGATAGAGGAATATGATTAAGAAGAAGAAGACTTTCGCTTTACATATCATTGGTCCCAATAAACCTAATGGATCATATAATTTGGCAATTTGTGACAACATATTTCGTTCTGTTACCAATTCATTCTGAGCAAGATGAAAACTGTAGAGTATTATATCAGTTTGAGCATTCTACTGCAAACCTAACGTCTTCTGCGTCTTCGTAGTGTCTAATTGCACTAGCTCACTATTAGATATATCCTTTAGGTTTTCTAGTAATCTTGTATCATTGGAAGACCACTTTCGTAAATGAAATCCTCCTTTTTTCAACAGCATCAAGTTGTTTCTTATGGTGGTGGTTTGTTCAATAGTATTACCTCCTGTTAGAACGTAATCGACGTAGAAGTCTCGTTTTAGAATTTTTGCTGCCAATGGAAAGCATTCTTGTTCGTCATCTGCTAGTTGGTGCAAAGTACGTATTGCTAGATACGGTGCACTAGCTGTGCCATAAGTAACCGTTTGTAACTCAAAGGTTTTTACCTCACTGTTCTGATCTTGCCGCCAAAGATTTTTTTATATTTCTTGTGATCCTCATGTATTTGAATTTGTCTGTACATCTTCTCGATGTCGGCAGTAATTACGTATTTCTGTAATCTAAATCTCAGAAGAATAGCAAATACATCTTCTTGTATTGTAGGCTCTACCATTAAGATATCATTAAGGGATAGTCCGTTGTTTGTTGCCGCAGATGCGTCAAACATGACACGAATTTTTGTGCTTAAACTAGCTTCTTTTAGTACTGCGTGACGAGACATATAATATCCTTCCGCGTGGTCGTTGTTTTTAACTTCCTTCATGTGACCCAAACGATGATATTCTTTAAGGAATTTTTGATATTGATGTTGATATCTCTCATCTTGCTTGAACTTTCTTTCAAGGGCATTGAAACGTTTTAGTGCTGTAGCGGCAGACTCTCCAAGCGTTGAAGTGGCTACCTTGAATAGCAATTTTACTACATAATGTCCTGACTCGTCTCTACTTACATTTTCCTGGTAATGTTGTTCGCACGCTTTCTCTTCATCTGACAGATGTTTGGTATGATAGTTTTCTTCAATTTCCCAGAACTTTTTACTTGATGAAAGAGAAATTCCGTTGATAGTAAGCACATTTGACGCTTTGCATTTAAGAAACAATTTTCAATTTTACCTGAAATAACGTAACCATGTACCACCTGTATTTTGTAACAAAGGGAAACCTTTTTCCAATTTGTATGTGCCAGATTTCAGGATATTTAGGAAAACCTCTGCTCCAATAAGCATATCTATTTGCGCTGGTATGTTGAATGTTGGATCTGCCACATTGATGTTAAGTGTTATTTTCCAACTGTTACAACAAAATTTAATCGTCGGTAAATTGCTTGTGATTTTGTCCAAAACTTCCAATATCGTGTTACATGAAGCTACCCGTGATGAAATATGTAAGGTGACAGATTTGTTTACCTCAGTACAGACTTGATCTATGCCACCAATTGGAATGAATTTATCTTCCGTTTTAAATCCTAATCTTTCGATAAGCTGGTTTGTAATGAAATTTGTTTAACTTGCACTGTCTAATAAGATTCTACACATTTGCCAATGACCGCATACATCTCCAACCCCAACTACTGCAGTAGCCAATACAATTTCTGTTGTTCCTCTTAGTGTTTGTAACGTGATGTTCTGTCTTGGCATTAAGCTTGTGACGGATACGTTTGATGATACCGTTTGTGGTTGGTCGTTTTGTTTATTCATAACACTTGTATCTAATTGCGTAGTAGATGGTTCTAAATGAAGTAATGTGTGATGTTTTCTTTGGCAAAGTCGACAAACAAAGGCAGATTTGCATTGAGGTACATTGTGTGATAATCTTAAGCAATTTAACCACAACTTAAGTCGTTTAACTATATTTAGTCTTTCTGGGGGAGCTTCTTTTAAAATTTTTCCCCATGTGTTTAATTTGTGGTCTCCGTTACATAATTTACAACTTATTTTATGCTCTTGCACTGCACCGACATATGAGTGTAATTGTTTATGTCTTGGTTTATCTGAACTAATAGATAATGCTTCAAGTGAAAAGCTGCGTTTTTCTAAAAATGCAAAAAAATCTTTTAGTGTCGGAAGTATTTGTGTATCACTGAATTTATGTAATTCCCATTCTCGCCGTTCTTGATGGTCCAATTTCTGTGTTAACAGATATACAATTATGTCATCCCACATATCAGTTGGTAACCGAAGAGTTTTTAATGAACGTAAATGTTGGTTCCCATCAGTTATTAGATTTCTAAGACCGTTTGCTGAATCTTTCGTAATGGTAGGTATTTTAAAAAGTGCTTTTAAATGCGAATTAACGATATATTGTTTGTTGTTATAGCGTCCTATAAGTAGTTTGCATGCTTCATCATAATTTTCCGAATTAACTCCGATTGATTCTATTATTTTTGCTGCCTCACCTGCTAATTGCGATTTTAGTTAATAAAATTTTTGTATTCCATACAGTTCATTATTTGGTCTACAAGACTGTTGAACATATCATAAAAGTTTTGTCATTGTTGATAATCTCCGTTAAAAATCGGTATATTAATTCGTGGTAATTTAGTACTGTCTAGATAAGCCTGCTGTCGATTCGCGCTCTCGTGATTCCGACGCCACTGTTTTCTGTTAAGTATTTTTGATACTTCGCTTTTCGCGTTAAAATATGCACTTTCAAAATTGTCTCTATCGTGTTCATATGTGGAATCTAGTAATTCAAGCTGCATTTCTATATCATTGTATTCTTTGCTAAGAGAATCTAATCGTACATTCCTGTGCTTCAGTTGTTCATATTCATCTCCTTCAAAGTTTTTGGCGAAATTTGAAATACACGTAACTGTAGCTTTAGTAACGATACAAGATTTCTTTAATTGATCTTCTGTTAACGCCATGTTGTGTTTATCGGTAAGGTACAAAGGAATTGACTATGGTTGGTTTTTTGAAGTTTGACTAACTAAGCTATTATTGTATATGGAACAGAGTCACCGACAGTTTTGTATTTCCTCTTTAGCACTAGTACTATAGTATTTTTCATAATCCGGTTCTATTGACCAAAACACTGTTATGGATTGTATATAAACGCTATAGTGGACTGTAACTTCTACATTAAAACATAAAAAATTATAAAAAAAAGTCTTGACTACTACAACTGTCTAATAGCACATTGTGCGCATGTGCTGTTAGTCTTTTCAAATCTCTAATAGTACATACTGCACCATTATTGACTTACTGTTGAAACAAAATTTGATAAGAATTATATAAAAAAAAAACGGATTTATTTAGAACAATGGAATTTATATTAGGTTACACTTTGCATCTGAAATTCATCGAGTGCAAGCGGCCCTATTTGGAGGTTGACTCGAGAATTCTTCGTGGCGAGTTCGGACCGCGGGTGGGGGTAACTCATTCCTCGGAATTATATTTCCCTACAAGCCCGAGGTCAGTCTTATTCGGAGGTTGCAATGTATTGTTATACCTTTAATGGGACTACTGTTTGGCATAGAAAATTCCCAGAAGCGACAACCGTACATTAGAATATAGGTTTATATTAACCTTCCTATACTCAAGCATACGGTCTGTGAGACCGACTTATATAGTATAGTATACGTCTTTCATTTTGACGTGAGTATAGGAAGGTTAAGATCAATTTGAAGGTAGGGGTTGTGCGCCTTGCGAATAAAAATAGTGATGGTGAACAGTGGGCAAAGCAGTTTTAAGCGATAGATCAGGTCAGTGGTATTTTGGCATAGGTTCTTTGGTGTTGGTAACACGCTTCGTTCGCGAGATATTGAACCTCGAAGTTGCTGGCAACCCATCGACTCGTTACGCCTCTGACCCGTAGTAACTTTTCTCACTCTACGCGCAGAGGTTGGCGTGCGTCCGCTACCACATCCGCTACTGCTGCTGCTGCCCCGTATCGCTCAGGTCGACGACCTTGAGTAAGCTCGACCGCTCGACTGCTCTGGATCCATCCCACTCTTACATTAAGAGTGGAATTGGAGCATGAGGTCCGGGGTCCGACAATTCTTCCGGCGCGCGAATACTAGGTACTATCGCCGCTGAAGCGAGTTTTACTATATTAAGAAGACAATAAATTCAATGGACGAGGGAAATCAGCCTAACCCCTCCGGTAAGCAGTGACGATCGCGACTATTAAAATTGTAATTAAGTTTGATTGGAGAAAGTCGAAAAAAAAAATTAAAAAAAAAAAAGAAGAGAAAAATAAGGGAAAAAAAGAAAAGAATAAAAGAAACTAAAGAAAAATATATAAGAAAAAAAGTCTCCAATCTGTTTTTAACTATTTTATCTATACCGTATTTATTATTTTATTTATACATTTTTATATCACAAACCTCAACGAACTAATCACTACTCAAATACATAAACTCGTTGAGGCTCTGTTTGAAATCCTTCAATCTAGAGTCGAGAACAAATCTATAGTCAAAAATTTGTTCGGTGCTGGCGATGGTGAACAACTTAAATCGCTCAGCACACAGGAGTCCAACACCCAGGCTAGCACACAGACGACACCGCCTTCAATGGAGCTTGACGCGTCCTTCGATTTCACTGCTTCGGTGGTTAAACGGAATCGAGGGCGCAAACTGGGGCGAACTTCCTGCATCGCGCCATCCAGAAACATCCATTTCTAAAAGATACGACGAGCCCAGGGGAACATGGATCGTATGGAGGTGCTGCTGGAAACGCCTTTGCATGTGGTTCATGCCCGATGAACGGCTCATCCACGAGCACCGCGGCGATAGACTCTCAGGGAACACCCCCGCCGGAGGCAAAGATTCCACCTATAGTACTTCGCGAACGGACACGTTGGGTTGAAGTATCAACGCTGATCAAGAGAAAGGCATACAACACTTCGCCAAAGCCCAGACCATCACCGAGGGAATTTGTGTTCGCGGTAGCCGAAGATGTCTACCGGGGAATTTCGCAACTATTGCTGGTGAAGAGTATCCTTTTCCATGCATATCAACTTCCTAGCGAAAAACTCTTTAACGTCATCCTGACGGGTGCCCCCATTGAATTCACTCCGGAGCAGGTTTTGGAGAATCTCCGTGAGAAGGGTCTACCAGCATTGGGACCGGTGGTACGTATGCCAGAGCGGCGGGCGTATCCCAGACGGCCCAGGCGTCCACTCCAGCGCAGAAGACCCCGAAGAACCTCAACATACAGGTTCCACCCACTTCAGTCCGTAACCCAAAATCTAAAATAATGAGTTAATGGGTACGGGCTTGCGTGACAATATTCCTGCGTTAAGGATGGTCGCATGGAATGCCAATGGACTGTCTGGTAAAATTGACGAGTTCGCCGCGTTCCTGTGCGAGGAGTCTGTCGACATCGCCCTCGTCACCGAGACATAGTTGCGCCCAGCTGAACGATGTGAATTGTTAAAGTATCGGATATACAGAGCCTACCGCATCACTGGCCGCGGAGGCGAAGTTCTCATCGCTATTCGAGCGCACATTGGTCATTCGATAGCTGCCGTGTCCCCTCTGCGCTCCCTAGAGGCGGTGGCGATCCACATCCATCCAACGGGATACGTGAAGATCGTGTCCATCTACTTTCGACTCAAGTCAAAGTATGATTCCGACGACGTAGAGACGCTGATGGCGGGAAATGATCCAGTCCTTGTAGCCGGGGAATTTAACTCGAAGCACTCGTTGTGGGGGTACAACATTACGAACGCGTCTGGCCGGAGAATGTATGCACACATCTCCGTCAACGATGTTTTAGTGGACCCCGAGGCGGTTTCACGTTCTTCCGAGGCGGCGCAAAGCCGGGCATTGTAGATCTCGTCGTCACGAGAGAACTCCGTGGACAAACATCGGTGAAGTCAACCCCGGACATGTCGTCGAATCATAACCCAATCGTCATCGACCTGAATAGTAAACTATTTTCGAGAGCCAAAATTTTAATAAAATAAAACGTAGAGGACTCGCTATAAACGACCTAATAATAAAATTAGGTTCATTAATGGGCAGTTAACAAGTAATCGTGTAAAAGCCTACAAAGTAAGCTCAATTTACATATGCCAATAATTCTGTAGGAAGTTTTGACTATGTCAATCGCAAAACGCAATTGCAGACTAATTAGTTTCGTCCCACACAATGAAAACTTCCAGGTGATATGTACCATATCCATGTCACCGAGATAAACGGTATATATATGCGGTACCCTCTACATACGTAATATTAAACCAACTCACCACAAAAAATTTCTTTATATAACGTATCACCACAACGACACTGTTACGTTTCTTTCTACTTTTTCGCGCGTACCTCGATTTCGGTCGTTACACTTGTTACTATTGACTAATCTTTGATAATTGATTTATGCGAGCGACATCTACACGTTATCGATTACTTATCGATTTCCATCCTCACGGATAGAGGGGCCCTTTCATGCCTATTTTGGAGAGAAATTAATATTATTCGTGGGGTTAGGTTAAATTATCTCTTGCTTTCGGTGTAAGGTCTTGGTGCAGTTAAGACGTTTGCTCCGCGAAGTTTTCTTCTTATTTTTTTCTTAGAGAGATTATCGTTTGAAATCCCGGCACATTTGTGGATATTGTGGAAAAATACTTCTCGTTTCACTTGCCTCATTTTGGTATTGGATCGCCGAACCGGGTAAAGTGTTGGTTGAGAGTCGGAGAAGCTGATTACTTCAGTAGCAGTTGGAGCACGTGTGACATTCATAGCCATTTCGTGTTTTAACCCCGTTCTAAAGGTAAGAAGTTATCTTTATCCTTTTTGGTTTTGGGTATTCTTAGGTCTTTCTGTTTCTTTAGGGTTTCTTTTTTCTGTTAGTCCTGGCCGTTTTAATATCGGGATAGCGTAGTTTAATATCGCCGTAGTCTTGGTTTCGAGTCAATTGGAGTCATCTTCTTGGACAACGGTCATCCGGTCGACAAATCTTATGTACTGCCGTTCGACTGGACGTATTCCGCTATTCTACCGCATCTGGCCGACTGCTGGTGTCCTATCTGAGAGGGAAGCTGCGTGGGCTCGCTGTCCTACTTTTGACGACCCCCACAGCTCACCGCAAAGCTGCGGGGAACCATTCAGCTAAGTCGCAACCTTTTGACCAATTTTGCCTTATAATTCGCGTAGTTTTTTTTTTTTTAATTATTATTGAAGACCTGTTTAACGTTTATACATTAATAAATCCGTAAAGTAGCGAAGTTTTTTAAATTCCGAGTAAATATTTAGTTATCGGGAGAGGTTTTCACATGCCTTCCGCATCAAACATTCTATATAAGTAGATTTGTAATTTCAATTTTGGTTGGAACCACTGTAAACGATAGCGTTGGCCAAGGTAATCGGTTCACGTAACTGCATAGCCACTTGGAATATCTATGCTCAGAATACTGCTTGCCGTAATCATTGTTAAAGACTTGCCAACTCTCATGGTTGCTCATTTTTTGTTTTCCCTGTAATTGTTTCTTTAATATCGGAAAGCATTTCTCACCCGGGTTAGTGAATAACTTCGTGGATTCCTGTTTATCGAAGGCTTGACAGGGTAAGTTTCAAACAGATGGCGTCTTTATTATACAGCCCCTGGAGTTTATTTATTATAGCAACCTTTCTAAGGCGAAATCGGTAAGCTTTCTGTTGCGATTTGAAAATTAAGATTTGTCACTTACGGGATTGAATTCAGTATTTACTAATTAAATCCGGTGGCACCAATACATGACGTAACAACACAAACGTGTTATTGGCGCTAGGTATATGACGTTTGTCCTTACAGGATCCAAGTAAAGTGAACATATATTTCGCGATTCCTTAGCATGCACATAAAAAGTACAAAAGAAAGCAACACAGGGCAGTCAATCCTGTTGTTAATGAGTCTGTAAAGAAACAACGCACTAGTACGTTGATAGCGCAGATGGAGTGACAACACTGCGTGTGACAGAAGCAGCTGTGCATGATCGTAGTTCCTCCTCGATATGATCGCTGCATATTCTAATTTACTCCTTAATAAAGAGTTTTAATAGCAGCGCAATCAGTAAATATTCGTGTGTTACGAAGAACAAAACCGAGAAGTTTGTACGCACTATTGCACACCGATGTAACTTGTTAACCAAAGCAAAATTTATCAAACAATACTCCAAGATCTCTTACAGTAACCGATGAGGAAAGAAGTTGGCAGTGGGGACTGTAGTAGTCTCTCTTGCAGAAGCCTGGCGTCATGAAGGGATTCAATTCTATGAAATATTTTTAAATCATCTGCAAACACTATATAACGGCACGTCAATGTTTGCAAGAGGTCATCCATAAATACCAAAAACAGCAGCCGCCCTAAATTGGAGCCCTGTGGGACGCCAGATATTGTTAAATAATGCTTGGAGGAAAAATCGTTGTACGTTACATAGTTGATCCTGCCAGTAAGGTAGGATGCCATTAATTCCAGCAATGAAGCGGAAAAGCCGATAGCACTCAACTTCTGAATCAATAAGGAAAAGTCAATAGAATTAAAGTCAGTGTAGATAAATATAGATAAATATGTAAATTGTCGCGGATGTGTCAAATGAACCACAATCTTCTACTTCTACAGGAGCTGGAAGACCCAAGCTGGAATTTGGGGATGCTTCATTTAGGACGGACAGAAGGTGAGTACAGGAATTGTTAGAATCCCATACAACAAGCGTATTAACTTTCGCTGCGGAAATGTCCATTCGTGTTTCAGGACAACGAGACGCAGCAAACTTAATCAAAAAAGTAACAAGCACGTCATCTAAACGAGCTAGCAGAATAAAACAAACTCGTATTGATGTCCATTAGAAGACCTCTAAGTAGTGATAAAGCTTTGACATACTACGTGGACTCAAAATCAACTTCGCATTCCTATAAAGCTATTCGAAAGTGCATGCAGAAAACTGGTCACCTTGTGCTCCCATGATACTGTGCTCTTCAGAAGTCAAAATTTGGATGTATGCCAAAAGAAACAGTTTTGTCGGTTATGGACATTAGAGCAGAAATTCATCTCCAAGCAATTTTAAATTTAACGGCTTAACGACTTGCCACCGTTCAAAGTGAAGTTCTTAAAACTTTATCACCTATGACCGAATATACGTTAATAAGCAAGTGGGGATGTGATGGGAGCAGTGGTCACAGTAGATATAAACAAAAATTTGCTTCTGAAGATTCTAACGACGAATATCTGTTCGTGTATTCCTTTGTTTGTATTAAATTGTATAAACTTGATGAAAACGAACATTGCATATGACAAAATCCAAGACCAGCTTCCACAATGTTTTGCCGTCCTGTCAAGTTTATATTTATGAAAGAAGACTACAAAAATAGAAACAAACATTATAAAAGATCAAATTATAAGTTTGAAATCCACCAAAATTAAACTTGAAAATCAAGAAATTATTATAAATCATTATTAGTTATTATTTACAATGGTAGATGGTAAAGTATGCAATGTAATGACTGAAACAAAATCTACCCAGACGTGTTATATTTGTAAAGCTACACTAAAATTGATAAATCAATCAAATCCTAAATTTAGAGATTCAGAAGAAAACTATGGTTTCGATCTTTCCACCCTACATGCATGGATTAGATGTATGGAATGTATTCTACATATCAGCTACCGAATAAATATTAAAAAATGAAGAGTTGAGATGGATAGTGATAAAGAAAAGATATAGATTATAGATGAACCAAAATCTTCCTTTGGCTCCTCAAATGATTGAAATACAGGTAGAAGATTTTCAAAAATGCTGAAAGTAGCGCCAATATAACAGAATTAGATGCAACATTAATAAAAAACATCTGCGTTATATTACAAACCTTGGCATCAGGTTATGACATAAATTGTACAAAATTCCAGCAATTTACAGAAGAAACCAGGAACCTTTACCTACATCTCTATACATGGTATTATATGGCCGTTATTCTACACAAAATTTTAATGCATAGTACTAATATTATAAAACATAGTTTGCTTCCTATAGGACAATTATCCGAAGAAGCGCGTAATAAAGATTGCCGCAGATTTAGAGAACAGCATACTAAAATAATACTAATAACCTTATTATATCTGATCCAGTCATAAATAGTCTTAGAGATGTTCCCCGAAAGCTTCAATCAGTATTACCTGTAGCTGCATTAAATTTGTTAGAGTTTCCATCTCCATTAGCATCAAATGAACCTCGATACATTCAACCAACAGCAACCATTTTTAATTTTGAAGAACAAGGTAAAAATGAAGATTATATTATCAGCGACTCCATGTATATATATTATATATATATATATATATATATATATATATGTATATAATAAAAGTATAATGCACTTTTTATCTTAAATATGTTAGTTTTTATTTTTAATTTGGCGTTTTATTACTCATTGTTCGTGAAAATATTACCTCTCATACAATTTGGCAACATTGCAAAGTTAAGTACAAAACTTAGAGTTGTTATAAACAATCTTTAAGTTATAATTCTTTCACATATCCTGTATAATCTATTTCTCACACTTTAAGTAGCTCCCCTCCCCGTAACTTGAACATTTTTTGTGTCATTTATATCAATTAGTGATAAACTTACTATATGGGACACCTGGCAAGAGGAAAAACCTAAATCAGGATTTTGTCCCTCTAGTCCCTATTATTCGATTCACTGTGCAGCGTCTCGGCGTTATTTATTACCATTGACGGGGTGGTGACATTTCATATCTCTATCGAACATATGGCGTTATCTTTATATCAGTTCAAAATGATTTTATTGATGGTCTGTTTCATACATAGAATGCTGTAAAATATAATGAAACACATGTTGGATTACGTCTTTGCCTACTATTACATGGGACATGCCAAAAGCTTTCTTTCACTAAAATGATAATTAAAAACTGTCTATTTATATTTTAGAGTTGGAGAAATTTCAAATATGCAGCCTTGGTCATTTGTATTGGACACCTCTGGAAAACCCTGCATTATAAATACGTTTATATTTACAGATAAATACTACTCCGAAATGCTTTCAATCAAAGTCCTTAATGCAATTTTAATGAGTGTGTATACAGTAAAGCATAAAATAATGCAAAAAATTGTGAATTAACGGAAGTTCAACGCGGTCACATCCTTTTTTCCTCAGTTTCTAAGGGATGACACTGTCAGCGATCGCAAGACAAATAACGCGTTCGCAATGTGCGGTTCATATCACGCTAAAGAGGTTCGAGGAGACGAGATCGTTCACTAATCGGTAAAGTTGCTCAGGCGGGCCAAAATTGGCATGATCGGAGTTATTCGCAAGCTATCGGAAAATGCACACCAGATCCGTCCTTTCAAAATTGCGACCGCTCCCGATTAAACTAGGATCTTGACTAACAGCAACATTTTATGGCTCGAATGAGCACCTCTATTAATCGGCCAAAAATAATAATTCAAGTTCTTCTTTTTACATTTTTTATATATACTAGACAAACTTAATTATCGCATACTTTTCTAAGGTAAAAAGCTCGTATTTTGACATTAAATTAGTAATAATTCATGTTAGTATTTCAGCCTATCCTATTTACTAAAAACATGCCTTCACTATATCTGAAATGTGCTGCGCAAAGCTGTTCTTGAGCAAAAGAGATGACAACAATTTTTGTGCTTTCCTAATCCTAAGAAACACGACTACATGGTTATGAAATTGATTAAATTAACATAAAATACGAAATTCTAGAGTAATTCCGCAAGTGAAGTGTATAAAAGGTATAGGATTTGTGAAAGATATTTTATTAGTGATGATGTTCTACCAAATAAAAGATTGAAAGATGGAGTTGTACCTACTTTTCATTTGCCATGTATGTAATTCTATAGCACTTTAAAACATTAACACTGGCGAGCAAAAAATTTAGGTAACTTTGGAATTGTAATGTTTTAAGTTTATAGTTTGCAACTTGCAAATCATTGTACTAGTAGGTGCTGAGTCACGTGTTTTTGGAAAATGTCATCTGACATATGTGTTATTTGTCCTGTACTGCGACAGTATTTACGACTTTTTATGAAATACCGCGCATTAGCTGTAACCACAGATTATTACGGATCTCCAAGTAAATACGAACAGTTATCCGGTATAGTTATCTTTGTTTACCTAATTAAAAACATCATATGCTTCTTCTTTGTCAGCATGAATCCAAGGTTTGCCAGGTAGCGCAATAATTGCCGGGATTCGTTAAGAATCGGGCCACAGTCGTAGATAATCACACTTACTGCTATTAACACGTTAGCGATGGATCAGCGTAGGTGTACGTTGTTTTTAATCTTTTAATTCGTTAGTTTCCACCATTTTCACCGTCTTGTCCCGTTTTCATCGTCGAAATGAGGGACACATGTGTTTTGTGTGGGAAGAACTTTATGGAGGTTGCAAAGATGTTTCACTTTCCGAGGAATTTTGAGAGGTACGTATTGCTTTGTATACATAACCTTAAATGAAAGAAATAGTTCTAAAATAGTGCATCTGTAATGAAATTAATAGATAATTAAAATTCTAGATTGTAAAGTTTACAAAACAACAATAGAATAGAAGATATCAGTAATTGATGAATATAATTTAATCAGCGAACTATCTAAAAATTATTTTTAGTCTTTAGTGTTTTTCCACTCACCCATTTAATTCTCAATTTAGGAGTTATACGTAATAATAATGAAATATGTTTTTAGAGAAAAATATGGTTCGATGTAGTGCATTTTGGAATCCAAAATGACGCAAAATTTAAGATTATGCATCGACCATTTTGATTCCTCTATATACGAGCAAGAAGTTCTATCGTACTGCAGTATCTAAACCCGTTCAAGAAGAAAGGAATATTTTGGATCCAGAGAGGTAACCTCTCACTTATTATTATTAGCAGTGCTACATATATTTTCCCCTACACCCCTATTTTGTACACTTCGATCAATAAAATTGTTGAACGCAATAGAATTACTACCTGTGAATAATACTACTTTCTATAATTTTTTAAATTCTCAATTTTCAGGACTGTTACTACAAAGCACTGGGGACTGCTGCTTTCATCGACGAACTATTTGATAGCTTTAATGCAAGTGCCCGAGTACCACCAGACGGGAAGCCACTCTGCTGTTGCGTCACCTGAACTTATAAACATGGGGACTTTTGGAACAAAGCCATTTCCAAAGTGGGAATATGAAATTATGTCTGCAGCAAAAGGTAGATCGGTTGGAAACTACCATCACAAATTGACTGGATGTACTCCAATAAAGCTATTACTTTAATATAGTACAACATGAAGAGTCGTGAAATAACTAGTATCCGACCTCTAAGTTCTAGGAGTTACATTTGATAGTAAACTTACTTTCTCTCACCACATAAAAATATAGTGTCCTCATCTTTAAAATCATTGGGATTTGTCATTCGTAACACCAAAGAATTCTCATGTTTAAGCGCGACTAATAGCCTCTATTTTGCGTACGTGCGCTCTAGATTGGAATATTGTTCCGTGATATGGTCTCCCTTTTATAACAATCACTCTGAGGCACTCGAAAGAGTTCAACGTCGTTTCTAAAATACAGATACCTTAAACAACATGGTGTCTATCCGTGGCGTGGTATTAACGACAACCTACTTCTTCCTGAACTTCAACTCCAATCCCTTCAGCATCGTCATGTTCAAGTCGATATGAAATTTCTATTTTATCTATGTAATAATATAATCGACGCACCCACGTTGTTTAATGCCACATGCCACAATGCCATCAATGTGCCACAATATTCGGCATGTCATAGTAACACCTTCTACTGTCCACCAGCTAGAACTAATCTAATGCTTAATGCCCCCTTGTATAGGATCTGCAATTTTTTCAATATCTATTTAAATCGTTCTGTTGATATTCACTTTATTTCTCCCCCAGCATTTCTTAATTTAATAAAAAAATTTGAGTTTTAATACCTACCATTTATTTTTCAATCTTTCCTGCATATTTTATTGTTCTTGTTTAGTTTCTTACTTAGTTATTTCGTTTAAGTTAATTAGTTTAGTTAGTTTAAGTTGTGCTATTATGTTTATATACACTTCTTTGTCCTTTAATTGGATGTACCTGTCATCTGTTGGACAATAAAACATTATTATTTATTGGGTGCAAATCATCTTGATTGTGTCTGCATTGATACCCCAACAATTCCACAGTTTATTACTTTTTTAAAGACTCAAGTCATTAATTGTCTCACAAATCTATGGTTGCAACAAACCAATTGTAAGCAAGATGATGAGAGTATTTCAAGTAATTTACAAACTTTTCTCAATGAAGCTGAGGTAACTGGGAGAAGTCATCTCCCAAATGATGTTGAAACCCATAATACATGCGACAATGACATAAGTTATCATATTGTCGAGAAAATACATGAAGTTCTTTCTTCTGGCAATATAAAAATTTTAAGTGGCTTATGTTAGCGGTTTTATTGCCAAACGGATTCTCGCTGTATTATATATTAATTGTGAAATGTTTAAGTGCTTTAACTTCTGATTGTTCACTATTACGGAATCAATTTCTTTCAGAGAGTTCTCTGAGCAGCAGAATAAATTAACATATCCTTCGAAGAAGTAAGTTATGTCTATCGGTCATGGATATACGTTACTAGAACAAAATTGTAAAATTTGCAAGTAGCAAACATTCAGAAGAAAGTCATATTGGTTTGAGCGTTTAATTATTTCATTCCTGAACTTATATTGTTGATTTAATTAATATTCACTTATTTATTTTGACGTAAAACGCTACTGTAATTATATTTTCTTTTTTTATATTGTTTTTAGCGTTATTATTACTCTACTTATTAGATATTTGTTTTAATATTCACTCATTATTTAATGTAAAATTCAACTGTAATTAATTTTTCTTTTCCTTTATAATATACTTTTTCTTTTCAAATTTTTGTTTTCATCCTGTACATATTATACCTACATATGTATATAGTCGATTTGAACATAAGGCTCACTAAGTTCCATTTTAATCCAAAATAAATTATTAACATGTAAATACTTGTGAAATACATGCTAGCAAGTATTGATGTCTTAATAATTTATTTTGGATTAAAATGGAACTTAGTGAGTCTTACCTTCACACCGACGATACGCATATTTAATATTAATTTAAAATTCCCGCCAATAATTTGAAATTTCACGCTTAGTTGAGGTCTGGCGCCCTCTTTGACACCCTCAAATCTTGCTGTGTGAAATAGATATACATCTATCTATCTCATCGGATAACTTTCTTGTATTTAATCGGGTATCTGTAGGTAATCTGTGGCTCTAACTAAAAATTCACATTCTGTTGTCGATTTTTCAGTTTAGGGTTGATTTCTCTCTATAAAACCTATCGGTTTCATAGTTTAGTATTTGCAGTGCAATTATTGTAGCAAGAATTGTAATGTTGATACAAGATGGTAGGGAACAACGAGAAACTGCAAAAATTGTTGGCACAAGCTTATGTGCTGTACAAAATGTGTACCAGCACTTTGGGAACATTGGTCTAATAACCAGAAAAGTAGGGTCTAGTGAAAAAAGGCCAACATCCGAACAGGTGACCGTCTTTTGTTGTCTGCAAGTTTGCGGTATAGAACAGCTTCAGCGGTTTTACTGCGAAATTAACTCCAAGATGTTAGAGATGTGAATGTTAGTGAATGGACTGTTAAAAGAAGGTTTAGTGCTGCTGGATTGTCTTGCAGAAAGATGGCTACAGGTCCGCCATTGCAACGCCGGCATCGAATTGCTAGATTGGTTTTTGATCGAAATCACTTGGCGTGGAATAATGAGGACTGGAGCAAGGTTCTGTTTTCAGAAGTGTCACATTTTGTTTCAGTAGGTCAGACGAACGTCGGCGAATATGGAGGAGACCAGGAGAGAGATATGCTACACTTTGTATTAACGAGCAACTTCCATTTGGGAGTGGATCGGTTATAGTTTGGGAAGAATCTCTTCACAGAGTTAGTCTTCATACAGAATGGCTTCCTGACAGCTCATAGGTACATTATGGGAGTCCTAGAAAACCATGTTATGCCTTTCATGCTCATCGTGGACGAATATGGTATTTTCATATATGATAATGCAAGACCTCACGTAGCGAGAGTTGATAGAGAGTATCTGGATGATGTGGGCATTAGAAGATTTGATTGGCCAGCACTCAGTCCAGACATGAATCCCATTGAACATATCTGGGATGAATTGGGACGACGTATCCGATGCCATATACCGGCTCCAAAAACTGCCCAGGTGCCGAGAGAGCTTTTATTGCAGGAGTGGAATAACATCGACCAGAATGTGATCCGTCATTTAATTGAGAGTATGCCTCGTCGACTTCAAGCAGTCAGTAACGCAAGAGGAGGAAATACACTTTATTAAATAATTAATTTTCTCATTAATGTAAGTTTTCTTTCTACATTTGTAAACGTAAATTAGTTGCTTCTTCAAAATAAATCGTTAAAATCAAAAGAATGGTTGTCTATTCAATATTGACTATTAAATTTAGCTTTCAAAAGACAGTACAATGAAATATAATTTTCAAATATAAACATACAACAGACAATAACAAAAAATATCACAATTACAAAGTGACCTACATTTCTTGCTAGCTATATTAATTTAGATATCACAGGTAGATTAGATTGTAAAACATTGAAATTGTTTTACCAATACAAGAGTGTATAAGTGTGATTGTATAAGTAACAAAGAATACGTTATGTTTATTTAAATATAAAATATTTTGAACTAATTTGGATAAAAGTATATCTATCCAATCATTAATTCTCTATTACTATTTCAAATGTTATTTTTCTTATGCTTAATCTAACCTGTTTTTAATAAACAACCATTTCTAAAAATATGATTGCAGCACCATTAGACGGAAAATTAAATACTGATATGTGTTCAAATCTGAAGAAATTAGATACTAAATTTGTAACTCCTGGGTCATCATATATAGATCTACCTGCTACTACTTTTGAAACAACCGCTACTTACTTCTACAATGTCCGTTAGTAATAAAGACCCTGAAGGACAAACTAATCTAGCCAAAACTATATCTGCAGGTTTGTATGCATGTTTGAAGAAACGTTGTTAACATAATATTGCACATACCTTCAGGTTCAGAACTGACAAGACGGAAAGGAAATAAGGTGTTTCGAGGTAAATGAATTTAAAAATATCTTCAGTTAATACTTAGGAAAAACATAACTTTGTGTAGCAGGATTTTGTGAGGTTTGATATACATATGTTTGCAACAATAACAAACAATGTGTTTCTAATAAAATTGATTTTCAGATCTCAACATACACTGCTAACATATGTCAAATTATGAAAAAGGACTAAGCCTGAACAATATTAATGCGATTTTGTTTAATAATAATATCGTTGGTTATACTAATAATTTATGGAAAAAGCAATTTCATTGTTAGCGTAAAATTTGGATAGTTTTACCAATGTAATAATATAGTACAGTTCATCTTTATGATGGTTTGGAGTAAACAGAACCAGCCGTTTGTCTGCAAAAGAAGGAGTTATATATACAAAGTTAAAGGCATGACAAAAAATAGGTAGCTGTCTACGGACCAGGTATGCTTCTTATACAACAAAACTTGCTATAGCTAAGAAAATTGCAGAATCTGATGCTTTCAACAAAATTGTGAAAAATAAAGAACGTTATAGTAGTCTTCTCCTCGATGAGATGACATTAGTTTCATTTAGTTGGCTGCAGCTCTTCAAATGAAATTGCATCCTACTGTTTTTATATTGAAAGGCATATTCAACAAGTGGAAGCAACGTGTGGTATATGCATTTTGTAAAAGTACAATGTCTTCTGCAATCATAGAAAATTTTTAGAAGGAAATTATAAGAGAAGCAAAATAAGCTGTACTAGTAATAGTAGCCTCCATGTGACCAGGGCGCTAGTAATGTTGGAGCCCTAAATCTGCTCTTGCAATCATCACAAAGAACAGCTTTATTGAAAAGTCAATAATATATTAATAATGTTATTGTAGTAGATGATTGTGAGATTGTATCTTTATTTGTACCACCACATTTATTAAAGTGTATGCGAAATAATTTGTTAACTAAAGACTTTCTTTATCAAAGATAATGTAAAATCAACTGCAAAACGGGAGCATATAGTAAATTCTTTTATTATTGATAAGGAATATATGAGAGTGATGAGAAAATTAACTGACTGCCATGTTCTGCCAAATAAAATTTGGGATAAAATATTGTGCTATATTTAATACCCAGAGTTTGAACAAAACAATTTCTGTTTCTGACGAAGTTCTACAAACTGCCGAACTGGTGTTCTTTCTAGATCAAGTTTTTGTGAGCGTCAATGGTAGTTGAACATCTACACCTAGGAAAACATGGAAAACTCCTGTCCCGCACTTAAGTTTTGGCTGAGGGTAATATACTGTATTTAAAAGTATGGAGTTTATAAGTCGAAAAAGACAGTGAAAGCCATCAGTTATAAATGGCTGGATTAGAACCTTGGAAGGTTTTATTTTAATTCGGCAAAAACTTTTAAAGTTAAATTATTTAAAATTTTCTCCACGAAAGTATAACAATAAGCAAGATTCCTTGAAAGAAAATTTTGCCACGTAAGGCAGTACGGTAGTCGAAACATAATCATGCAATGCATTTACGCCCCATATAAAACATTTTCCAAGTATCATCCGAAATCATGTAACTGTGGAAATGATGAGACTGCAGTAATATGGAAATGTGGATAAACCGTACAGAAGAATTAACATGTACAGATAGATGGTATTCTCCAATCATAAACGAAAATATCAGTAGTAACATAGAAATTGGTGCTCTGGGTTATATTAGTGGATATTTAGCCCAAAATAGAATAAAGTCAATATATTTGTAGTATTTGTAACGAAAATATTATACATAAAGGTTCGAAAGATGATCTGCATTAATTGATTGCATTAAAAGACACATGTAAACCTACTACAGTAGAAGCCGCTTATTGTGATCAATTTGGAACAAACCCTTTTTGATAACATTAACCGAATGATAACAGTAAGCGGAAGGTAAATATAAATGTATTTTTCTATGCTGATGTAGTCAATAATAAATATGTATGTATGTAATCAAATTATTTAACGACTTACAAATAAAATTCAAGGGAAAAAATTAACGATTAATCAACAATTTTTAATATTTTACCAAATTTGTTTATTTTTTATCATCGATACAATACGTAGGTACATTTATTTACACTTTACGATTTCATTCGAAAAACTGGTCGATCGTCGTTTGACGTTTATTTTTATTAATAAGATTTTGTATGTATATTTCAAAATCATAATATCTATCAAAATTACTTTCTCGGAATTGTACACCACGTCGGAGAATATTTAACGCTTCTTGCATCTGGCCATTAGTTGGCGGCTCTTCAGACATTTCCTCTTCTTCTTCTTCTCCTACTTCCGGGTAATTCAGGATTACTTCCTTCGGACGATTGATCCACAACTTCCCGACAAATGTCTGATATAGTCATTGTGGCAGCTGTTTGAACATCATTGTCGATATCCACCCAATCGGAAAATTCGCTTTTGGACCGACCTTGAACTACAAAAAAAATTAAAAAATATTAGTTAGATGTACAAAACAAGTTCTTTTTCATACCTTCTAAAATGTCAGCGCACGTTTCATGGAGATCAGGTTCTTCATCACCAGTTTTGGAAAAACCTCCTTTTCGAAAACAGTTTCGGATCGTTTCTGGTTGAACTTGCCTCCATGACTTCACCAGCAAATGCAGCGCATCTAGAAGACTGATTTTTTTGCTATCGCATCTGCAGTAGGTGCATCTCGATTCTCATCAAGTTCTTGTATAATTTGGGCCCGAATTTGCCCTCGATAGTATTCTTTGAATGTTCGAATGATTCCTTGATCACATGGTTGTATCAATGCCGTAGTGTTCGCAGGTAAGAAAATAAGTTGGATGTTCGTCAAAACTGCATTCACTTTGTGCGCAGTACAATTGTCTACTAATAAGACGATTTGGCGTTTCAATTTTTGTCCCACCTGAGTAACCACTCGCTGAACAAGACATTTGTCATCCAAGCATTCGCATTAGCAAAATACTCCACGGGCAAAGTTTTAACACCTTTAAAACACCAAGGATTCTTACTTTTTCCTATCACTAGAAGTTCTTCCTTTTCACCTTCCATATTAACAGAACATAACACTGTTACTCGTTCTTTCGAAGATAAGCAACCTCTTACTTTATCGTTTTTGAACAAATAAGTATGATTAGGCATCGCGCGAAAGTAGAGTCCTGTTTCATCTGCATTGTAGATGTCCCGAGGCGGATATTTTGCAATAATTTCTGGCCATTCCGAACGCATCCAGTCAGCGGCTGCTAACGAATCAGCACTTTTTTCTTCACCGTGCAGAGGTCTATAAACGATGTTTTCTCGCTTTTTCCACCGATTGAACCATCCGTCTGTTGCAGTGAAATTTTCTTTCCCCATAGTTTTGGCTATATCTTCTGCTTTTTGACGCATGATAGGACCATTCACAGAGGCATTTTTTCGCGAACATTTGTAAACCAAATTTTTAAAGCTGATTCAACTTGATTATCCTTTCCAGATCTTTCCCTTTTTCGTTTTATGTTTTCATTCGAACGCGCACACGTTTCTATTTCTGTACGATTTTTTAAAATTTTACACAACAGCGGTTGCGAAATTTTTAATTGTACCGCAGCATTCCTTTGACTCATTTTCGGAAGTTTATCGAAGTTATCGAGAATTTGTCGTTTTTCTTCGTTCGATAGATCGCGACGTTTTTATTCACTTCTGCCATGACCACGGTGGTTTATGCGAAATTTCAATAATTTACCCGTACACAAGACTGTAGAACGTGAGATTCGTAGAAGAGTATAGGAGAAACTGAATATCATTTAACGAACGGACCTTTTATACATAAAGTACATAAAAAAAAAAGATGATCTCTTCATAATATAGAAATAACAATTCGTTAGATTGTAATATGCGATATGAGAGTTTTAATTGAAATCGGCGAGAAAAAGCGGCTCGTTCAAAGGAGTTGCGCTGCAGACACCGTCGCCTGAAAAAACTTTCCGACAAAGGATACTATTCATAACTAATAACATTAAGCGGCTTTTGATTACAATATGCGGCTTTCTTTCAATGAGTTTTAAATAGAGTGATTTGGGACCAACAGTTTTCGATAACAATAACCGTTTGATAACATTAACCGTGATTATAATAAGCGGCTTCTACTGTATTACTATAAAGCAGATGATAAAAATGTATAATATATTAGAAACATGTATGCCATTTGTAGTTTATGTAAATTTTATTGTAGAGAGATTGACTACCTGTATAGAATGTTGTGCAATTTAGTTTCCAATATTGTGTCCACATTAACGACATAGAACATTTGCGGATAACAAACTTTATATATACGCTGATATAAAAAAATAATATTATTTTGGTAAATTAAAGGTTCCAAATCCTAATGTAATAGACAGGTGTTGTAAGTAAACTTTATTTTTGTTGTTGTTGTTGTTCTAAAATAAAAACACGAGGGTAGCAATAGCCCTATTGCTGTACTAAGATGTTCTCGATAGTGATACGGAGTGAGCAAAGTCAAGTGTCCATAGAGAGAAAAATAAATTTAGATTGGCAACACGGAGTGATTGGTACGGGTTTGTTGAACATTGAAGATAATTTGACAATGATTTAACAGCTCTTATAAACGAATAACTGAACGTTGTATGTAAGAAGAAAAAACTATATTTCATACTTTTGTTATATTTATTGCAGTACAAAATTACCATATGTTGTATTTAAAAACAATTTACACATACTATTTAAAATAAACGGTAACAATCACTACAATAAGTGCTCAAAATGACCACCATCGGCCTGTAAACACAAATCTACTCATCTCCTCATATTGGCAAACACATTTTGTAATATGTACACATTTATGTTATGTATGGGCTTCTGTTATTGAGTGCTCCAGTTCCTCCAAAGTATGCAGTGCGTTGTCAAAGACTTTGTTTTTCAAGTATCCAAACAAAAGAAATCTAACAGAGTCAAATCTGGGAAATTTGCTGGCCAACGGTCTCTGCTAATGAATCTTTCATCAAAAAATTCTCTTAAATAATTTAAAGTAGCATATGATGTATGTGGTCTGTCCGAGTTTTCCGATCGAAGGTACGTGTTTTTCACAGACGGCGACCAGATTATCTGTCACGTATGAATTCGCGAGATGTACATTTTCGATTCTATAAATGGTGTACAAAGTGATAGTTAAAAACTGTCGAAATAGAGCTAAAAATACGTGAGATTTTGTAAGATTATCAACTAAATAAAAGGCATTTATTGTTGGAGTGTAGAAGAAGAGAAGCGAGCCGGTCAAAGTTCAGCTAGGCGATAGCGGTGGACGGTGACGGTAAGGCAAAAGCATTGAAAGTGGGGATCTGGCTGTTGCATTTGGGTCGTGGCTTTCGAGAGCGGCGTACTCTCTGAGGATATTGTGATAAGGAAATGAGTAGTGGTAAAAAGAGACAGAGCTTTAAACAGTAGTGGGAAAGCTGATATTTTTAAGAGAAGTCGCAAAGTAATTAGGTCTCCAGAGCAACAAAAGCAAAGACAGTTGGCAGATAAACAAAAAGAGGGAGAATTAAAAGAAACAGAAGAAAGAAGAGCTCAGAAATAACACAAAGGAAATAAGAGAATTAAAACAAGAGATGAAGTGCAAGGAAGAAAAATGGGAAGCAGAAAAACTGCAGCTGATGGATAGAATAGTGAGGTTAGAGCATAGAACCGAAAAGCAAGAAAAGGAGAAAAGGAGATGTAATATAGTAATTAAAGGCACTGAATTAAAAAACGTAGACAGTAAAGAAACTACAGAAAGCTTTATAAGAAATTCATTACAGATCGATGTGGCGATAAAAAATGTTGTTGCTTTAAGGACGAAGGACAATTGGAAGACGCTACTGGTAAAAATGGAATCGTGGGAGGAGAAACAAAAAGTAATGCAAAATAAGAGCAAGTTAAGAGGTAGAAATGTTTATATTGAAAATGATTTAACACAACAGGAAAGAACGGTGCAGTCAGAGATCTTAAAGATAGCGAAGATGGAAAAACAAAAAGGAATCGAAGTCAAAATAGGATACAGAAAAATTCTGATGAATGGCGTCGGTTATATGTAGGATGAAAGAGAGAAAGGAGTAGTAAGAAACGATAAGTTTCAAAAAACGAATAACATTAGAGAAGGATGGAGCGAAAGGGATGACAACGATAACGACAATGGATATGAAAATTGGAAAAGATTTGAAAAAGATGAATAACACACAAAACAAAGAAATAGCAGAAACAAATCCAAGAAAATAGTAAAATGTAAAAAAGTAAAATAAAATTAGGCACCTGGAATGTGAAGGGCACGTTTACAGAGGGTGCATTGAAGAATTTAATGTTAGAAATAAAAAATATAATATAGACATTGTTGCATTACAAGAAACAAAGCAAAAACATGTTTACATAATAGAGTTAAATAAATGTTTTTTTTTAATAGTGGTATAATAGGTATAATAGAGTGGAAACACAATAAACCAAAAAGATCACGTTTTGATAAAGACAAAGCATAGCACTAGCGTGCAAAACGTGAGGCGCTATAGAGGTGCTGACTGTGACAGTGGCCACTTTCTGGTAGGAATACGCTTAAAAGATAGAAGAACGAAATTTTAGAAGAAATGGTCACGGAGTATGATGAAAACCAAGAGATAGCACCAAACCTAGATGAAGTGATATTCATAATTAAGCAACAAAAGAACAACCAAAGTCCAGGACAGAATGGAATGATAGTGGAGCTCATTAAACAAGGAGGAGAAATGCTGCATATGGTTTTACACGAGGTGATTTAAGAGGTATGGAAATATGAAACGATGCCGACGAAATGGCGGGAAGCGGTATTACTGCCGATACATAAAAAGGGTGACATAAGATTATGTAAAAACTACAGAAGTATTGCACTGCTAGATGTTGTATATAAAATAATGGCTTGTTGTATAAAGAATAGGTAACACCCATATTCAGAGTACCAATGCGGTTTTAGAGGAGGTAGATCAGTAACTGATCAGATATTTACTATTAACCGTCCGATCAGTAACCGGGTACCCGGGTATCCATTTCAGTTTCCAGGGTAGAATCTATTAATTTCTCTTTAAAAAATTCTACGACGATCCGGATCCCCGAAGGTAAAGTAGTTTGACGCCAATTTTTCGTCAACATTTTTTCAATCCATCCATTCAATAAAAGTTATTCACTATCAAACTCGATACCTCCTCTGTTCAATGACCGGGTACCCGGGTACTCACTAAGGTTATTATATATGAAAGCGCGGTTTATACACACAAAGGAGGCCATTTATCATGGTGTTCATGTAACTTGACTTTTTAATAAATAATCAACAATATGGTTTGTAATTTCCTTAATTTAATTTATCGTGGTCGAAATACAATGTTCATTACAAATAGGTAACTCACATACCGAACATGTACGAGTTTTGCGACGTTTTTTGAATTTGCTCTGAAGACAAGCATGTCATACACCGGTAACCTGTTTCCTTTCGGTTGAATCGAGTTGTGCCTGAGGTTTTGAAGATTCAGATGTTGTTGGTCGCACATATGGATTTATAACTCTACCAAAAAGCTTTCAATCGCCACTTTCGTTGTGAAATGCCTAATGATTTGTGCATCCCTCTCCATGCGATGAGCACAAGTATTGGTATCATCAAATCGAATGAAACCAATGATGTTCCAGAAGCGAGGGATGCCCATTGCTGCACGATACAATGGATATAAGTACGACTGCCACATATCATTTGTATTCTCAGTATTGGAGTAGTTGGCACCAGAGGTTATCAAAATAGCCAGGAATGCATAAAATTCCTGAAGCTCAAGATTTTTCCACACTAGTTGTCTTTTTCCTTTGGATTTCTTTCATTAAATGCTGCAAAGTTGAGCTTGCTTTTTTGTTGGTATAACGTAGGATATCAGCCATTTCTGGCGTGAAAAACTATTTGAATGTGTCGAGATTTGACAGCATATTAGTGTTCCTATTAGGTCCACATCTGTCGCCCAATATTGTGCCTTCCAACTTGATGTTCACTTGTTGGTGCCTCAGCGTAAGCTCTGAGTACGCACGAACGCGATCCGTCGTTGAAGGACTTTCGCGGTCAGTTTGAACGCCTTTTTGAAGACCGATAGTCGCGCGCAAAAAATTATCTGGAGACGAAAACAAATAAAAATAAAATAAATCGCGGTTTGTGCGTACCAACTAGAACAATACAAAATTTGAACGCACGGCAACTGAGGCAGTAGGTGGGTACCCGGTTGTTGAATGAATGGTAAATTTTTGGTTACTGACCGGACGGTTAAACAAACAATGGCTAATAGCTATGAACATAATATGGCCCTTCACATCCTCTTTATAGATTTTAAACAGGCATACGATAGGATAAACAGGAACAAACTATACGAGATAATGACTGAATTTAAAATACATAATAAAAATTGATATCACTAATACAGATGACACTGAGGAATACAGAATGTAGGGTTATGGTTAACGGACACAAAACGGGGAAATTCGGTGTTGACCGAGGACTAAGACAGGGAGATCCTTTTTCGACTATTCTGTTTAACACACACATCACAGACATCAGTGTATGGCATATGCCGATGATATAGTACTAATTGCAAGGACCAAGAAAGAACTGCAAGAAATAAGAAAACCTATAGAAGCGGCGGCAAGAAGAGTGGGGCTGGCTATGAATGAGGGTAAAATAAGTATATGCTAATGAGGGGAACTAGTGAAAAAAGGCTTGAAATAAAGAGTACCGTAGACGCAACAAGCTACATGTTTAATCCTGTCCAGAGTTTTAGATATCTTGGTGTTACTCTTACAAATAATGTAGACGAAAGTGACGAAATAAGTGAAAGACTTACAAGGGGAAATAGGTGTGCAGGCGGATTGTTAAGAACATTAAAGTCAAAAAATGTGTCGCGAAGCGCTAAAGTGCGTATATATCAGACAGTAATAAGGCCGGTTGTTTTGTATGGGTGTGATGTGTGGGTTTTGAAAGAAAAGGATAAGGATCGCTTGGAAGTGTGGGAAAGAAAAATCCTAAGGTGGATCTACGGTGGTAAGAAGATGTGCGAGAAGTGGGAAAGAAGAACCAACAGTGAGGTATTGAACATGTATGGACAACCCAGCATAACATCTATGGTGAAGTCCCAACGTATCCGATGGTTGGGTCATGTAATGAGGCTCCCTGAAAGGAGAACACCGAACACAGTGCTGCAGAGAGGGGTGAGCGGAAAGAAAAGAAGAGGGCGGCCAAGATCAAGACGGCTGGATGCGGTGCAAGACCTGAGAGAAATGGGCATTGGAGACTGGAAAGAAAAGGCTGAAGACAGGATGAAATGGAGGGCAGTGACCGATCAAGCCTTGGGCCTGTTGTGCTAAATATATATATGCTGTATGTGGTGCAGCACCATCTTGCTGGAAGTAACGCTCCTGCAGTTCTTCGTCATCTAGATTATTAATGAAAGGTTCTAATAAATGTTCTATGTATCTAGCTGCGTTAATTATCATAAAACCGGTCCTACAATGCGTCTACGTGACATATAAACCCACACTCCAACTTTTATGGGATGCAAACTTGTTTCTCTAAGCACATGTGGATTCTCGGATGTCGATATGCGATAAGTTTGACTATTAACATATCCAGACAAGTGGCACCAAGTTTCCGCAGAACAAACTCTTATCTAATATTTCATCATTATCAAATATATTGTTGAACCAGTTGCAGTATTCTCTTCGAACACCAAAATCACGAGCATGCAATTCTTGGTGGACCGATATTTTATATGGTTTTAATGCTAAGTGTTTTTTAAGTGCTGTATGGGCACTACTACAGGTCACACCTATAACAAACATTTTCTCATTTATGTATGTTTTGTTTAAGAAACCTGTCTGTGCAGATAATTTTCTTATTGATTTATTTGGACCAGTTTTAATCATATTACGTATATCTGCCAAAGTATCTTCAGTTAAAACAGTTGTTGTATACTTCCGTTTACGTTTTGATATGTTGCCTGTTTCCATAAATCGTTCTACGAGCCTATTCTTATGCTTGACAAATATGTCATAAATAATTTCTTCCTCTGGATACCTCGCTGCAAATGATTTATATAGGATTGGAGTGGGTACGTCCACTCTCCATCTTGATCTTGCGACCCACTACGAAAATGAGCCATTACTATGAACGTATCCTGATCTACGGAAAACGGCATGTCGTTATACCCGTGAAAACAATCACAACATTGACGTAACAAAATTTCGTTAATAGTTGCTGCCTACTTACCGTAAAACTCAATATAGACTGTTGATGTCTTGATAAAGACAGATTATAAATAATGACTGAAAATAGGAAGAAATAAAAATAGCAATAGAGAACGATACAAAAATGACAGCAAAAGTAAACAAACTGCACTAGTTAAGGTCGGTAACTGTAAAACAAGAAATTATCCTAGTTTGGGGACTTTTATGGCGCCACTACAGGACACTTGACTTTGCTCACTCTGTACATGCAATATAATGGCAGAACTGTACATGCGCCAGAATTTTAGAAAATAAAAAATGGTATCTGCTTTACCGGCATAACTAAATTAACACTATGCACCTCAATATGCCGCCCCTTTGTATGGTCGTACCTTGCAATAACTAATTAACATCATCAGGTATTAGACATATTTTGTTGACCACGCGTTTAAAAGTACCTGAATTTGTCCGTCACTATGCGCACAAGACGCTGCACTATGGGACAGAATCGTGCGTACCGTCTCAAAAATAGGTTTTACGACTGTTCGATATTGACATTTGTTTAACGCACATATCCAACTAAATATCTAATACATATTATGTAGAATTTTAAAATCAATTATTTCTCATTTTTCTTAATAAAACTTTACTTGTAAGTTGACGCTCAAAATAATGTCGTATGTATAGAATAGAATTGCACCAGTTTAAATGGTCATATTTTCATTATTTTCAATGCAAATATGTAAGTGTGATATATGGTTGGAAAGATTACTAACTACCTAACTTAAAAAGCATTTCAGTTGAGGTTTATGTCAAAACTGGAGAAGTACACGATTGTTTTTGCAGTATCTAATATCCTAACTTTATTAGAAACCTTAAATAGACTTTTCACAGTTAGCGGTGTCTGCCGGTGACGTAATTCTGATACCATCATATAGAGCAACTCATAAAAGTTAAGGCAAAAATTTTTTGCCCGAATCTGCCCCCTTTTAAATGAGGCGAAAATTACCTGATGGAGAGGGAAATGCAAAGTATACCAAAATTTTTTTTTAAATATGATTCGAGAGATTTTTCGAAAAATAAATTATTTTTTACATTTTATTGTTAAATAATATTGTCTACTAGCGTGATCTGATGGTTCATCCGGACAAAGTGAATATAAACAAATTTTAACAGATGAAAGTAACTTGGTCTCAGATGCAAACTTATTTGTGGCATCTTTGGTACCAATAAAACTGATCAACAAAATCCGGCCTGCTCTTCTATTCGATATTGCCGACGAATTCTGATGGAATTTGCAAAAGAAACGCCCGAGAAAACACGTTCGGTGGTAGGTGATATTCGCGGTCAAATTAATAATTAGAAAAATTCTAAGATACATATGGAAAACTAATGGACTATGGAAGCTAATTCAAATAAATCACGAGCTATTCTTAACTATGGTGGATGGAAAAGTTACACAAGTTCTAACTGACACAAGTTCTGGAGCTGTGTGTACGGTGTGTGGGGCTAGGCCAAGAGAGATGAATAATTTGGAGAACATTGATTCAAAGTTAGATAATATGAATGCTTACGAGTACGGTTTGTCTACGTTGCATGCATGTATTAGGTGCATGGAGTTAATTTTACATATTTCATATAATCTTTCGTTTAAAAAATGGGCCGCGAGAACTTCGGAAGATAAAAAAGTAGGGAAGACAAGAAAAACCTTGTACAAAGTCTATTTCGAAGCCGAATGGGACTGCATCTTGACAAGCCCCGGCAAGGAAGTGGAAATAGTAATGACGGCAATACAGCTCGACGTTTTTGAGAACTACTTCTGCTCTTCAGAAATAACAGGAGTTGATGAGAATCTTATTAAGAGGTTTTATGTTATTCTTCAAACTTTGGCATGCGGTATTGCTGTAAATCCAGAAAAATTTGGTGAATATACTCGCGCTACTGCACAATTGTATGTTACACAATATATGTGGTATAACATGCCTTCTTCAGTATATAAGATCTTAATACATGGGGAAAGTATAATTAGACATTTTGCTGTTCTGTCTATTGGTAATTTATCTGAGGATGCCCAAGAATCTCGTAATAAAGACTACAAAAATATCAGGTTATATCACGCTAGGAAGTGCTCTAGGTCTGCAACGAATGAAGACGTATTTCATGGCCTTTTATTTACATCAGACCCATACATATCAAGTATCAGAAAAACATCAGTCACTGTTGCCAAGGACCTGTTAGACGAAGCCAAGAACCTCTTAGATATTTAAATTGAAGTTTCTATATCAATTTCTATGTAGTGGATTAACAGATCTTTGTCTTTCATTATGTTATTTTCATATATAATATTAAAAAAAAACAAATCATAGTGTACATCATAAAACCTTATTATTATCATTCAATAAGTTAAGTAAACTACGTTTTTGTATGAAAAAGTGTCATTTTTATTTTTGTATTATTTTTTTAATATATTATTAATAAAATAATTTTCACAAAAACCGACTTCTTCCCTCGGATTTTCGAAAATTTTCAATAGAGTTATATAAAAATAAATATTTTGGACGGAAAAAATATCTGTCCGATTTCGGAAATTTTTTATGTTATCTTTTAAAATTGGTTTATAAATGGCCGAGTTATTAAAAATTTATTTCCAAAAAAAAAATTTTTTATTTTATGTGTTCATTCTGTTGACCAAGTCATTCAAAAGACAAAAAGAATTTTGAAAATCGGGTTATAAATGACTGAGATATTCAAAAATTCAATTTTCGGACGGACAAAAAGAAATACATGCGAATGGATAACCTACTCTTTTTTAGAAGTCGGTTAAAAATTAACAGCGAATGTAGCACTGTTTAATAGTATATACACCAGAGATACTACGTACCAAGTTTCAGCTATTTACTTCAATCAACGACAAAGTTACAGATTTTTGAGGCGGTACGCACGATTCTGTCCCATAGTGCGCTGCCAGGATATACATTCATGACACGACCCATCTTCCACATCGGTGCAGGGGTGTTGTCTTCACGGAGAATGACGAATGCATCTTCTAAAATTTCTCCCTGGTGCTGATATCATCTCTTTGATCTTTGCTGCAGAGTGTGGATCCAATCGGCTGACCATCTCTTTCAAAATTGTTGTAACATCAACTGAGCATGCCTGTACTTGGAAGCATACGTTGTTGTCTGGGACTGATAGCCCTGGTACCATTTTCACAGGTCCACACGTGAGGAAATGATCGGGAGTCAATGGTTGTAGGCCATTCGGATCTTCGGTAAACGATATTAATGGTCGGGAATTTAGGATCAACTCTACTTGCACTAAAATTGTATAATATTGTTCGGAAGTCACCGTCGTCTTGCCTATCACTCGTTTTAGATGATATTTCGTTAATTTCACAAAGCCCGCCAATATGGGGAGATCACGGAGGAATGAAATGTCACACTATTTGGTTTTCGTTAGCATTAACTGATCCGGATTAGTAACTCGAGATAAAATATCCGTGAGATTTGTTTGCGGTGGTATTTGTATAATTACGGTTAGAAACAAACGTTTTCAATCGACAAGGTTCTGTTGATATCCGTGATAAGACTATCTTGGAGTCGCACTAGTATGTTACGGTCATTACTTGTTGGTTTAGTGATTGTAGAACTCTTTTTACTAATTGTACAGCCAATACAGCAGCACATACTTCTAATTTAGGCAACGTTAGTGATTTCAGTGGCGCGACACGAGATTTTGCGCAGACTAGCTTAACCATAGTACCTTTACAAGTATCGGTCGTCTTCATGTATACACAGGTACCGTAAGCCTTCTCCAAAGCGTCACTGAACTAATGTATTTCGAAAGATACGTATCCCGAGATAATAATAATAATAATTTAATTCGCCGAACAGATTTAGACATCCATTTAGATGCCAATTTATAAACAGATAGGTATCGTATGTTAACAAATATAGCCTAAATTTAAAAAAGAGAATTAAAAAGTAACACAATAAAACAAATGGGTAATTGTATAAATCAACACAAAAACGGCTTCCAGAAAAAAAGAAAAAAATACAACTTAACTACGAAGTTCACTTAAGTTTCGAATTGCCAAAATTATAGCATTTCGAGTCGTAAAACACATGTCACATGTACCGCAAATATTGTTAAAGTTATTACACAGTTGAAAAATTGGCGATTTCAGCAAAATATTAGTCCTAGCCGGGGGACAGTAGAAAGTATATCCTGACGTGAAGATAAGCGTGGCACAAGAAAACAGACTTGTGATAACCAAAGAAAGCAAGTTAAATCTGGACAGTAATTAAGCGTGGTCGATACCTCGCGGAGGGTAATGACCATCAACTCGAAATGAGAGAAACTTAAGAAATTTCCGCTGGACACACTCAACACCAGCGCACAGTATAGCGCTCGTAGAGCTACTGTAGAAGTAAAGTGGACGCAGTTCCGGACCATGAAACCCAACATTTTACAAGCGGAAGAAGATGTAATCAAAATGTGTTAAGTAAAAGTAAATGCGCTATCAAAGGTAACTCCAAGATCATTAACTAAATTAGATCTTAAAATAACTATGTCATGGAGTGCATAGTCAAAAACAATAAGATGGAGCTTTCTGGTGAAAGAAGCAACTTTACATTTTGATATGTTCAAGAATAAATTGTTTCACTGGCGCCAACTGTCGACTAGATTAAGTTGTTCTTGCATATATGTGCAATCATCGAGTCGTAACTGAATTAAATATTTTTAATTCATCAGCAAAGAGAAGACTCTCGGCATTAATATGCGTTACTAGGTCATTAATAAAGATTAGGAGTAAGAGGGGGCCCATATTTGAACCCTGGGGTACACCCGAATGGGCGGTGAAATTATGAGAAGCAAATTCACTGTATTGTACATACTGCTCTCTGGACCCAAGATAAGAAAGTCCATATAAATAACATCCACCTGTCCCTGCTCATCCATGGCGTGTGACGTATACTGCGTAAAGTAAGCCAAATTGGTGATCGTGGAACGTTTTTGCATGAAGCCGGGTAGATATATAATTAGAAACATACGGATAGACATGTGAGTACGGGGACATTTCGAATACTTTGGCAAAATTAGGTAAGATGGTTATTGGCCCATAATTATTAATATTGCTAGCGTCACCACTCTTCAGTATTGGATATATCCGGGACAACTTCCAGATACTGGGGAACATCGATGTCGTCAACGAAATATTAAACAAGAAAGTTAAAAGTTCGATGAGCACATCCACGCAATCCCTTACAATAAAGCTCGGTATTTGGTCATATGACGCCGTAAACCCATTGGATAATCCGAGTACAGACTTTCTTACATCCGAAGATGTCAGCCATTCGATGTGTATATTTGGCAAATTATTATTATCGCTAAGGTCATCACTAACAATGTTTGGCAAATACACAGAACTAAAATAGTCTGCGAAGGCATTTACAATTGCTATTGGATCCTCAATTGTGACGTCGTTAAAATTCATTTTAAACGGTATTCTAGACGACCCTCTCTTAGATTGTACGAAAGATGAGAAGGATTTAGGATTTGAGATAATATTATTCTCAACGTTCAATAGATATGATTTATAAGCAGCAGATATCTGCCTCTTTACCAACTTTCGAACTGTTTTGAAGTTCTCAAGGTCTACACAGCATTTATATTTCTTATACTTCACGTAGTATTTCTGCTTCAGCTTTAAATTATAAATTATTTCAGTGGTATACCACTTAGAGAAAGACAACTTCTTGGTTTTAGAAATGGAAATATGTAAAAGTTGAGTACAGTGCGTGCTAGAACTCAAAGCAGGCTGTATCAATAGGTATCAGTAAAATTATACAAAAAGTCCAATCCAGGTTGAGTGAAGCATTATACAATTCGGGATAGTTTGCTTTTTTGAAACAATATTGTTTGCGTAATGGGTTAATCTTAAAGGGTGAAGTATTATGAGTTGACAACATCAAATCAATTGATAATGCTGGGTGATATAAGTCAGTGCATATTAATGGATTATCATCTTGGGTTACCGTACATGCTATATCAGTCAAGACAAGATCCAAAATTCGACCAAAGTGATTATTAACATTATTTACTTGTTTAATATCTAAGAATTCAATGAAATCACGCATAATACGTGATTCATTATTATTAAAATGTAATACATGGTATGGAACATTAAAGTCGCCAACAATGATAACACCGGCCAACCCACACAAATACAATTAGAACTGTTCCAGAAACACCTCAAAATCTACAACATTCAAATGAGGCGTTATATAAACAACAAAAACATATAGCGTTCTAAACCTATAACTAATTTTACAACACAAAATGTCCACCAATGGGATAATTCTCAGCTGAGATATATCAACTTCCTCAACCGGAAACCGCGCATCCACCGCCAGCAGCACTCCTCCGCTTCTAGAGCGCCTCGTCAGCTCAGTCTTCTGTCCGCTCCAAATACTCTATAATTATCCGTAAAACATTCATTACCACAAACTTCATCAGAAAGCCAAGTTTCAGACATAGCGACAATATTATATTCCAAATCAGAAACAGCTGCATACAACTCATTGACTTTTGTTCTTAGGCCGCGTACATTCTGATAATAAATTGCTATGGGATGTCTATTTTCGTTGGGCACTAGTTTTCCGATATGATAGTGGGGTTTTCACGTAAGTACTTAATACGTAAATTCCTCTCACCACCCGCCTTTCGTTTCTTCAGCTCACTCTTAAGGACACAATAGTGGTCTATCTGTTAGTAACCATAGTAGCTTTCGATCAAAAGCGAAGCGAATACCCTTCAACTGTTCATCGTTCTTCGATCTATTTGCCTGATAAATAACCAAATAACGTGGAATGTTTAAGTAAATCACCCGTGAGTTGCTGATCCCATGAAATCTTAAGCTGCCACAATTTGTGCAGTATTAATTTAGCCTTCATTGTAACAGGGCCTATTTTTTATTGCTAATTGCTGCCCTGTATTGAACACAATCTGCCGTAGCATTCCAAATAATCCGTAATGTTTTGTTTGAGTTCTGAACATACTTTAGTATAAATTCAGCATCATCACCTTTCTTTGGAAACGTTTGATTTAAAATCTCAATCTTATTTGACGTCCATTGCCGCAAATTAAGACCTACGGGGTTTAATATGTTACTCATTTCGTTAATCAATAGAATCACTCGCGTGAGGAAACCTCTCCTCGTTTTCTATGGCAAGCTGTTTTAGACAACGAGTAGCCAAAAATGAGTCGGAAGCTGTGTCATAAGTTAACGTATTAAAATTGTAACGTATTAATCGTTGAGATTCGTCCTTTCGCCACAAAATTCTTTGAAAACCAAGGTCTTGCTCGTGCACGTTTATGTAACGATACATTTTCATAATGTCGGCTGTAGACACGATCTTATTTATATTATTTATATTTATTATATTATTAACGTTTTATTCAACAATAGACCAACTTCAGAGCGTACTGACACATCGAAAACAACGCGTACTTTAGTGGTAATTGATGTTTCCTTAAATACGGAATGATGAGGTTGATAATAGTAAACCTTGTTGGTGTCTTGTAAATTTTCTATTGGATCCATGTTATTCAATTGTATATATTGTGATTTAAACTTACTGTATTGTTGCCTCAGTTCCGAATCCTTCAAAAGTGGCTGGAAAGAATGAGTCGCCTAAATATTCTAAATTGTCCCAAAATGGTAACTTAACTGTGAATATTCCGGCCTTATTTCGATAAAAGTTATCACAAAAATGAGTTTCGCAAACCATCCCCTATTTGGAGTTGGTATTGTCCTTTGTGAAACATTCCCCAATACGCCAAAGGGCTTCCAATTAATTCAAGGGTGCAATTTGTGTCATGTTACATAATGCGAATTCGAGAAATGAATTCGAATGTAAAGGACCTGATAGGTACGATTAAACCTAATTTGGAAATTTGTAATATTGGTTTGTTTATACATAATCTAATTTGGTCGTTCAATAACAAATCATAAAAGATATTTACCCCAATGAGACATCCACGTTTCCTATTTTGTTAAACGTCCGATCGGCTAACCTTAATTTGAGAATAGGTTTAGCTCTGAATAGTCGAACGATTGCTGAGGAATATTATCTGTTATTTTTCCAATTACTAAAAAGGTAGGTTGAATTGATAATTACAATTTACTGATTTTATTGTAGCTTGTGTCATTTTATTTACTTATATGGCAGACCAGCTTATTTCGCAAAACCGGTAACTTAATTTAAGCTACTAGCAACCTTAATTTTTAAACAATTCTTGGGTCATAAAATTAGATTGCGACCCGCTATCTAATATGGCTCTACATTTTACAGGATTCTGATCGTTGTCATCCATGGCGGTTCCTGACATTTCAAGATGGGTGGTCTGCACGAACTAGAATCAATTTAAAGTAGTAATCATAATAACCCGATAATAAAAAGATATATAATATTTATAACCAAAAACAAAAAATATCAGTAACAAGATTTACAATAATATCGAAAATTTCAAAGTTAATTGAACTTACCCTATTTCATTTTCTTAAATTGGAGTTCAATACGGCGGCCTTTTTGGAGGCAAACTTTTTAATTACTTTCTCGTTGAAATTCGGTATTGAGGCGACAATTTTTTTTCTATTGAAAGCATCGATAAAGCAGATAGACGATCGTCACACATTGAATTTCTAAGAACACTTTTTATGTGCTTCGAGGTAGAGAAATTACGTTCGGCTTCAGTAGTGGTCATGGGAGTAGTCGTCAGAATTTCCAACAACTTTTTATTTTCTGCCACTGTTTTTTCCAAATTGTTAGAAATTATAAATTTTAACAAAGGCACCTTTCAATGTCCTGCACTGAAAATTTGAATACAAAACTGACAGCTCTGTTCGCAGACGTTTTTTTTCCAAAGAAATATAAGCTGCATATGTTCAGGTTATATTCAGGAAATAAATGGTTATAATTTTCAAAATTGTTTGAATTCAAGAGCGATGCGGCAACCAAGTGGTTTGTACGAATATTGAAATTCCAACGGGTAGGTGCAGAATGGGGTACATGTTCTCCTATGAATTGCGTTAGAACCGCTAGTCTTTGTCATGAACGATTAAAAAATCTAAGCATGTCATGTAAATCTCCAAAACAAGACAGATATCTGAGAATTAATTGGACATGCTCGTGATATCACCAAATTTAATTGATGAGCATAGCAATGTACGAAATGTGCATTTTCGTCTTTTTCTTTGATTATTGCCATGTATTCTACTCATTACAACTGCCCCGTCATAGCTTTCAACAATGAGCTTTTTATCATTTTTTAAAATAGGGCCAATAACATTAAAAATATTGTTAGCTCATGGCACAGCATTATGATTTTCGGGAAGCAAAAAAGTCCAGAACCTTTCTACCGGGTTTCCGTCCTTGGTTGGTAACGTAACGAAGAACAATTGCCATTTGAAATTTAGAGGAAACGTCTGTAGTTTCATCAGCCATCACTGCTTAAAACCGGGCTTTATTTATTTCGCAAAGAATTTCATCACGATACACTTCCAGCATGCAATCTGAAATCTCATTTTCTATCATTTTTGAGGTGCCTTTGAAAACCGTTGCATTTTTAAGATGTTCACTAACAAGGGGAGGACGCCGACTTGTCATCACAGATTTCGCTCAAATTTACAGCATATGCTGAGCTTAGCTAAAAATGAAAGTACCCGAAGTGGGAACTCCAGATGGCCAAACGTTTAGAAGATACATTATAAGAGCTATTTGTTATGTTATGGTAACATCTTTACTAAGCAGCGCTTGGCGTAGTGGTAACAGCTCGGACTCGTATTACGTTGGTGGCAGGTTCAAATCCCCGCGCGGAGACTTTTGTTTCTAGCTCTTTCCCGACTTTTATTGTCGCAATTAAGCAAAGTGATAAATAATTTATTTGATTTATTTATTTATACGCAAAAAGCATAGATATAGGACTTCATTTTTTAATAAACGCATAATCGTGCAAAATTTGGAATGACGAACTTTCTAGACTTGTTCAAACAGGAAAACTAGTTTCACAATTTTTCTGATAAATAATCGCATCTAGTAACCCGATCATTTTTCGTGTATCTAATCCATACATAAAAAAATGGCTATCTTGAAATTTCAAAGCTTCTCTCTGAAAAATCACAAAAGTTCTGATTAAAGCAAAGAAACACAAAATAAATTTTGCACAGCAAGAAAGTAGAAAGTTAGTACTAACAATAAAACATGGCCGGTACTATTCGGTACAATATAACAAAATTTCTATTGGAATATGCAAAATGAGGAGTGCCTTTGGAATGTCATTATCTGCATTTGTTTCCTTATCTATGCTTTTTGCGTATAAATAAATAAATCAAATAAATTATTTATCACTTTGCTTAATTACGACAATAAAAATCGGGAAAGAGCTAGAAACAAAAGTCCCCGCTCGGGGATTTGCACCTGCGACCAACGTAATACGAGTCCCAGCTGTTACCACTACGCCAAGCACTGCTTAGTAAAAATGTTAACATAACATAACAAATAGCGCTTATAACGCAAAGGCCGCGTAAAAATTCTGTATCTTCTAAACGTTTGGCCATTTGGAGTTCCCATTTCGGCTACTTTCATTTTTAGCTAAGCTCAGCATATGCTGTAAATTTGAGCGAAATCCGTGATGACGAGTCGGCGTCCTCTCCTTGTAAGTGTTTTAACAAGTTATGACGTAAAATTCACCAAACCCGAAAAAATACCGGGATTGTTTTATGCAGTCAATAAATATTGATAACACACATCTGTTCATTACTTCCTCGTTGTGCTTTTGTATATTTATCCAATAAGCAGAATCAAGTTGAGCTTGAATATTCACTTTCCCAAATAATGCAAATGCCAAAAACCGTCGGGTATCCTCGATTTACTTCGTGTATGAATTTATTTGTATTGCAAAGAGCTGCGCTGCAAAAACGACTTTCTCGGAATCTATGAGTGTGTTGCGCTTGCGATTGTATGATTGTACAGTTGTGGCACTTCTTGTAGCAGCAAATAATTATCAAAATGCCAGTTACGCCCGATGAAATTATGGAAATTTAATGTTTTTAATGAAATATTTAGTAAATGATAAATGTTAATATTTAATGCTTAATGCATAAATTGAGGATTTATTCTGGTGGTTCTGCACCTCAGCAACACTAATGGAGGAGCCGCCCCTGGTTGTCATAAATATAAACCAATGCTGTTGATAACGCAAAATTACTATTTCGTGAATGAGTGACTATAATACCTTCTTCGTTTGTTTGATTAGTGCTACTCTGCGACGAAGTATTGTCAAAATGTAACAACGAATTATGGCGCTTATTGTAATTACGACATGAATGAATACTCATACATTTATTAACAGATTGACCAGATCCTAAACAATTTGTAGATACTCCTTTCTTTTTCCGTATCGCGTTACATCTCGCAATCGATGATAGTCGCAGAAAATCTTCACAAGGGTATAATTGTTTGCCTTTACAATATACGCGTTTTGAGTAATTATTGAGTGATACGTGCACATGTGATTTCCCATTGTGTAATAATATACACCTCTAATAAATAAATAAATAATAAATGGCTCGATACTGGGAGGCACCTCACTGTGAGTTTTTACTTTCCACTCTTTCTTTGATAAGGTATCTAACCTTGAACCTAAGGAACCTAAGAAATGTATTAAAATAGTGCCCCATTGCTCCACAGGTTCATTCAAATTCTTTAGAGCGCGAAATTATCTACCAAGTTACGTAAGGACAAAAGAGCCTCTGTACTTACGTTAGCTAACTCAATGACTTTTGATAATAAACTTTTTATTTTCGTATCGTTCTTTCAGGAGATTTAAACCTATCAAATAATTAGCATCTGTGATTTGCAATGAATCAATTCCTTTTGCTGCTTCGTCCTTTATTGACGCTTTGAAGTAACAATATTTTTGTACGGTTGTTAAATTTGGGTTTTCGTATGCGCGAAAGCTATCGTAATATTGAGTCCATTTATCATAGACTCCGTTGAATTCTGGTACCCTTAGTTCGGGTAGTTTTACATTAGTATCATTATGTGATTGAATGTCTGAAGTCGATGCATTTGATCTTGATATCTCTACAGTATTTTATTTAATTTGTGACAAATTATAACTATTAATTATTCCCTTCCCTTTCACAATTTCCGCGACATATATCTCTTCAAATTCCTCAAGTTCAAATCAATGATCTGTCGATCCATCCAACAATTCTGTCATTCTATAAACTTTCAATTCAATTCATATTTGTAAGTAACCGTCAGCCTTTTTCCAAAAACTCGTTTTCACTTGTTAGCTCGATAATTTTACTATGATTTGATTTATCTGCTAAGAATTTAGAAAATCTAATTAATTGAGCTAAAGTAATTGATTGTGTGAAATCTGCATACTGTAAGGCATGTGCTCTGCAGAAAAACAAAACTGATTCAGAGGAATATTAAAATTGGCTAGAAAACCACGCTGAATCCTGTGAAGCAAATCACGTCGGTTGTGCAGGCAAAATGGAAGCTGATGCTATGCTTGAAATATTTCAAAGAGCGGAGGAATTACACGGAACGAAGTACGTAAATTATATCGGGGATGGCGATTCGAAGACTTACAAGAAAATCGTACAAGCTCTTCCGTACGATGTGATGAAAAAATAATGTGTCAACCATGTTCAAAAACGGATGGGAACAAGATTGCGAAATTGTAAAAAAGAGAATAAGGGCATCAGTGGAAGAGGAAAGCTGACTGGAAAGCTCATTGAAGAATTAACTGCATTTTACGGTCTTGCAATTCGTCGGAATAGTGATTCGTTGGAAGATATGAAAAAAGCTGTCTGGGCCACATTCTATCACAAATGTTCCACACATGCAATTCCCCAACATCAGTATTGCCCGGAAGGAGAACACTCGTGGTGTTCGTGGCAGCAAGCAAATGCCAAAGGAATTTTGAATGAATACACACATAAACTTGCGTTGCCTGCATATGTCATCGAGGCAATAAAACCGATATACGTGGACCTTAGTAAGGACGAGCTTCTTCAACGATGTTTAGACGCTTTTCACCAGAATAACAACGAGTGTTTGAACTCTGTTATATGGAAATTTGCGCCAAAGACATCGTGGAGCGGTAGACCCACAGTTGAAACTGCCGCTAATATTGCTTCAATACTTTTTAACAATGACCATATTGGACTTATAAATGTATTGGAGGTATTAAACATAAAAATTGGTGAAACACTCTACCAATATTGTCAAAACATCGACGAGAAACGAATATGCGAAGCAGAGCACGAAGCCGAAAAAAGCACGCATAAGGGTCGTCTTCGGGCAAAACATGAAAAAGATGTTGAGTCTTTGGATGCTGAGGAGCTGTTGTATGGTCCAGGAATAGCTGATTAATGGTGAGAAACAAAAAAAAGAGACAAATGAAAAATTTTGTTTGTATGTTCAATTATCCTTCGGCAAAACTTTGAACGCGTTTTTCTCGAAACTACGTTTTTCAACCTGGTTGACAACATATTGAAAAAACTATACATCCGATTTACATGCACCAAGTCTTAAACTGTTCCAAAGTCCACTCTCTATGGCACCACGTAGGGATTTTCTTATAGAGGGATCGCTTCCTTTTTTCCTTTTATGAACGATGAAAATTTTCCATGAAAATCGGAAATAAAATTCGCTGCTCCGCCATTTTTTCTATTTTTAGATATCGAAATTTCCCTACGTGATGCTGTAAATCTATATGTCTAGTTACTAAATATATTTTTATTTTAGTTTTCATATGAACCGTATGGCTTAATCCCTGTCAACCGCCAAGCGGCAATTTCGTCGGGTGTCCTTTTAGAAGCGCCGTACACCACGAACCGTATTTCAGATTCGAGTAAAAAAATTGTACACAGTGTTCCATATGTATATATTCACTATAAGTATTAATAAAAGAAATGCATTCATCGTTTGTTTGAAAATAATTACGAAAAATATACCCTCGCACCGCGCACGAACCGTGGTGTGGTGCCTTAAAGAAGCATTTAAGTAAGCGCATGCGCATCAAGTTATTTTCAATCAAAAATATGAGATAACCTCACTGTAATTGTAAATATCAATGTCGTATTTCTATATTATCAATTATAAGTTTTCATATTGTTAAAATGGATTCAACTCAACAATTTTTCAACAGATTTCGGTTTACCAAAAGAACTGTTGAGATTATTTTGGCCCATATTGTAAAGGATATAAAGTGCGACTCATTAAGAAATCATTGCTTATCACCAATGCAGCAATTATTATTGACATCAAGATTTTACGCAAAATGAGGTTATTAGGATACTAATGAAATAAATAATATATATAAAAAAGAATGGCAAATAGAAGAGAAAATAGAATGGTAATCATATGGTAATTTTCAATGATTTTACGTTAGAAAGTTCGATAAAGATAAAGAAGCAGTATGGCCAACCTATGTTACATGCACTTTTACCTAAATGTACTTTTATTTGTTTTGTAATACTGTATGGCAGTTTAAAACTAGTTTTAGGTTCAATGTCTTTTTACTAAATCTCCTTTGTTGGCCATACCGGGCGTTAAAAGAGGAAGTACGTAGTATGAAGGATAAGTATGACGAATTAATTAACGGTACTAGTAGCGGTTCATCAGGGTTGAGTATTGAGGAGGTTGTTGCTGATGTCTGTGAGAGGGACAAGCGTGCGCAGAATATTATTATTTTTGGCAGCTCGGAGGATGGTACTTCCAAAAAGGAACAAGTAGAACGAGATACGGGAATGGTCAAGAACGTACTTAAGGAAGTGGGTTTAGATTTTGATGACATAAGACCAGTAAGACTCGGTAAATTTGACGCTACCTCTCAGGGGCGTTTACGGCCTATTCGTGTGCTACTTCCGCCTTCCGATGATGTTGCCAAATTTTTGCGAAGATTTAAGAAAATTAAAAGTGATTCCAGATTTTCTCATCTATCCGCTTCATCCGATCGTACTCCTAAGCAAATTTGTTATTGTAAATCGGTAAAATCTGAACTAGCATTACGTATGTCTAATGGTGATAATAATTTAAAAATTAAGTATCGTAATGGCATACCTATGATAGTTAAGTCGGTAAACTAAATATACCCAATAGGCAAACTATACCTTATAAAATGTTTTATTCAAAATGTCAGGGCTTTAAACTCCAAAACTCATGTTTTTACAATAACGTACTTAATCTGTCCGTTGATATATTACTTATTACAGGGACTTGGTTAAATAATTCCGTAAATGATAACGAACTTTTTACAAATCACTTTAATGTTGTTCGTAAGGATAGAAATTTCGCTGCGGTGCACAGTGTGATATATTAACAATCTAGCAAGAAATATTTCTTCAATGGTATAATTACTTTTTGGTTGTTTCTTTATTTCATACCACTAAATTAAACAATTACGTATAGTTTTATAAATATTTAATCATATTTTAAGAAAATATACGTACATATTTAGATAAGGGAAGTGAATACAGACCATTACAATTGTAATATAATTTATAAGTAGAGATATATAAGATTTTTCCAGTAAATTTAGATTTAGTCTGAATCGGTGTCGGATAATAATTGAACATCAATAACTGGTTCTTCCAATAACTCCAAAACTTCGGAGGAAATGTTGTTATGTTTAGTTTTTGGCGGAGCACGTAATTTAGCAATTACCGGATCTGAACTAATTAATAGTTGTGTACTAAATCCGTATTAGTGTCGATTCTCGAGGTTTTCCTTGTATAGAGTTCCCTATATAGCCTATTATCCTTGTTCCTGGCTTCTTGGGCTTCTTCGGATAACTGACCTATAGGCAAGATACTAGCTTCAATTGTATCTTTTCCGTGCCAAAGTACTTTATGAACGCTTACAGGTATTGAATACCATGAATATTCATTGAGATACAGTTCTCGAGTTTTTTCGACATACATATCGAATTTCTCTACATTTATTGGAAGTCCAGAATTTAAACATTCTAATATAACGCGAAAACATTTTATGAGTTCCGAATTAACGCCGGTTATTTCAGCCGTTTTTTCTGCATTTCTGAAAAATACGCGAGCAGTATTGCCATCATTGGTATTACCACTGTGTTGCTTAGGCATGTCCACTAATAAACCAAGTTCGTCCTTGAACTTTCCCTATATTAGCTTCTTCCTTTCGTATATTTTTTATTTATTCTCTTATCCTCACATTTGCCATAATTTTATCTCAAGCCTATAAGAAATGTGGAGTAGACACTCGAAGAAGCATATCCTTGAATGCAATGGCGACAATCCAAATGACAGAAAATTGTGATTAACTGTTTTATGTGAAATCATATCTGGATTGTTCATCTCACCAGGCTTTGCGCCACATAGGTAACAGGTTTGCGTTGACGCATAAGACGATATAGCATTACAAACTTTGCCATCCACCATACATAAAACCATCAAAGGTTTGACCACCACATTTATATTGTTCATTTTTATTTGTGTAGGAGACAAAGCTAATATTTGTTCTTCTATTTGCTTGACTTCCGATGTAATCGTCTCTACGGTTTCTTTGGCAAAAATTAACTTTATGGGGCGGCAGTACCTAACTGATGAGGGTGCGGTGTTTTGCCAGATAATCTTCTTGGAATCACCTTCGCTATAAATTTGTATTGGTACCATGGAGATGCTAAATAAACTTTCGTCAGTATATTTGCCTCTAGCAAACTTTTGTCGATATCTCTGTTGTTCTGCACCGTCAGAGCCCCATTTTATTATAATATGTAGAGAACTTGTCTCAATATCACTTTTTCTAAGACTTCTTTCTGAATTTCACATAAACGGCTCGCGGTGTGATCAATTAAACACTGCAACTTTATACCTGCTGAAATTTCCGTTATATTAATGTCAGCAGGATAACATAACTGTTTGGCAGCCTTAATTTTATAATAGGCTGGATATAATTTCGTAGTAATGCCCTCGATCTGGTGCCGAACTAAGTTATATTGATGGGTTGAGAGTTTTGCATCCACTATTAATGCCAGTGCTTGATCTGCAGACAGCTTACGCAGATTTACGCATTTTCTTGATAGTTGTGCCCCTCTTTGGAGAAGCAGTAAAGAGTTCTTTTACAATTGTCGCAGAATCGCGTTTACCGGCTTTTCGCAGCGTTAATTCAGTAGCCAACTGTAATTCTTTCAAACTACTTGTTTCGACGAGATTTTTCATTTTTCTTTGTTGAGTCCTACAACTACAGGCATCAAACTGTTTTTAGGTCTTCCAGGTTTAATAGATGCCTTGTCGGCTGAAGTACTCGGCAGAATTTCATTTACAGTTTCCGTAAATGAAATGTTTTCCTGAAGCCACATACTATTAACACTCACGAATCGTTGTAGATTATGACCCACTTTATCCTATCTTGTCTGAATTTTCTGGCAGACTTCTAGCTGTCACCTTTATGCTTGCTAATACATTCAGTTCTGTCTGCGACACGCCCAGCTGCTGTCGAATGTACTCCACAATTGCTCCGATCCTTTCATTCTTTGACTTCGTGCGCCATAAATTAAAAACTGCTTCCCGCGAAATTTGTACAGACATTCTGAATATAAAGAAAAAAGTTTTAGATTTGTGATAATAATAAACAGTAGATGTTGTAGATTCTTACATATATACATAAGTGCAGAATTGTTATTCATGATCAGAAGTTCGCAGACGTGTGCAGTAATGAACTGCTCAAGTATATACACGAGTTTTACGTTCCTTTCCATTTCAGGTAAATATATAATTAATAAATAAATAAATTATTTTCATACATGTTAAAGTAAATATTTACGTCCCTTTCTTTTTAAAGGAAACGTAATAAAAGAATTAGCAATGGGGCGCCAATCTAGTAAAGTAAAAATTCTTTTATTACATTTCCTTGAAAAAGAAAGGGGTCTATATTTTTACTTTAATGTATATGAAAAGGATTTACTTATATATTAATTGTAGGTTTATCTGAAATAGAAAGGGACGTAAATCTCTACCCGTACATGCATCGGGAGTTCATTCTGCAAACCGTTTGTGCATGACATTCCGATCATGACTATACCTATTACCGTACATAGTAGAAAATTTTAGCTAATATACTACAGAACTCATCATTTGTCTGAAATCTATCTCTACGTTTTGAATTGATCAATGAACTAGGTTGAAATTAAACAGAAACGCAATGCGTATAATATAAGAAAATCCTTTCTACATTCGAAAATCCGCGTTTGAAAAACGTAAATATTTCTAAATTTATTACAAATACACAACTTACCTTAAACAGAAAAGGATGCTGCAAGTATACACTAAATAAGTCTAATTAATAACGAACATTGAAAAATGTCACTACAGTATACTGGTAATCACACAATTCACGTAACAACTTAACTAAAGGAAAGGTAGGTTAGAAATGACAGGAAGTACCTTGATTTTCATACCTGCCGTATTTATTTCAGGGCAAATTTATTAATATAAAACTAATGTTTCCTAATATTATGAACCATATTTGAGTAGTTCGCAAAATTCATTTTTGTCTTGCTAGATCGTCCATATATCACACTGTGCGGTGGGTCACTCCAGGGGCGGTGGTGTTCTTATCGCTCTCAAACATAACATTATATTTAAAGTCATTAATACTAATCATATCGCTGCTTTGGTCCTGCTCATAGATGTATCAATTTGCAAATGCTTTATTGATAACCTATCGTTTCTTATAATATTGATTTATATACCACCAGATGTGTCAGCTGAAGATCTAGAGGTTTTCACGTCGGCCCTTGACATTCATTTACTTAATAACTTATTTATTTTAATAGGTGGCTTTAATCTTCCTAATCTTTTCTTACCTGCTTCCCAAAATTATAAGATCAGAATTTTTAAAAATTTTCTAGACATAATTAATGCAAAACAGTTTAATAATATCAAAAACAGTGATGATCTAATTCTTGATCTCCGTTTTTTGAATATAGACTTGAATTTGAACGTATTTAGATCTGATTATCCTCTTGTTACTGAGGATCCAAAACATCCTAGTCTGGACATTGTATTTCACTTTCTCCAACCAGCTACAATGCCATGCTTTCCATCAGCTAACAATATCCGCTATAATTTTGAAAAGGCTGATTACACATCACTATATAGTCATCTACTGGATACTGATTGGTCTTTCTTGGACAGCCTACAGACTTTCTGTAATACTCTTTATTCAATTGTTGATCTTTATGTTCCTAGTAAACAAGGATTTAATTCTACTTTCCCACCTTGGTTCTCGTCGGAAATCAAAACTAATATAAAAGTCAAAAATTATTATCACAAGAGATGGCTAAGAACAAAAAATGCAACGTTTTATACTGACTTCAAGCGTCTTCGTAAGATAGTTAAAAAGCAGATCGATGACAGTTATCGATCCTACCTTGCTGATGTGGAGAATTCTATAAAAGTTACTTCTTCTAAATTATGGACCTTTTTGCGAACAAAAAGGCGTTCGACTAGAATACCGGGTGAACTTTATGATGATAACGATAATGTCTATGATGATCCTGTTAGGATTGTTAATGCTTTTGCTTCTACGTTTTCTTCTATATTTACTGCTAATATTAATTTTACTGACACTTTACCTGATACTAATTTTCTACCGTATTTCTTCTCAATTGTTGATGAGGATGAATTAATTAAAATTATGGCTACTTTTCCTGACAAATGGACGTCTGGAGATGAACTGATCCCCAGTTTCCTAGTGCGTGAATGTCGATATGTTTTAGCTTGTCCACTTAGAATAATTATCAATATGTCTTTATCTACTAGCATATTTCCTGACTGTTGGAAAAGGACGCGAATAGTTCCAGTGCATAAAAACAATGATCGTACACTACTCTCAAACTATAGACCAATTTCTATATTGTCTAGCTTTGCGAAGTTATATGAGAAAATTTTATACTCGAGAATCTACAGTTGTACTCATTCTCTTATTTCAACTAGTCAACATGGCTTCGTCTCTGGGTGTTCCACTATTACCAATTTGCCCACAATATCACAAAACATAAGTGAAGTTCTGGATACACGCGGGCAAGTAGATATAATATACACAGACCTATCGAAAGCTTTTGATATGATTGACCACGAAATTCTTTTAAATAAACTTAGCACATATGGTTTTGTTCCATCTGCTATTAGCCTTTTAAAATCATATTTACATCAACGAAAGTGCTATGTCACGTATTCTGGATTTCATTCACATGAGTTCATACCCACATCTGGTGTCCCTCAAGGCTCAAACTTAGCTCCTTTGTTATTTATTTTGTTAATTAATGATTTGCTTTCACAAGTAAACTGCCCAATTCTCGCCTATGCTGATGATATAAAAATTTTTTCAAAAATTTCTTCGCAAGCAGATGTTAACAACCTCCAGCATAACCAAAACTATGTGGTCGAATGGTGTAGGCGTTTCAAGCTGAAACTGAACGTTACGAAGTGTTGCGTGGTTAATTACACTCGCTCACCCTCTCCTCTCATATCAACCTACTACATTAACAATAGTCCACTAATAATTAAAATGGAAGTTGGAGATCTGGGTGTATTGTTTGATTCAAGCCATTGCTTCAAGAATCACGTAATGAAACTATCTTCAGATGCATTTAGATCTCTGGGATTCATCATGAGGGTATCTAAATACTTCAAAGACATTGCTTTACTTAAGTCTCTTTATTTCGCTTACGTGGCGAGTAAATTAGAATACGCGTCTCTGATTTGGTACCCAATATATGTTTGTGATTCCTTGATGCTAGACCGCATACATAGCAGATTTCTGAAATTTTTGTCGAATAGGTTGGATGGAATTTATCCAGAGAGAGGTACATCGCAAATAGTCTTACTGGTCCGCCATCAAATGTCATCGCTCGGCGAAAGAAGGGATACACTATGTGGAAAATTTTTGAGGAAACTCTTATGCAATGAGATAGATTGCCCTTTCGTATTGGATAGAATGTCTTTCCTGGTTCCTAGAATTAACTCCAGGTACGCATGCACATTCGTAGTACCATTTCCGCGAACAAATATTATGAAAAGAGCACCTGTATACACTCTTTCCGTTGTGGGCAATACTGGGATCGAGGATGTGTTCGCTCAGTTATTTAATCAAGATTGCTTGATTTGCATATATTAATGAATTGTACTTTTTTAAAATTCTTTTCTGTACTTATTTGTATTTACTTGGTTGTATACACATAGCTTTTTCTTTTATTTTTATTTATCCTGTAATTAGGTTTGACCTGTCGGGTAATAAAGATTATTATTATTATTATTATTATTATTATTATTATTATTATTATTATTATTATTATTATTATATAAAGCCGATAGAAAAATTATACGGAATTGATTTTTCATTTCTAGTATTCGGCTCGTATTGGACTAAACTATGTTGTAAGTGAACTGTATTTTTGCTGTTGTTGATGTAAGATAAAAACACGAGGATAACAATAGACTTTATTGCTGTATTGAGATGCTCTCGATACTGATACATGAAATATAATGGCAGAACTCACATTACAGATTACTACAGATCTCCAAGTAAATGCTAAAAGTTATCCGCTATAGTTATATTTGTTTACCTAATTAAAAGATCATTCGCTCCTTCTTTATCAGCACGAGAGCAAGGTTTAGAAGATGGCGGGCAATTGCCCGGAATCGTTAAAAATCGTTCCACAATCGTACTTCTGCTATTAATACGGTGGCGTTGGGTCAGCGTTGTTTTTATTTTTACTTCGTTATTTTCCACCGTTTCTCACCGTCTCACCGTGTCTCGCCGTCGAAATGAGAGACAAGCGTATTTTGCATGGGAAGAGCTCTATGGATGTTGCAAAGATGTGTTACTTTCCGAGGAATTTTGAGAGGTACGTGTTGATTTGTATAGATGTATTAAATGAAAGAAATAGTTCTAAAATAATGTATTGTTAATAAAATTTATAGATAATTAAAATTCTAGATTGTAAAGTTAAAAAAATATATTTGAATCAGCGAACTATCTAAAAATAATTTTTAGTCTTATACTGTTTTTCCTCTCGCCTATGTAATTGTCAATTTTCAGTACTAGAGATAAGTAACTGTTTCAGCATCACCTTTTTCAATCCTTTTATTGGTTAATAACAAGGAAGCTGCTGGATTATTACACACACAACATGAATCACGCTGTGTTTCTATGCATTAGGTGTTACATTCCCACTTACGCACATTTTATTGTTTTTCAATTCATCTACTATACAGTTTTATACTGTACCCTGCAAATGTGGTAAATTGTACCGCGATTGTCTATTGGTTGGTAGTTTCCAAGAGGGAACATATTTATTCCGAAAAAGACGAAAGTGTTGATTGTATACTAGGGTTGTGGGATGTTCCACACATGTAGCATAAAAATAAAATCATACAGAAATTCCCAGTGCGGAATATTGTTGTTTAAATTCACTTTTCACGTTTACTTTTAATGTCTTCTACAGTGAAATATATCGCGACCTATCATATATTGCATATTTTGAATGATAGCACCTGTATATTCCAAACCAGGGAAACGGCTAATATATTTATTCGCCTGCTATGCTAAAGATAAACCTGGCTTACGACGATCCATATCTTAATAGGCGCACACCGATAAACCGATTATCGAATCTTCATTCAGTTTCACGGCTATCGCTTCGATCTAAATCCCCTCTCGCCGCTTCGCACGCGTTTGTTTGTTAACCCTTTGCGGCACACATTTTTTGAACGAACGGTTTCTCATGAAAATTAGCAAATGAGGGTTTTCGGGGTCGCTGATTACGAATCCGACTTTAGATTTTGTAAATTCAGGATGGCGGATCCAAGATGGCGGGCGAAAATTTGAAATATCACTGGATTTCATTGAAAATTATTATACAGGGGTTTGTGGGGTCGCTAATAACGAATCTGACTTTAAATTTTGGAGACTCAAGATGGCGGGCAAAAATTTTAAATATCACTGGACTTCATTGAAAATTATTATACAGGGGTTTTTTGGATCGCTCATCACGAATCTGACTTCATATTTCGGAATTTCCGAACGATGGATCCAATATAATGACTACAGATTTGAAATCTCACGGATGGTTTTAGTAATCTTGATATAATTTATCAAAATTCATTGCTGAAATTTATGTGAGTACAGCTATTTGGTAACTTCATTCTTCTAATCTATTGATTTTGTCTTTACATCTAGAGTTCAAAAAATATTTTTATTGTCTATCTCTTGAAATGGAAATTACTGATATTCCTAGTGATACGGAGTCGATAGATGGACTTGCTGATTCAGATAGTGACGATAATGAGTCGAATCTTATTTATGTAGAAAATGATTGTGAAAATGTTTGTACGGATGATTCAGACGAAGATGAAGAAGAATGTTCTGGTAATGAAATATGGACCAACAAAGGGAAAGAGAGAACAGACAGACCATTTACTGCTGATTTTGGACCAAACATCCCAGATAATGTGAAATCCCCTTCAGAAATGCTTTCATCTCTTCTCCCACAAGATATTTTAGATGTAATAGTTCAGCAGACAAATATTTATATAGAAAGCAAATCACGTAATGCGACATTGATAACGAGAGATGAATTACGTACTTTTTTAGGAATCAATATTCTGATGGGGATAAAAATATTACCTTCATATCGTGATTATTGGTCATGTGATCCAAAATTGAATGATTCATTTATAAGTTCGTTGATGCCTGTTGTTCGTTTTGGATTCATTTTAGGTAATGTACACATTTCTGATAATCGGACAGAACCTAAGAAAGGTCAACCGAACTATGATAAATTATATAAGTTGAGGCCACTACTGGATAGACTTGAAGAAGTGATGAGTCTATGATAAAATTCAAAGGTCGTAGTAGTCTCAAGCAATATTTGCCAGCGAAGCCGATAAAAGGTGGGTATAAAGGTTGGGTTCGAGCAGATGAATCTAGTTTTCTTTGTGAGTTTCAAATTTACACTGGTAAAACGGAAAGTTCTGAAAAACAGTTAGAACACGTGTTGTGAAGGATCTGACCCGTGAACTTGTTGGCAAGAATCATCACGTGTATTTTGACAACTTCTTTACTGGCATTGACTTATTGATTTCACTGAAAGAAGAAAAAATATTCGTTTGTGGTACGATCTAATCGAACTGGATTACCAAAATCTGTAATGCCGGACAAACAAATGGAACACCGACAATATGATTTTCGAACGTCCAAGACTGGTATTTGTTGGATAAAATGAATGGATAAAAAAGGTGTATATTTTCTATCAAATTACCATAATCCATCTGAAGTTACAACTGCAAATCGGAGGCAAAAAGATGGCACTTCAGTAAAAGTAGATTGTCCTGTTATGTGCTCTGATTACAATGAATACATGGGTTTTGTTGATAACGCAGATCGCTTGATATCCATGTATAAAATTGATCGAAAATCTAAGAAATGGTGGCATAGAATATTTTGGCACTTTATTAATGTGGCGGTTGTAAATTCTTTTATCATATATACGAAAATGAACACCGGTAACTCTGTGACATTGAAAAAGTTTAGACTGCTAGTAGTAAATGAATTGGTTTCTCGTACAAGTCCAACGAAAAAATGGAGGAAGCGTCAGTCTTCAATTATCGGTTGTCATAAACCACAAGTATCTATTGAAAGAAGGCACTTTCAATCAGCTCATATGCCAATACATATTGACAATAAAAGACGATGTGGGCTTTGCAGTACAAAAACGAATAATAAGCGAACTCAGTGGGTGTGTAATACATGCAACGTACCATTATGTTTACAATTTGAGAGAAACTGCTTCTCAGACTATCATTCTTGAAAAGGTAAAATAAATAATGAAAAATTAACTAGCAACTAAGAAGAATAAAATGATAGAATGAGTAAGAATTGAAAAAAGAAAAAAAAATTAAAAATACAAAAAAACAAAAAAACAAAAAGAATGGAGATAATAACCGCTACGTCCTCGTTCGTATCTCCGGGTTCGGCTGAAAGCGGCTATCTTTTTGATTATATCATCCCGGATTTCTGACAATTATAAATATCCTCTCACAAAAATCTGAGTCCAGATTCGTAATCATCAAGTCCGAATACTTCCATTCCGCAAATTTTTTGAGCACCCGGTGAAATTTACAATCTTATGTCGCCATCTTGGATCCGCCATCTTGAATTTCCAAAATCTATAGTGAGATTCATAATCAGCGACCCCGAAAACCCCTGTATGAACATTTCTGTGAGGAAACGCTCAGAAATTTCTTCAATAATGAATTTTTTCAAAAAAGAGCTGTTTTTTCGATTTTGTTTATTATTATAAATAAATAAATAAACAAATTCCTGCCTTTGGGCATGAATTCTGATTCTGTAACATTCCATCATCATGAGATACCAAAAATATTGATTGAATCAAATTAAGACTACTTCAAAATCTCAAAAAAAGTTCTAAAAAGGTGGCACCTCAGAGTGCCACTGTGCCGCAAAGGGTTAATTATCACATATCGATAACCTGCTGTCGAATTACCATCAGACTTCAAAGAATGGAACACTAATTGCAGTATGATGTTTAAATGGTAGTACATTAAACATGTTCTGCTTAATTAAAAATTTTAAGGTTTAAATTACAAAAATTATATTCAAGCATAATGGATTCATATTTAACGCAATAAAAATTGAACATCAAACTGTAATAAATGCTTCATTCTGCCAAATCTAATGAGAATTCTGGAAAATGTTTTTTTATATAAAATAAAGATTATGTAAAAAGCACAATTACATTTAAATGCCGCCGAAAACTAATACTTTCCCTACGCAAACTAGATGGCCCCATTTTGGCTCAATTTATTTTGTAGTAGGTTGTTGTTCTAGAAAGAGTATGTTTTATGACTATCTACTTCATTCATATTTCTTGGATGTTAGATTATTGTGTACGTGTGTGTAGGTGTATTTTCTACACATGGTTAACATAATTTACTTACAAAGAATTTTAACTTCCGTCTATCAGAATCATCAATACTAAAGGGTTTAAGTTAAAAGTAACCAGCTTTCTGATGTTATACATATGTATGTATAAATGAAAAACATACTCCCTCTATCCCATATTATAGTATACATAACTGCTATACATATGTATTTCAATAACCCATGTGAATAAAAATTTTATTCAAACTTATATAAACAGTATTCACATTAAATTTGGTTGTTTTGAGTAAAGTCTTGTTATATCGAGTGCATCTTGACCCCACCTTAGATACTGGTATGTACTCTAAGCGTTTTCTTATTCATATGTTGTATCTTGTAAATATTTCAATTTGAGAAGGAATATCTCATTTGTCATACCTAATGTTTCTGCACCCAAATTTGTGAGATAAGTTGAATGAGTAACTGTATATTTGGATACAACTTGATTGATCATTCTGCGACTTTATTTGTTACCAATCTTTTGTCTGCTTTCGAATGTGAAAGTTCTTCAATAGAGTAAGTACAATATCTTCCATATCACGGCTACAAGGGGTATCACTTTGATTTGCTTCTATTTTCACCCTTTTCCAATGATATCACATGACAATAGTGACTTCATAAGCACAATCACTTCTGTTACAATAAGAACACTCTATTGAGATTAACATAAGCCAGTCATAACTTAATATTGTCCACAAAGACCAATTATTCCAAAATTTTACATAAATGTATACCATAATATGAGACAGAGAAAGTACTTTATATACAAAAAGTTACCTTATTCTAGCTCTTTGATTTGTGAATCTGTGGAAAAATAGAGAAATAAAAATATTGTAAAAAGAATTCCACATAATACCAATACAATACATTTACAGAACATTACCTTGCTCTATCCATTACTGGTGTAGTTTTCGGCAACATCATTCTTGGTCTGTTTGTTGCATTAAATATAGTTATCTTGGGTTGAAGTTTACGTGCTATAAACACACAAATATTTGTCACACGATTCTAGATGACAAATTCAGATTGTACTATATATGCCTATATATAAGAAAGTACCTGAATTTGGTGTAGTTTCTAGAGGATCTGCCATTTCAACAAAACAACGAATAGGAGAACAACACTACAATACCTTATATTAAACAAGCATCAATAGCGTACACTACATTGCTAATTATATCTTGCTTGGAATTACAAGTATTATAAAACATCAATTTTTTAGTTTGTAGGTAATACACTACAATGTTACCAGATGGAAATTTATTGCTTCCAAGTTTTTGGTGTGAAATTTCCCTAGATTTCCCTGTAGTGTTGGTTGCATATTAAGATGAAGAATGTGTACGAAAATATTGTTTATATAAGAAATGATAGTTTTTTGTCCGCTGTTGAATTAATTGAGATTATTAGTACATGAAACGACGTTTCGCTGTTTATTGCATCATCAGACTGAAATTAGACAGCCAATTTTATAAAAAGTCAATGCGGGACATTCTTGGGGATAGGGGTGTGAGTGTGAAGGACTGAGGGTGTGTCGGTGCATTTAAATTAGGAAACAAACAGACGCAACTCACTGAAATTATCACTTATTTGTAAAATCATATTTCTCATGAGTGACATTTCTTTTGTACTAATTCTGGGTTTTGGCTAAGAATGTCATAAAAGTTCACAACTGCCCATATTAAATTTTGCAACAAGCATTGCACGTAACGTTTAAGAGACGATTTTTCCGATGTCCATAAAGCATTCATTAATGAAAGTATTCGTTCTGTAGGTGCGTTTGTCGCTGGCAAACAAAGAAGGTACTGTACGATGGCCAGTCAATTTTTGAATGGAATTCGACTTTCTTTAAAATTTTTGAACACCTCCATCCATCGTTCGTTGTTCGTTTTTTTTTTGTGGTGTATTGGTTAGACTTAGAAACAGGATCGGAAAAATTCGGCTCGCGAGCTCAATTTCATTAAATTCTCTCGTTTTAAAGTTTGTGCTCGCGAGTGTTATTATTTAGCTCGCGAGCCCAAACTTTTTAAGGCTATGTTAAATCGAAGCCACATAACACATTGTGACGAACACACAAAAGTCATCATGAAGAAGAAATAGGAAAGAAATACAATGCAAACAAATTACGTATTCTTCATATAAAAGAATGCAAACATGCAACAATGCAGTTGAATATATATAAATTTTACGGAAAATTGAAAATATCAGTTTTTAGTTTCATTGAAAATTAGAAGAAATTTGCTAATATGAAGCTTTAACGTTTAAAGTATCGAACTGCGTATGGCTATCATTGCGCATGTTACGCACGGTATACAAGGGATAAAATATATATGTATTGTATATGTATGTATTTTGATGAATTCATCTCATGTGTACCAAACAGATTAACAATTAAGCCGACTAAAAACTGCTGTCGTTTGGATGGGATCAGTACGGATTAAAAATTAATCCAACGTAAAAACGTTTCAAATTTTAAATTTGTAAACAAAAATAAAGCTCGCGAACGATTCTTTTAGCTCGACTAACGAGCCGAGCTTTATTTTTGGCTCTTAAAAATTAGACTCGCTTGCGAGCCCTAAAAGAATTGATCTTTTTAATGCAGAAAATAAAGCTCGCTCGAATTGAACTCGCTTGCGATCGAGCTCAATTCGAGCGCTCTCCGCACTCTGCTTGGAAATATAAAAATGCGGGACATGCGGGATTGTTTTATTAATTATCACAATCAGTGGCGGCGTGAGACCTAAACTTAATGTGGGCAAGGTATATTTCGCGAGGCCCTCTGATGGCGCAAGGAGAGGGGTTTTTAAATAAAAAACACTTGAAATTGACAATTTTTTATTCATAAAGAAACAAATTAAACTTTTTACTTATACTTCTTTGGCACATTATTAATTATAAAAAAGTTTGTAGTAGGTTGGTTTAACGGTTGGGACTCCGTTGGCTGTTTCATAGGTTGTCCTGCATTTCTCGTGTTATCTTTGGTTTTAGCTTTACTTTGGTTCGTTTCGTTTTCGACGGTAACGTGTGACTTTTCTCCTTCCACGTCGGTTTTGGAGTAATAGGTGGATATCGTCTAAGGAATATTGTGACGTGTTGGGAATTACCAGACTTTTGTCGTATTTGATTCGCAAGTCGTTTAAATATTTTCCCGTCCGAATCTATTTCGTAATTTCCCCGTCCTAATCGTCTTTTGATTATACCTGAATTCCATTTCTCTTTTCCATCATTAATTCTAAATAGTACTCTATCGTTCTCAGTAAATTCTCTTATAAGTTCCTGATTCATTCTTCCCTTGTTCATCCAAAGTTGTCTTTCCGCTATGTGGTTGTGAATATTTGCATTAAGTCTAATCTGGTTCTTATATTTCTTTTGAACATTGACATAGCTGGTGAAATGTTTGTTGTAGCATGATGTGCTTTTCTGTAGTGCAAAAGACAGTTCTTTAATTTTGTTTGAATACTTTCTCCCGGATGATTGTCTAGTGCTTTAAAAGCATATTTTATGGTTTGAACATAGCGTTCAGCTTGTCCGTTAGATGTGGGATAATAAGGAGAACTTGTAATATGTTTCATACCATTACTTTTCATGAATACTTGACATTCTGTTGATGTGAGTTGAGTTCCGTTGTCTGACGCTAAAGTTACTGGTAATCCGAATTGTGCAAAACAGTCTCTTAAATGTTCAATAGTGTTATTGCTTGTGATCGAATTCATTATATAGACTTCTACCCATTTTCAAAATACATCAACTATGACCAAAAAATATTTTCCAAATAGAGGTCCTGCAAAATCAATACGAATTCTTTGCCATACTCCTCGAGGATATTCCCACGGATGTATTGGTACGTTTGTTCTTTGTTTTAGTTGTTGAGAACAACTTTCGCAATTTCTGACTAGGTTTTCTATGTCGGAATCTATACCTGAACAATATACATAGCTTTGTGCTAATCCCTTCATTTTTACTTATTGGAATAACCACTCTAATGCCTCTTAGTATGCACCCCTCGTCAACCAAAAACTCCTCTTGTATTTCTTTTGGTTTTCTGTTCCCATTAACCTTCGTAGTAACGAACTTGTTTCAGGGTCCTTCAGCGTTTCTTTTGCTATTATACGTGGGTTAAGAATTGTATAAATCTGCTGTAACTGAAAAACTTTTGGTTCATCGATCATTTCTTCCGCTTTTTCTACTGGAAATGTAGAACAGAAGTCCGCATTACTGTGATTTTTGGTGTTTCTATATTTTATTTTGTATGCCAATTCTTGCAGAAATATAGAATAGTGTAACAGGCGAATCGCGCTGAGACATAGTGCACTAGCGTCTGAACCTAGGATACTTTCTAGTGGTTTATGGTAAGTGAGTAAGGTGAATTCTCGTTCATATTAGTAATCAAAAAATCTGTACTCCCCAGTAAATTGATAGTGTTTCCTTTTCTATCTGTGAGTATTTTGTTTCCCTCGAAAGAGTTCTCGAAACAAACGCTATAGGTCTTTCTAACCCGTCTGGAAAGGTTGGCAGCATCTGTTGGTAGTACTAGTGGTTTATTTGGATCGTACAAAGTTAAACCTCGTGTAGAAGCAATTTTTTTCTTTATTATTTGGTTAAATTACTCGTTGCAATCCTTGCTCCATTTGAATTTTATATTTTTCCGAAGTAGTTCATATAATGGATAAGGGCGTTCTGCCATATTAGGTATAAAACGGGAATAATAGAGGTTACTAATGCCAAAAATGATGTCAGCTCCGTTACGTTGGTTGGACTTTTTGCCTTTACGATTGCATTTATTTTTGCATCCGTCTTGTATAATCCTTCTGGTTTAATATCGAATCCCAAGTATGAATTTTGTCCGTGAAAAATGACATTTCTCTCTTTTTAATTGAATATCGTTTTCTCTACAGATATTGAAAAATGTTTTTAATTGCTCTAAATGGTTATTCGCTCCGGAAGATGTAATTTTTATATCGTCATAAAATATTTGTATGTTCGGAATTTTACTAAAGATTGACTACATGCATCTTTGCCAAATTGCTGATGCCTTTGTAATCCCGTACATTAAACGATTGACTCTATACAATCCTTTCGGAGTGTTTATTGTCAGCAATTTTGAAGTTCCTTTGTTTTCATAAACTTGTTACGTGTGACCTTATAGTCTTCGCATAATCGTATTTTTCCACCTGGTTTTATTATTGGTGCAATAGATATTACCTATTCTGAGAATGTAGTTTTAGTTACTATACCAAGTGACTCCAAGCGATCAATTTCAGCTTTTACCAGAGGTTTAATCGCGTATGGAACCGGTCTGGCTTTGCAAAATACTGGCATTGAATTTTCTTTCAGAAAAACTTCTGCTTTGAAGTCTTTCAAACACCCTATTTCGTCTTTAAAAATATCAATATAGACATTTATTAATGAATTTAATTCCTTGTTTATATTTAGATCGTTTGTAGTTATTTATATATTTTACCGAAATTTACTTTTATTTTATATAACCAATCTTTTCTTTCTTTGTAATTTAATATTCTTTTTACAAAACATCTCCCGTCATCTTTCTCATTTAAACACCACCGCCAATTGCTCAAAATTTCTCTCACTGCGTCTGACCACACCATTCCTCTACATTCCCTCCAGTGCTTCCAGATTTCCTCTTCCTCCCCACACACTACACACTTTCTTTTCTCCTCCTTTATCCAATATCAACTTTCTCGTTCCTCACCCCCACACCTAAATCTCGCAATCATACGATGTTCTCCAATCTCATTCACTCTACTCAAATACTCTGGTAGCATTCCAAACAAACAGATACTCTTATACTTCTTATTGTATTCGGACTTTTAGATCCTTTCCATCCGCTCCTGCATTTCCACATCTTTCGCTCTCACCTCTACGTAATTAGCAAGCATCGTTCCTTCACTCTTATACCGCCCCACTTCCATACTAGACGTGCCCACACTCTCATACATTCTTTTTCTACACTCTCTCCACTTAGTTGATTGCCTGCTATCCATTCCCTCCTTACATACATTTTGCATCGCCTCTTTCACTATCTTCTTGCAACAACCGTTCCCAATTCCCACTTAGTATCAGCGTTGCTATAACTTTCTTGCTTGAACTTGGTCATTGACATTGAAGTATCTAACATTCTCTTGCAGTAGTGCTCTCTCCTCCTGGCATTCGATACTTATATCCCTTCTTACCAAGTCAAGTCTGGTTCTTATGTTCCGATTAAACATTAATTCCGCTGGACTGACATTAGTAGTGATATTCGGTGTTTTTCTGTATTGCATCAAGATCCTATTCAAGCTCAATTTTAGATTTCCAGAATCTGGTAATTGACACAGTCTCTGGATAGCGTTGTCGTGACGTTCGAGCCGCCGCGTTCTCGAATATTTAACCAATTTTACGTATGATAGGCATCGACAAACTCGTCTAAAATTTGCAACGGTTTCGCGTAATTATGATTGTCAATGATCGACGTCTTTGACTCCTCAACTGTGTCAGGCATTGCTTTTTCAATTTGCTTTGATATTAGCGCGAAAGCGTGACAAACGCATGGAATAACGATGACGCTCGGATTCTCCAGAAGAAGTAACGCTTTGAAGGATACCTTCCCGGCGTTCATAACCGAAGCGTGATCGCATGCCATTGCAATAATGTTCGAAAAAGGAATTGCATGTTTTAGCATGTAATCCTTGAACTGCTTAAAAATACCCGCCGCAGTTAATTTCGTTGCGTTTAGTTCTAAAAGTTTGGGTAATGTTGTAACAACATTGAGTGTCTCCGGGTTGGCGTATCACACCAAAAAGGTCAGCCAGCTTTTATTATTCTGGGTTCCCTCATCGATGCAGAGCGCGAATTTGGTATCCCGAAGAATGCGAATCGAGGATTCCTCTTCGTAACGGCTGAGTACGTTACGCACAATACCTGAATCTTTAGGCGCGCTCGCGGTCATTTTTTGTAGAACTGTCGGATCTACAGTTTTGAAAAAATCTAATATTGGTTTCATATGCGCGTAAGGGATGTTGAATTCGCTTCCTAATCTAATATATTCTAACTCAGCGCTTCGTACCGAGTTTTTAAAGCCATCGATGTATTCCTGAACTACTTCGGCGGAACTCGGAACTTCATCTGTTGTTGCTATACCGTTCGCGAAACATTGAGCTTTATGCTCATCTTTACTTGCGTGTCGATCTAAACTCGAAATTCCCTCTCGGCAGCTTTCTTTCACATCACACACAATACAGAGAAAGAAATGGTTGTTCTCAGGAACACATCGAATCCAGGACTTGTATCTAATAACGGTAGTCTACGCTAAGGAAAACTTATGGGAATAATGGCCTACTCTTTTTCCCTGAATCCATTCAGTGATGCCTCTCTGATGTCGTTTAGTTGCCACATGATGGTGGAATTGGTATTCCTTGCGCAGAATCAAGTTCACGTCGCAGACATTGCAGCGAAATTCATGCGGATCCTCCCCATTTATCTGTTCAAAATAATTGTTGGGTTCCATTGAACTGCGATAGAGACTAAATCGAAACTGTAAATTACACGCGCTGTGTAGACAAATACCTCACAATTTATAAAAGGGATTGGAAAGTTGTAGTCGCCAGAAAACAAAAGAATGGCAAGTTTTTGCGACACTAAAACACTCGGCATATTAGGGAAAAACTCACATTTATATCCGCCAGAAGGCTCGAGATAGGAATGCTCTTGTAGATGGATAACAGCCTTCTATGAGCGTCAGCGGTTGGCTTGAAACTAAACTTAAATCTAAAGATTATGGCTTTAAATACTATTTGCATTAATTACTTTGTAATATTTAAGTATCATTATGATTACTCTAATTACAAATAGTTGCATTATGTGAGTAATTACTTAGTTCGTGCACGCGCATCTACTTTTGGAGTTAATTCCAAAAGCGGCACTTTTAGGCAGCTGAAAACTATACGATAACCTTAAGAATACCTTATTGATCAGCCACATACCACAAACAACAACCACAAACCGGCGCGATATTGCCCAAAATGTAATAATTTTTATAACGCATCAGAGGTGAAAGCGTAATTACAGTTTTATAGCTGTAATTAAAAACCTATATTTACAAATTTTCAGCAAAACTGAATGTTTACTAATCCAATAATAGCTTCCCGAACTTAACTTAACCATTTCTATTTGCTTTGTTATTAAAAATAAATCGTTAATTACAGCAATAGTAACCCTGTTCCAACGGAGATTTTTTTATTTTAATGACGATTTTTTCACTTCCTTGCAAGTTTTTGATAGTAAAACGGCCTTAAAAGATGAGGATCGGCATTATAGGTTCAGTGAAGTTTGGATTGTCGCGGAAAAACTCGGTGGATTTGATAAGGCTGTAATGAAAAAAGAATGGCGTTTCTTGTTCTCGGAATATCGAAACGGTTCGATTAGATGAGAAATCGACATGTTCTCATTTGATGACATGTGGACAGAAATTTTACTTCGGAAATATGAAAGTGGAGATTTTAAGTACCCACAATTAGAATGTCTTTTAGGATTAATACGGTCTTTGCCACACTCAAACGCGTCGGCCGAGAGGACTTTTTCCGCGTTGACAGATGTTGCGAGCCACAAGAAACGCTCAACTTTGTCGAGCGATAGCGTTACCGCGCTAGTCGCAATTAAAAGTAGTGGCCGACCGAACATTCGGTTTCGGTTTCGGTTTCGGCCAGTTTCGGCCAAAAATCTAGTTTCGGCCATAGTTTCGGTTTCGGCCAAAACTCAGCTGAAACTTCGGCCGCACCGAAACTCAGTGTTCGTGAATTGTCGTGCTTCGTTCGAGCGAGTTCGTGTCTCGTAATTGTCAGAGTCAGCTAGTTAATATCTAAATACATAAATATCTCCTTTTCCTACATACCGTAATTGTTGTTTTTTATTTCATTTAACACAAATGAACTATATAACATGTAAAACATACACTAGATTTCAGCATACAATTGAAATTTTAATATGTTTAAATAAGTTTCGGTTTCGGTTTCGGTTACGGCCGAAACTGAGACCGAGGCCGAAGGTTCGGTTTCGGTTTCGGTTTCGGCTGCAAATCCTGTTTCGGTCGGACATTAATTAAAAGTCGCAGCAAAAAATTAAAAGAGACGGGTCGTGCCTGCGAGGTAACAGAGGAGCAGTTAGCTCATACCTCTTCGACATTGTTGTATAGACCTTCCATCAAGAAACAACGTGGATTAACGTTGTACGCGACCGATGAGGAAATACCTCAAGAATAGTTCTGAAAACTTTTTCGACGAATTTGGGGAATTCTTATGATTTCCAACATTTTCAAGATTTATTCCATTAAATTTTAATAAGCTCCGATGAATTTTGAAAATAATTCTATAATTTAAACTTTTTTATAACTGTTTGAACATTTGTTGAGGCTTTCCATAATCGGATTTAATAAAATCGGACAATTCTTGCCAAATTTTATGCTCGCTCTATTACCTACTTTTAGAAACTTTCAGCCGTGCAGTACTTCTTAATGATTTTGAAATTACTCCTCGAAATTGTACATATTCGATTAATTTAGATTTATGGGTCCCTCATCTCATTAGTTCGTTTTTTTTTTTTGTTAGGATGTATGTGAAATACATTATCATTATTATTATTGCTATTATTATTATTATTATTATTATTATATTGATGTATAGTAGATATATAGTTATAAAGTTATAAAGCTTTGTCCTTTTTTATGCCAGAAATAAATCATTGTTTTTCTCTCGTTCCTCAAGTGCGCTGTTTTAATCTATTCTACTACGCCTTTCCCGAATTCTTCCAGATCTCACGCCCGAGTTCGCAAAAAGTATACGATATGTAATAATCGCCCAACATTCAAATCATCGTTGATTATATATTTTCTTTACCACATTATTTTTGGTCCTTCGGACTGCACGACTAGTGATGGAAAAACTTGCTCTTTATTAATTTATAAATTGCCCTATCCCGACATTATGCGATAGATATTGAATGGATATTTATTAACACAAATATCACATCGGTAAACTCCTCACCACACAATTGTTTATAATAAAATCGGTGACACGTGTTTCGCCAGCTCGAGGCAAGCATCTTTAACAACCGTATAAACCGAAGTGACAAATTTCTAACATTAAAAATTCTACAACATGCATTTTTACCCCACTTTTTACTGTGACCATGTGTGTGCACGGACAAATATTTTTCCGCTCGGCGACGGCTAGGACGCCTTTCACCACCCGCAAATGCCCTTTTTCTTACATACTATGTCAAGTGGACGGCCAAGGGAAGAAAATACCTGCTAAACCCGAAGTTAGAACGTTAAAGATTTACAAGTACCATTGTGTCAATAAATTGGTTATTGTCCGAAGAAATTAAATTATAATGAGAATGCTAGTTGCCCTTCTGTGAGCAATATTACTTAATTATTTCATTTGATCACAATAATCGGAATAAACTAGATTGAATCGGTCCCGCGTCCCGATTTAGAAGATTTATATTTTTGTGTATGTTTCGCGATACATATGCATGACACGGGGCACGACATAAAAAATGGAAAATTTAAAATTGATAAGATAGGTTGATTCACCGCGAGAACTCGATGCATTTGAAGCCATATACATACACAAAAATATAAATCTTCTAAATCGGGACGCGGAACCGATTCAATCTAGTTTATTCCGATTATTATGATGAAATGAAAGAATTTTAACTATAATTTAAGTTCTTCGTGCATTAACCAATTCACATAATGTACTTGTAAATCTTTAACGTTCAAACTTCGGGTTTGGCAGGTACTTTTCTCTTGGTGGTCCACTTGACTCAATATGGGAATTTGCGGGGGTGAAAGGCGTCCGAGCCGTCACCGAGAGGGAAAATATTTGTGCATGCACACACATGGTTACAGTAAAAAGTGGGGTAAAGATGCATGTTGTAGAATTTTTAATGTTAGAAATTTGTCATTTCGGTTTATACGGTTGTTGAAGATACTTGCCTCGAGCTAGCGAAACACGTATCAAGCATTGAATTCGAACCGGACCTCTTCTTTTAATAGTAACTTAATACTTCTTATCTATTACAAGTAGTACAACATAGATAAGAGGCGAAAAACAGCCGAAAGCGTTCGGCATCGGGTAGCCCTCTTCGGCTGGTTCCCCCACTATGACAAATATTTCGCCAGGCAAGCATGGACCCTATAGCACATGGACTGCTACTTCAAGCGAAAAAGCGGCACCAACATGTGATACCAGTATGACGTAGTCGCGTCCGATTACGCGTAGCCGATTTATGACGATCTACACGTCGAACTCGGAATGTTCCATTGTTGAATGTTGATGTGTTTGTGCTGTTCTAAGAGGTGAGAAATATGGCTATACTATTCACGCTATTGCCTAATTTGGGGGCATATAGCGGATAGTAAATTGCAAGGACTATCTTACCACAGGTATGAAATTATATAACCTTAATCCTTTCGTCACGGTAGTCGACCATTTTCACGAAAATCAAAATACATTATCGCTCTCGTATAAAGTTCGTCGCAAAATCATATGTATATTACGGTTCGCATGCACCACGAAGAAAAAAAAAAAGTAAAATTGACAAACATGTAAGACACTGTCACACCAAAATTGTTCTATTTAAGCACCAATAGCTCCAATGTACTTTTTCATGTATGTACATTAAAATTAAATACCGACATTTTTTCGATTTAATTTTTCCAACAGCACCTTACATTTACCTGAAACCAAACTAAGCTATAAACTGAAATAAATAATCGAAACTCAATTAAAGTAAGTGAAATGATACTACACTAGACTTAACTCAACTAATAATTTACTTAACTAACTAAAAACTATTGACTAAACTTAACTATCTAAAAATTACGGTTTGCCAATTTTTTTCTACGGGACCATATATTTCATGATACGCGGTTTGTGTGCCAGGGCACTCGGTGAGTCGGCGGATTGATACGGACAGACGTGACTACGTCGTACTGGTCTTGTATGTTGGTTCCACTCGCTTTGGCTGGAAAGCATAGGAGGAGTAGCAGTCCATGTACTATAAGGTCTATGCAGGCAAGTCGTTGCTGCTCCTCTGCGCTAGGAACTTCATGTCAATACTAGGGCCGGTGGGGTATTCCTTACGTCCTTTGATCTTCAGGTGTAGGCTGCTTCGATTACGCAGCCTGGGGAGAGATGAGGATGGTTAGCGAAGAGCTAACTGGGGAAGATGACTTTTCACCTGTAACACAATACAAGAATTTTAGACTGAAAAATAGCCGTTTGTCAGTCGTTTAGAGGACGATGATGGTCGTCGAGGGACCTGCGGGATTGCCTTAGTCCAGATCGATGACATCTGCAAGGCGACAGACGTTCTTTTTGGGAGGTCGATCTTGAGGATCGACGACCATCTGGACGCAGAGGTTTTGGCTGGCGCGGGCTCTTTCCTACGCGGACTTCAGGAGTTTCGTCAGAAATTCATGTAGAGTCGGAACGTTCAGTTCTCGATGAATCTGAACGTTCCTTACGAAGTAAGGGGCGTCAACGATGAAGCGAAGAGTTCGGTTTTGGAGTGTTTCCAAATCTTTGATGTTAGTCTCACTCGCTGTTAACTAGGCCATAGCGCCGTAAGTTAAAAGCGGTCGAAGCGTCGTCTTGTATAAGAGCAACTTGATCCCTAGGTGAAGGGGACTCCTTCGCCCTATGAGGGGCAGAAGCAAGTTGCGGGTCTTGATGAAGCGATTTCGGATTTCGTCGATCTGTTTTTGGAATGTGAGCATTTGGTCGAAGATGACACCGAGGTATTTCCTACCTTAATCGGCTGACCGGGGTTTGCGCGATCGTGCGAGAATCTAACTGCCACGCACTTAGATTCATTTACCTTTAGACCCCAGCGAGAGGTCCAACTCAGAAAAAGTCAGTAGCGCTTTGGAGGCGTTTCCCGAACAGCGCCTGCTTCCTGCAGCCTGTGTAGATGACAGTGTCGTCTGCATAGACTGCAGTCTCGATGCTGGGCGCTCGGGGAGATCCGACATGTAAATGGAAAACAGTTGCGGGCCTAGAAGTGATCCCTGGGGAACGTCAGCGTGGATTTGTCTGACGCAGGACTTCACGGAATGGGATTTGGCGCAGAAGGATCTGCCAGCCAAATAGGACCTGATGAGTTTGACCATGGAGAAGTTGATTCTTGAAACGATCATCTTGTAGATCAGCCCGTTATGCCAGCCTGTGTCAAAGGCATTCTTTAAGTCGAAGAAAACTGCACCTACGGGTACTCGCCTTTCGAGCCCGTTTCGAATGTATTCCGAGAACCGGAATAGTTGTAGTTCGGTGGACAGTCCGGCTCGGAAGCCGAACTGTTCATACTGGATGACATCGTCGCTGAGTTCTATCAGCCGAGACAGGATGATCGCCTCGGCTATCTTTGAAACGTTGGAGAGAAGGCTGATCGGGCGGAAGTTTTGTGGGAATTTGTGATCTTTCCCGGGCTTGGGGATGTTGCAAACTTCGGCGTGCTTCCAACAGGAGGGGAAGTACTGGATTCGGAGCATTGCGTTGATGATTTCGCAAAGATGCTCCGTAGCTTCGGGGGTAACCACTTTAGGACCAGATTGATGATACAATCCGCCCCTGGGGCCTTTTGTTGTTGCGCCTTTTGATGAGGGCTTGGACTTCGTCGGGGGAGGCGGGGTCGAGTGGGGTTCCGATGAGCTCGGGGATCCCGTGCACCACCGTTTCCACTTCTCTTCGGAAGATTATCTCGTCGTCGCTGATTGGGGGCGGAATACTTTTTCGAGGTGGTCGGCGTGGATTTCGATTTTCTCCTCGGGGAGAAGCCTAAACCGTGGGTGTCGTGAAGAGGCCGGTTTGGGGGTTTTTGAGGGGTTTCTCAAGGCTTTGGATGGCTTCCATAGGGAGCCATCCTGCATCGTGAGAGACTTGACCTTGTCGTCCTAGTTCTCCTGTTCGAAGGTGAGAGCCTTTCGGAGCTGTCGAGCAAGATGATTCGCTCGGAGGCTGTCAGCGGGGTTGAGGGTGGTTTGAGCCCTTTTCTTAGCTCGTCGTCTTTCCCTAAGTAGCTCCCTTAGGTCGGGTGGGTGTTGTCGAAAGTGTTTGCGGCGTCTGATGGTGGAAGACTCATCGAGGGCCTGAGAGATCGCCTTGGTGAAGTTGTTAGCGGCATCCTCTAAGAGAGCCCCTTCCTGAAGATTTTCGTTGACACTGAGGTTGCTGAGAATTTTGGAGGAGAAAAGGTTCCAGTTCTTACGCCGCCGAACTTTTTCCCCCAGCAGAAGTAGTTCACTACCTAGGGTGATTAGGATGGGGTTGTGATCTGATGAAAGGTCAGCGATACTTTCCACGGTCACGTTTACTGCATCTACAGCAAACTTTTTATAGCATTATATAAAACATATCGAAATAAAGAGGTTTCTATTAAGTTTCATAATTCAATACACAGAAAATATCCTTTTTAAAACAAAATAAATTATTTAATTTGCAAGCGAAAATCTGCAAATTATTGTGTTATCGCCAACAAAAGTAGGTCAACAAGAATTACTCGTATGCCCGGGGAATTATTAATTTTTAACTTTCAATTATAAGCCTGCGGGGAAAACCGTGACGAGGAAGCAGCACAAAGAATAGTATCCTATTGGAAGTTGTAGTGGTTGTTTCTATATTCTATAAATTGTAGTATATATAAAATTCGGTATTACTAGTTTTATTATTAACAGTTATTTACAATCACAATTATGTATTTAATAATATCAAGTCTAACTTAATCAAACAATGAGGAATAAAGAATTGAATACAACGGTCAACGGATAATTTAATTTTAACGCATTTTTAACGTCATATTCGGAATCCTTGCGCAACAATATGCAACAAAAAAATTATGAGCTTACACCTATAGACAAACACCGAGTAATTAAAGTTATGAAACATTTCAAACTTTTGCAATTTAAATTCGGTAGTATGAAATATGCTCCGATTACACATTCCTAATATGCTACAACGGTACTGGCAGCAGAATGGTGGCAGTGGCGGCCGAGGAATTGGTCGAGGCTCGTGTCAACATCGACGATATGGCGGTTGGCAACAACACCAGTATCATCAAGGTCAGCGAAATGATGACGGTAATACAAACAGTTTTTGTACGGAAATCGAAGTTAGACCCGGATTAGATGAATCGATTGTTGAAGTTAATAGTTGTGTGGGTAAAGTTGAATGATTACTTGATAGCGGTTGTTCCGATCATATAGTAAATAACGATAAATATTTTCATGAATTTGTAGAACTAAAGGTACCGGTAAATGTTAAAGTCGGAGATGGTCTTTTTTTAAAGGCAACTAAAGTAGGTAATATTAGACATAAATTTAATGTTTATGGTCAAATGGTAGAAAACAAAATGTCAAATGTATTTTATGTGAAAGAGATGGATAGAAACTTAATTAGTTATGGGAAAATTACAAATAAGAATAAAATTGTATCAGTAAGAAATACCTCAAAGATATATAATCCGAATGGGAATTTAATTGCATTGGCGTTCAATAATAACGATTTGTATCATATGATTAGTGAAATTACAAATACGGAATCTAATCTAATAATTAAATCTAATATGACCGAAAAGGAACGGTATCATAGAACATTAGGTCATGTAAATTTTAATTATTTAAAAACAATGTGTCACAAACAAATACTTGAAGGTTTGCCAAAAAAGATAGAGTCCGATTATTTAAAATGTGGGATATGTTTACAAAATAAAATGCATAATTTGCCATTTAAAAAAGAAAGAACTAGAGCAGAAGCAATATTAGAGATTGTACATACTGATTTAAATGGACCACATAGTACCACTGGTTTGAATGGCGAGAAATATTTTTAACTTTCATTGATGACTACAGTAAGATCGCTAAAGTTTATATTATTAACCTTCCTATACTCACGTCAAAATGAAAGACGTATACTATACTATATAAATCGGTCTCACAGACCGTATGCGTGAGTATAGGAAGGTTAAATCAAGAGGTAACGTATACAATTGTTTTGTTGACTATGTAAATCTAATTGAAAGTAAGACTGGTAAAAGAGTAAAAAGACTGAGGTGTGATAATGGTAAGGAATATATGAATAAAGATATATATAGTTTTAGTAGGGAAGAAGGAATATCTATTGAATCTTGTCCACCATGTGTTCACGAATTAAATGGAACGGCGGAAAAATATAATAGAGATATAATGGATATGTCAAGATGCTTATTGACCGAGGCCAAAGTGCACAATAGGTTCTGGCCTGAAGTAGTCAAAACGGCTGCTTACTTGAAAAATCGAACTATAACTAATACGGTAGAGAAAAATAAAACACCTTATGAAATAATGTTTGGTGAAAAGCCGAATATAGAGCATTTGAAAATGTATGGAAGTAGAGTATTTGTAAGGGTACCTGAACAACAGAGAACTTTCAAGTGGGACAGAAGAGCAGATTTAGGTATTTTGTTAGGTTATGAAAATGTTGGGTATAGAGTTCTTGTAAATAATAAGGTAATAGTTGCAAGATACGTAGATATAGTGGAAGATGGTACGAATTGCATAGGTTTCAATGATGAGTCCAAAAGGGTTCATGATATAAGTTTAAATAAAAATGATAATGATAAAAATGAAAATGAAGATGAGAATATAGATGAAACTTTAAATGATGAAGATGGAGATTTAGAGTTGAGACGGTCAATCAGAGAAAAAAGAAAACCTACTAGATTCAAGGACGATAATTTTGTATATAATAGTATTGTTTATGTAAACTATGTAAATGCAGAAAATCCTGTTTCCTATAATGAAGCGATGGATAGTAATGATTCAGAAAATTGGAAAAGCGCGATGAATAAAGAAATGGATTGTTTAATTAAAAATGAAACGTGGACGGCTGTTGAAAAACCAAAAGATAAAAAAGTTTTAGATTCAAAATGGGTTTACACGAAGAAGACCAATAGTGTTTATAAGGCTAGATTAGTGGTTAGGGAATACCAACAGAATGATATAATTAATGATATTTACTCTCCGGTAGCAAGGATGCAAACGTTGAAAATCTTATTGTCTTATTGTTGTCAAAATGGTTTGCTTATTATGCAAATGGATGTAGAAACAGCGTTCTTGAACGGCAGAGTTAAATCAGAGGTTTAGATAACACAACCACAAGGTTATGAGAAAGGTACAAATAAAGTACTGAAACTGACTAAGGCATTGTATGGATTGAGGGAAGAATAAGGGTTACCGATTCAGACATGCTTCAATAGTCCTCTTGAAGCGCTATATGCTCATATGTTTCGATATTTTTTCTTGAAACAATTCCAGAGTAATTGGCAAAAACGAAATACAGTCCAATTTTCAGAGGCGCTTTCACCTCTTCGATGGCTTTAATCGCAGAAACAGAAGGCGGTGTCTTACATAGTATTATTAGCTCTACATAATTACCCAATTTCATTCAAATTGGTGTGTGCGGGTTGGGAACCTTTCCTTGTTAGTAGTGATATCATAGAAGTGGGTAATGCTACTTTCCGTGCTACTAAGTTCTCAAACAAATTTCGTCTTTGGCGCTCATAGGCGCGGCACGCCAGAATAAGTTGGTTTAAATCACCCTCCCCACATATAAACGCGCATGCTGGGGAATCCGAAACCTTTAATTTGTATAAATGGGATGGAAAACAATCATGCCCGAATTTTAGTCTAGCAATTACAAAATAGTCGTATCGTGACACTCTAGAGTATAGATGGGCAACCTCCGGCCCGCGGGCCACATGCGGCCCTCGAGTAAGGTTTGTCCGGCCCGCTACTGAATTCTTTCGTTGCATATTACCACGGCCCGTCTAAACTTAATTCATAATGAATCATAAGGATACCACAAAAATGTATATTTTTGAAGATTACTCGCAGCATAAAACTTCTACAGAAAAAAGGTTGCCCATGCCTGCTCTAGAGTTACTATGCTAACGTGTATGAAAGATTGAGGGTGAATCATAGCATACTGCGTAGGATGACACACATATAAGGCTTACCACCACCTACTTTCCCATTTATCTTCTAGAAAGAATCTCTTAACCCTTTATGTCCGGGAATATTTTGTCAGATGAATTAAAAAAGAACTTATTAATTTTAAATCTACACACATTCAGGAACTAATCACCACACATACATTTTTTATCCTGATCCTGAGATAGCCAGAAAGGACTGTTGCCATATGGCAACGCCAGGCACTATACCTACTTTTGAAATTATAAAAACCCTTATAGTATTTTACTTTTATTTATTTAATTGAAAATGCTATTTGAATACATTTACATATTTTATGAAAATTTTATGTGATAACTTGCAAAGCATTTCACACATAGGCCAGTGTTACATGTTTTACAAGCCGTACGACTAATGGTTTTGCAAAATTCTCCAGCACAACGACGTTTATTTGCTATAGGTACTACAAAGTGATCTTTACCATCGTAACGCTTGCAATAGTATATAGCAATTTGTCGTCTGAAGTCTAACTGACTCATATTACCTTTTTCAATTCTATGAAGCTGTCAAGCATTTTGTACGCATACGTCAAGAAGCACGTAAAAATCGAACTCCACCATTTTTTCCTCTGTATCCAATGCGATAACGACTGACATTTTGATCCAATCTATCAACGCCGCCCATATTCTTGCTATATTCTGTTGCCACACATGGGCGCTGAATGCTTATTTTCTTTTTCTCTTCTTTTGAATATCGCAAAATATTTGACATAGGACTAACAGCGAATGCTGTAGATGCAAGTAAAACAACAGAATTGTCCTTCCATTGCGTCAGATTTACTTAAACTTCTTTTGCCGTGATATAGTCACAATATCCGCGTTTTTCTTGCTTCTTTACATCTTTTTTTTAGCTATTGGGCAGTCTTTTGGAACGCGGTTTTCCCGAATCGTTCCAGTAGAACAATAACCTCTATTTTTGAAATAATTCAGTAGTTGAAAACTTGTAAATAAGTTGTCAAAATAAAACGAATACGGTAAATTGCGTTTTTCTTCAGGAAGTTCGTCAATCATATTTATGAGAGGACTTGCACATTTTCCGAAACATTGTTCATACCATTCATTTGATCGCAGATTTTTCCCTTGATATATTTCAAAATTCAACAAGTATCTACCCGTAGTACAGAGAGACCAAACTTTGTAGCCGAATCTTATTGGCTTTGCTCTTATAAATTGCTTGCGACTATGTTTGCCAAAATACGATATCATACTTTCATCATACGACAGATTTTGTTCAGGGTCAAAGTTTTTAATCATATTGGCTTTTAAATGGTCTGTGATTGGACGAAGTTTCCACATTTTATCAAAAAACAGAGTTTTGTTGAGCTTTGCCAACCATATAACGGCATATTTCATGAAACCGATCGCGCCGCATACTTTCACTGACGAGATCATTTCGCCCAAATCCTTATCAACAGACCACATATCTCTAGTTCTAGCTAGAGTTCTTATGTCCTTTAAAAACTGCATATTCGTTAGATTTTTCAGCGATATGCTTTATCAGAATGTCATCGAAAAATTTTTCAAACTGTTCATGTGGTTGCAAATCAAGACAGTATTCGTAATTACTCTCTGGAAATATCGAAATCGATGGAACGAATGTATTATTTGCCCAAATGTATTTTTGTTTTCCTACTGAAGTAGGTAACGGACACCGTGAGAAATTAAGTATAACTTTCTTTAAAACAGTCGGGGATGAAGAAGTATCTGACGTCGTACTGCCGCATAGAAGATTAATAGACAAATTTTCAGTAGAATTATTAAAAACATCTTCTAAGACTTTATTTATTTCATTATTATTGTCATCTTCATAAAAATTTACATCAGAAGATAAACGTTGTCCACTTCTTAACACTATTTCGCAGTTTGATTTCAACTGTGCAGGACAAACATTATCTGGAATACCAGACTCATCTTCTGGAGCATCATCTTCACCGCTAACAAAACCATCCCCCTATTAGGGGGCTCGATAAAAATCTAACAAACATCATCTTCATTTTCGCTTTCAAGTTCCTCCAAAAAGTCTAAAGCTTCAGTTAAAGTCAATTTTCGGTAAAAATATATAACAATAACAAAATAAGTCCTAAACCTAAAATGTTATCTTATGTACAAGACAAAGCTCACAGTAGTGCCTAGCGTTGCCATATGGCAACGCACCTATATATATCGAAATTTCTACATGAAAACTAAATTTATATTGCCTAATTGTTTTCTAAAAGCAAAAACCACCTTTTATTTATATAATGGTAAAAAAATATCTTAAAAAAACAAACGATTTTAAAGAAATACGGGAACTTACTTTTTCAAAAATCCATGTTAGCACAACTTTTTTTTATCGCCTAAGAAACAACCTGTCTGGCACACACGTTTAACATAACTGACCATTCTCTCTTGAAGTCTAATAAGAGCACATTCTGAGCTTTGCAAAACAGTTATTTTTTTCTATTTTGTTGTTGCGAATTGTATACAACAACCTAGCAACTAAAACTATATCTGTGTGTTGCCATATGGCAACACCAGGAAATAAAGGGTTAAGGATACCTAAAACTTCCGATTCGTAGATACTAAGATCTGCGAGTTCGTCGTTAGCTGCTGATGTCTTCGCTAAAGAGTCCACTACTTCGTTAGGGAAGATCCCCACATGACTTTTAACCCAAAAGATTTTTATATTGGTATTCCGTAGTTTGAACTCAGCACATTTTGCAATTATACCAAGCACAAGGGGATGAACTTTAGCAAAGCAGTTTCTGTGTCTTAATGCATTAAGAACACTTTGAGAGTCCGGCATGACCACTGCTCTTGTAAAGCCCATTTCCTCTAATATATCTAAGTGCCTCCAAAATTGCTTCATCCTTTGCGGAAAAGACATTCAGCAAGTTGTTTAATCTAAACGTTCTACTGATGCTATTGCTAGCATCAAAAATCGTGGAACCACAACCATTTTTTATTTGGCGGCATCGGTGTAGGTAGCAGCGGAATCGGTCAAAATATTTATTAATTCTAAGTGAAGTGCTTTATCCTTCACACTGTAGGCCGTGTACCGAGGAAAGAAAATTGGAATTGAGGTTATATATGGTATTGATTGTAATCAATTGTTGGCAAACTAGTATGGCATGGTCAAATCTAAGATGGACTGTAGGGGTGGGATAATGTTGTACGGAGATCCTTAGTAAAAAGATTTGGATGCGCTAGAACCCCTAATTTTGTGAGGTTCGACAAAAAGGCTGGAGTCAAAAAATGGAGGAGATGGGGTAGGGGCAAATGGCTCCTCATCGGTGGCAGGGAGGGGGGCCGTGAAGTGGTAAAAATCCACAAAAAGTCTCACAACTGTCTGATTGGGAGCTCTTTAATTTGTAGTAATTGTTTAGATAAAATATAAAAATATCCCTTATTTAATAGGACGGTAATTAGTCTTTAATAATATTTTTCGGAATGTTATCAATAAAATATGTTACAGTCTGCCTAGCTGAGTCGGTGTTTACGTCTGTGTCACGTTCGAGTCTTAGTGATGCTGCACGTTGGACTAAACGAATAAGAAGACATTCTTTAAAAATGTGAAATATATTTCCCTAACATTCTATTTTCGTTCAATAATTAGTTTTAGTTTTACTTGACTTTTCTCGGTTTAATTGTTTACAGGAAATAACCGGCATTTGTGTTAATTGTAGACAGAATCTTTTGGCAGGTATATTAGAGTAGGTTTAAGATTTGTATGAGTACCACTTAAGTTCAACGTTTTTTAAATAAATAGTAGTATCTTACGAACATTCAACGGTGAAAGTGTATTTGTTTACATTTTTAAAAATCATTGTGTATTATTGTGAAATCAATTCCTGAATTATTTGAAATAAAAATAGCATCAACATCAACAGGCGTTGCGAGCAGTTTGAGATCGCACACCAAACTTTCTTTAATCGGACAGCCATACTCGAATATAATGGGAACGAAATTGCCGCCCAGAAAATAAGTGCTCAAGATGTATTTGTATGGCACTGGACAAAGTAAAATAAGTGCTGACGAAAGTGCATACTTGGTGACTGACACAGTCATGATTTTTTGGCGTCAAGCGTTTATTCCAACGAAATACAGAGGTGATATGCAAAAAAATTTAATCTTTGGTCGCCGAATGGCTAGCCTTGCAAAAAATTCTTTGAGAGGCGGCAAAACAGAAAAAAAAGGAAGGAGTTTTTCGAGAAATTGGATGACCTATTTGATATCGCATATGGCAATGTACTCGAAATGGTAACCGATCCGTAAAACGCAGCATTTTTGTAACTGCAAAAAGAGAAGGGGCGTCCAGGATGCATGACCGGTGTTGACGAAAATCTAGCCAAAAAAACTGAAAAGACGAGTGGAACGAGAAGAGCAAGAAGATAAACCGAAAAAACGCTCAAAACCAGAAAACATGGCCGCAACAGCGGGTGACCAGTATTATTATTATTATTATTAATTACATACATAATACAATAATACATACATATTTCAACGTGGAATTTTCATATTTACACGTGTGTACTGTGTAAACTCAGTTACCAAGTTTTCATCCACTGAATCGAGTGAATTCGACATTGAAAACGAATTTGCCGGTGACGGAATGGTTTTGCGCAAGCGAGTACCAAAAGGGAACAAGCGGCACCATCGAATGCGTTACTCCGGATCTGGTGTCTGTTTTCGACAGATGTAAGAGAACTGACGTAGCAGCAGTTCGCATATTGATTGCTGCGGCACGAGCTTTTCAACTTGACCCAAGAAAGTACATCATCAATCGGAAGTCCCTTCGACAAGCCCGTACGAATTTTTCAATGTGCACTGTGATGGCAAAATGCTGGTGGACTTGCAAGGCGGCGGGAAGAAAGTTGACCGACTTCCTGTTATTGTGACATATGATGGGAACAGCAGCTCTGGGGCGTGCCAAAGATACCGTCGGGTAAAGGAAAAGGCAAACGTATTGCGGAGGCTGTTTACGAGCTCTTGCTTGAGTGGAAGATCCCCGATCGCGTTCAAACTATTTCTTTCGACACCACGTCAACGAACACTGGCAAATTCCAAGGTGCCTCACTATTGCTTGAGTAAATACTGGAACGAGATCTGTTCATATTTATGAACTGCAATTGAAAGAAGTGTTCCAAACCAAATTCGGCAAAACGTGTGAGCCGGGAGTGGAGATATTTGCCCGTTTTAAAGAGCAATGGGAAAATATTAAAGACAAACCATATAGTCCTGGCATAGAAGATGATAGGGTCGTAGCAAAATATCAGTTCAAGTCCAAATTGAGATCAAGTCGTTTTGTTTGGCTGAATTAAACGAAAAACAACCCAGAGACGACTACAAGGAACTCCTTGAAGTCGTTTTATTGCTCCTTGGTGAAAATATTCCCAATCATCATTTCAGGCCACCAGGACCCATCAGTCATGTTCGATGGAGGGCGAAAGGCATATATTGCCGAAAGTGTTTTTGTTCGGAAAATATCTCGGTTTGAACAAACAAGAATTGAATGGACTTCGCGATGTTAGTATTTTCATCGTAACACTAAGTGAAAGCTTGGTTTAGCACCACCAGAGCAACCGAAGCTCCAAACAATGATTTGATTTCTTTGAAAGCAATTGCTGCTTATGCTTCAATTGATAAAATTGTGTCACAACGACTAGCGAATCTCTGGTACCTCAGTGGCGAAGCTGTTGCTCTTACATTATTTGATCCGAGTGTCCCTTGTGACATCAAGCGGAAAATGGCGAATGCAATTCGAGTATTTGAAGAAGAGAAAGAGTTAACTGACGAGGAGATGGACGAATCGTCCAACGAAGACAGCGAGAGAGAAGGCCACGTGGAAGTTAGCGGCGGCAGTGGCAACCAAGATCGTCCTCGTCCAGTACATGTTGTTGGCTTCGAGGGTTTAAAAAATTACCTTTGCCGTAGAAACAAGTGAATCAAGAACTCATGAAGAAAGATTTGAGCCATTACGTCACACCTGAGACAGCAAAATTTTTCGCACGCTTCGGAATGTCAACAGATTTCATTGTTACCGATCCAGAAACTTGGGAAACTATAGGACTATAGCAACGTGTTGGGCCGTAATGAGGAAGAAAACATATTTTTGCTTCAGGTCGTCATCGAAAATAGGCAGAAATATCCATCGCATGATAAAAATAAATTAATTCGATAAGGAGTTTCTATTTATAAAAACATGTCTTTTTACGCTCAATAAAAGTTACAATTACTACAGACTAAAGAGCTCACAGACTTCTTCATTTCATGAATTTATAAAAAATATAAAAAAATTGTATGGGGACCACCCTAAGCGTTGAAGATAGATGGTAAATATGTTCTGAGAAAATGCTGGGATTGAAAAAATATTGGGGGTCGGTCATACATTTCATTCCTCTAGGGACACCCTTGGCGCAATTAGAACAGTGGGAGTAAATTTTACAAAAATGTATTTTTTGTATGGGAACTCCCTTAGGGAGCGGAGATAGGGCGTAGGTATGTTTAGAAAAAATGTTAGTGGGGAAAAATTAATGGGGGTCGGTCTTATATTTCACCCCTCTAAGGGCGACTGTGGGGGATTTGTGAGGCCTTTTGTGGATTTTTACCACTTCACGCCCACCACGATGAGGAGCTATTTTCCCCTACCCCACCTTCTTCATTATCGTACCGAAATTGAAAAGTCGTGCACTATCCCACCCCTAATGGACAGTCGATGAATATTATTTAAAACGGTGCTCTGATCTTTGATCTTCAATATAACTATATACTTGGCTGCCAAAAACTACCTCCGCAGTTGAAGAGGAGGTCCCTGTGCTTCCACATATAACGCCTCTTGTGGAGTCAACCCCATTGCACCCACGCAGATTCTAAACGCCTTATTCTGGATTACTCTTAGTCTATCCAAATTTTTATTATTTGCATCGCCGTAAACAGTGCAGCCGTAATCTAGATATGACCTAATACATGCATTGTAGAACAATGGTGCCACAAATATGTTAGCACCCAGCTTACTTTAGCAGAGAATCTAAGAACATTGATGTACCTTTCACATTTAGCCACTACATGATTTATGTGATATGACCACTTTCATTTATTGTCAATGATAAACTCTAAGTACTTAACGACCCCTTTAACGGCTACAATGCTGTTGTCTAACTCAATATGGTCGCCTGGTTGAACTCTATGACTCGAGAAAAAGACTGCATTCGTTTTTCTATGGATAGCTCAAACCCGTTTGAAAGAAGCCACTTGTTTGATTGAGCCGTTATATAGGAGAGTCTGTCTCGTAATTTAGAAAAAGATTTCTCAGAAACAATAATGCAAATATCATCAGCATATTGAATTGTTTTAACCCCTGCATTTGTAATTTTATGGTAATCTGCAGTATATATGTTGAATAACATCGGACTCAAAATTGACCCTTGCGCTAACCCCACATTAACCACTCTTGGACCAACAATCGATTTACTATAAGCTCTAACATATACCAACCGATTCCTGAAAATGTTTACTATATTATCTGCAATATAATCAGACATACGCAAATTGCAGAGTTTTTGAAACAAAATATCGAAATCAACGGTGTTATACCCGTTCTTGAGATCTAGAAAAATTATTTAATTCCAGTAATTAAATTGGTTACTGCATCAATTGTGCTCAGTTGATTACGGACACCGTACTGTTGTACGGAAACCCTTACTTTGAAACACTTACCTGCGACTTGCGTGAGAAAATTATACAAAAATGTTAGTTTTTCCTTAGCAGTGAGAACTTACAAATACCGGATAAAGTGTAATTCGCAATAATTTGTAAACGCAAGAAGCGCTCCTTTCTCAATTTTCCATTTAGTCGAAGGATAAATGGTAGTTAGCTGAGTCCAAATCTATAGTGATATGTAAAGGGAAGTAATCTGAAGAGTAGGTATCATTGACAACTTTCCAGTCGATATTGTGAGCTATCTCCAATGAAACCAAAGATACGTCAATAGCCGAAACGCCCTGATTTGGTCTACTAAATCTGGCTGCACTACCATCATTCAAAAATATCAACTGATAGTTCTCAATTGCCTTAAAAGTATGTTACCATCATAATCTGTTTTATAAGAACCAAGGATGTATGGTGTGCGTAGAAATCATCACCCAAAATAAAGGGCGACTTAATTTGCGATATTAACCCAATGTAGTCTTGGTAACTCATAAGTGCTTGCACAGGCCTGTAGACGGACACTACAGATAAGTTAATATGGGGAAGGTAAACTCCACAAATGTTAAGGTTCTCCGGAACCTGCGTAAATGTGAGAGATTTAGAAGTTTAATTAATTTGTTGATTAAAATGGCTGCACCGCCGTATCCGTCCAAACGATCATCTCTGTATACCTCAAAAAATTTGAAGTGAATTTTATCCGATTTTTTATACCAAGTTTCCTCGATAAGTACAACATCTGCCTTATAATCGACAATAAGTTTTTCTAGATCGGCTCGTTTTGCCTTAGCTGACTGTGCATTCCACTGAATGATATTAAGGATTTGACAAGCCATTGCGAAAGAAATGTGTAAATAAATAAAATAAAAACAAACAAACAAAAAAGTCCCCGATGAAAGTAATACTACTGGAAACTACCGAGAAATTTAAACCTCTGAGATGTCGGAGTACCCTTTTTGAGATGTGTTTCCAGAGTTCTCTTGCGTTATACCAGACTGATAATTTACAAGGTCAAGAGCCTTCTTGATCTTTCTTATAAATCCCTTAATACGTGACTTAAGATTGCCCGATGTAATTACGCGCACAATTCGAATAAGCAAATCAACCAGCGCCTCAATATCGTCCGTATACGTCTTAGCAATAAACAATGCGTCTTGCTTACCCTTGCCTTCCTCCAAAAATTCGTAAAAACTTTGAAAATCAATCACCTCGACGTTGCCTGAAAAAAGATCCTTGAATTCCGAGTAGAAAGATACAGAATCCTCTCGTTTCTTTTTAGTTTTCGATTTCCTAAACTTGTGTTTATCATCTACCGTTGATACTGACTGAGCAGTAGATTCCTCGGCTGAAAACAAGGTGGATTCTGAATCTGTAGGAGTAGACGGTGCTTGACGTTTTTAGAACACTCGCCAAGGTCCAATTTGCAGGCATCCTGCTCCGCAGATGATTGTCGTACGCCGCCCCTCGCCACCGCAAGAGAAGGAAAAGGACGACCATACAACGGCACAGCACCCGCGCCCACAATTTCCGTTAATACCAACCCGTCACTGCCAGATGGACATTTAGAGGCAATATGACCCACTTTCTTACATTGAAAGCATCTTATTTCCTCTGACGTTAGAAATATTCTAAACGCATTATCACGAAGATGGATGAGCAATGAATTAGGTAGTCTGTCGTTATCGGCGAAAACTACATACACTTGACGGCGAAAACTAAAAATATGTTTATAGCCTTCTTTAGGAATACCGACTTCAATGAATCTAACTGGAGATACTACTTTAAGTCCAATTTGTTTTAATTCTTTTTCTAAAATTTCCTGCTAGAGAGACGTTTTGAAAGGATAATACGTTTCGCCCGGGGAACAAGCCTACGAGCTGAAATAAAGGCATCATCCAATTGTATGCCTCTATGAGCAGACATGAAAGATTCTACGGTTACTTTCGGAGACAAGTAGATTCATATTCTGTTGCTAAAAACCCGAGATACAAAAATTATATTTTTCGGGTTAATCAAATCTCCTCCAATTATGTAGTCATTCTTAAAAGTGTTTTCCATCGCATCGAAAACGATAGCCTGGTCTCTCTCAGGAAAGGAAAATCTGGACGGTGAACCACTCGTCAGTACATTTTCAAAAGACTGTGTATTACTATTACTGACATTAAGCTCATCAACAGTACGATCATTTGATTCAGTCCGGTTTCTTCTGGCAATAGAAGTGCCCGGCAAACACTCATAGCAATGTCCAAAGACATGCGCCGACCAATTCAACCGAGGCCCTCCATCAATACCCAGGAATGCGTAGGGGGCCGGCAATATAGGCAAAGAAAAGAGGTCAAAGCTCAAACAGAAACGAAAAATTATAATGAATTCAAAAACTTCCAATAAAAGGAAAAATAAAACTTATCTGCTTTAACCCCTGGACACTTCCAACTTAATCAGATAATTAGGACCAACAAAACTTATACAGCAATGTCAAAAACACCGAGGAAAAGTCAGAACAACACTAAACACTTGTTTCTCACCTACCTTCAACAGTCCGACTGCACGAGATTAATTTATTAATACAAATTGTCTAACTTGCACTATGGAAAGCGCAGATCGAATCCAGAGCGAGAATTCCAATTTCTATCCCTAAGTACATAATATGAAATTCTTGCCTTCGGCACTCTGAAATTACAACGAACAGCGACATGAAAGAAGTTTATTAATAACAATTGTTTATTCTGCGCTGTGAAAAACGGGTGTCAAATTCCGAGCGAGACTTCCGACTTCTACCTCCTTGTACATACGCTGAAATTCTTACCTTCAGCACCCTGAACAGAAAACGATCAGCTACATGAAAGAACTTTATTAATACAAATTGTTTAGTTTGTGTCATGTTGGGCGCATATCGTGTTCCGAGTTTTCGACTTCTACCCCGATGTACATATTCTGAATTCCTTCCCTGCAGTACCCTGAGTAGAAAACGAACAGCGACACGAAAAGGTTTATTAATAAAAATTGTTTACCCTGCGCTGTGGAAAGCGCGTGTCGAATTCCAGGCATAAATTCCGACTTCTACCACCACGTACATACTCTGAAATTCTTGCCTACAGCACTCTGAACAGAAAACGAACAGCGACACGAAAGAATTTTGTTAATAAAATTTGTTTAGTCTGCACCATGGTGAGTCCTTGTCGAGTTTCGAGTGAAGATTCCGACTCCTACCCCCATGCACATACTCTGAAATTCTTTCTTCAGCCCTCTGAAAAGAAAACAAACAGCGACATCAGAAAAGTTTATTATTAGATATTGTTTAGCTTGCGCTGTAGAAAGCGCATGTCGAATTCTGGGCAAAGGTTCCGACTTCCACCCCCATGTACAATAAGTTAATAATTAAATGCGAATCGAGGCGGCCTTGGAGATATGCAGCCAATCTAACAAACCGTATACGTAGTGATGCGTAATCTTTCATTTTTGTTAAATTGTTTTTCGCTAATTATTTCATGAAGTTCTTTCATAGTTTATATTAGCTACATTAAAATGAAATAAATAAACTAATAAATAGTTGGTTTTAAAAAAGATATATTTCTAAAGATTTAAGTAACCATTTAAAAATTCTAAATTCTGTATCTCCAAGAATATACGGTATTCCTAAAATACATAAAGATAATATTCCTTTACGTCCAATCCCAAATTGCATTAACTCCCCCGCTTACAATCTTTCCACATTTTTATCTAAAATTTTAAGCAATATTGTAGGTAAAACTACATATAATGTGAAAAATTCATGGGAATTTGTAGATTCGGTTAGAAATAAAACAATTCCTAATAATTACGAATTAATCAGTTTAGATGTTGTTTCTTTATTTACTAATATTCCTGTGGATTTAGCACTAAAAATTTTAGATGAAAAATGGAATTCCATAAAAGATTTTACAGATCTTCCAAAGGAGGAATTCATTGCAGCTTCGAAACTTTCTTTAAATTCTACTTATTTTTCATATCAAAACAAAATTTATAAACAAATTTTCGGTACTGCAATGGGTTCTCCATTATCAGCAGTTATTGCAAACCTGGTAATGGAGGACCTAGAGCAAACTTGTTTGGCAAAACTAAATTCTAGTGTAAGTTTTTACAGGCGTTATGTGGATGACTGTTTTTGTTCCGTAAGAAAGGATAGTATTGATGAGATATTAGATTCATTTAATAGTTATCATAATAGATTAAAATTTACATATGAGAGGGAATCTAATAACTCATTGAATTTCCTGAACGTGACAGTCATGCATAATAACGGTATTGTGGAAACAAATTGGCATATAAAGTCTACCAATGCAGGAAGATATTTAAATTATTTTTCAGAAACATCAAAATTACATAAAATTAATGTAGTTACCGGTTTAGTTGATCAAGCGGTTAGATTAGCTAATCCTGAATTTAGGGAAAAAAATTTAAACAAAGTTAAAGAAATCTTAGATAAAAATAATTATCCAAATAGTTTTTATGAAAAAATAATAAAAAATAGAATTAACAAATTATACAATAGAGGAATTAAAAATAATAACAATAAATGTTATAACGCTATTCCTTATAAAAAAGGTTTAAGCGAAGAAATAGAAAAAGAATTTAATAAAAACAACATAAACATTACTTTCATTCCAAATTATAGTAACAGATCTCTTTTTACTAATACTAAATCTAAAATAACTAAACAAAATCAGAGTAATATGGTTTATAAAATAAACTGTAAAGACTGTGATGGTTGTTACATCGGTCAGACGAAACAATATTTAAAGAAAAGGTTGTATAGCCATAAGTATTCTTTAAATAATGATTTTGGTGCAATGACCGCTGTAACAAAGCATTACAAAGATCTTGGGTATTACTTTGATTTTGAAAACACAATTATATTAAAAACAGAAAATAATTATAAAAAACGAGTAATATATGAAATGATAAATATACAGAAAGACACTAAAACTATTAATTTCAGGACCGATATTAAAAATTTAAGTAATGTATATAGCAATTTGTTAAAATGAAATTTGCATTTCTTAAGAAGGAAACCTTTGGCTAGGTTTTTAAATTTGGGTTTTCCCTAGTCCTTGAACAGAATTGTTAAGGTTTCGACAAAGATTTTTTGATATAAGGTTTTACTTAATTTGCATGTATGTTTACACATTAATTTAGTTTTTATAATTTATATGTATATATATATAAAAGTTGTTTACACATCCTCTATATCAAGAAATCCTAGTCATTAGTTATTTTGTTGATAGTTCCCAAATAAAAAACAAATGTTTGTTTATATATTTATCTAGTTATATTTTCACTGAAGAAGGTGTTCCGAAAACGTTTGTAAACGTTCTGAAAATATAACTATCGTTCAAACCAGCCTTGTTTTATTGACCTATTAGTGGTAGAGATCTATCATATAAGATAATATCAAAACCTAAAGACGTTAGTTTAAAATCACATTACTACAAAATACTACAAAAGTACTACTTGGGAATAAAATATTTTATTTGCTATTTTATGTTGAAAATAGTATTTCTACTTAGGTCTGACTATACATATGTAAATGACGAGTACTATGTGCTGTAATAATTAATAATAGATAAATACCTACAGAAAAAAGACTGGATAAATGAATAGAACTTCAGGTCGAAACTGCATTTAAAAATTTAGCATTGTTTTGGTTTTATATAATATCAAGGCGCAAAAATATTAATTTAATATTACATTACTACAGAATGTATCATTTGTGTTGCCGACCAGGGAAACGATACTTCTGGGAAATAAAATATTTTATTTCCTATTTTATTTTGAAATTAGTTTTTATCCAGGTTGGACTGCATATGTATATGCAAACGATAACTAATACGTATCTGTACATACTTAATAATTGATAAATATCTACAGAAAAGGACTCCATAAATGAATACAAATTCAAAACTGCATTTGTCGGCCATTTGCAGTTATTCACGGCCAAGTTATACGCAAAAATGGACCGCGGTGAATACTTTTACACCTATTTGGTGGAATTAATTTAATTAAAAAATTAAATCATTGTTTTTTAATTAGTAAATACAGCTGTATGTCTGTATATCAACACCGATACTCTTTGAGGAGCCTCCTAACTATATGCGTAGGTTATGATAATAAACAATATTAACCCTTAGGTACGTATTCCTTAAACCAGTCACGTAACTACCTACCTGGAGTCTCTCAGACTCTCAGACCCTCTTCTCATCTATATAGAATATAAACTATAAAATAAGAAGATGAATGAAAATAAAAAATGTATTTTTTAAAGCTTTTTATTAAAAAAATTGTCAAAGAAACAAAAATAACGGTATATACTAAATAAACTTAAAACTGTTCTACAGCTTAGAAAAACGATTAATTAACGCGTTGCTCCAATGAGGCCAAGAATAAAAAAAAATACGTAAATTAAGAACTTTTTTGCATTCATTTATAAAAATTTAGGAAATAACTAAGAAATTTTTATAATAATTATAGCCGAAATGGCCAAATTTCAATAAAATTGTAAGCCTCAGACTTCACAATTTTTCGTGGCAGATTCCACACACTAGTTAATGGTAACACGTCATCCACCTTTTTAACAAATTCTAGTGATGAGCCCTTAGTGTTCGTTCAGGACTACAGTGCGAGACATTCATCGCGTACAGTTAGAGTTTGGTTCCAAACCTATCCGCAATTCAATTCAGTCCACAGATCTGAATCCGATCGAAAATTTGTGGAATAACATTGTAAATCGATGGGATGATTTTCGTGGGGATGGTCAACTCCGAAATGCCAATGAGCTATATAAACATACAACTAGAATTTGGGAGCATTTCAGATCCACAACGATCTGGATTCTGGGATTAGGGTTTTGACGTTTTATTTACCGTAGTAGTTTCTAACTGTAATTTACAATGTTTTAATTGGATTGTCATCTTACCACCTTGTCTACTTGTGGTTTTATATATTTATGAGAAGTACATATTTTTGACCTGAATACGTCAGAAATAATACCGTTATATTTGGGTTATTATTATTGTAACATTTTAAATGTAAAATGAAAATTAATTTAGCAATAATATTACATGTAATATACTAATATTACCTGCAATATTATTGCTACATAAACTTCTTTGTTTGATTACTTATGTTTTACTTTTATATTATAATCAATTTTGTACTTTTGTAAGAAGAAACATCAATACCAATATAATCGTTGTTTTGTTTTGAATATTTATTGTTTCCTTAAAAAGGCTGTAATAAAAATTATTTTTTTATTTAATGTTTCTCAAATACAATAAGTATCGTTGATCATCAAAATTTTAACAAAATTGTACACTATAACTAGTGTACAAAAAAGACCGTCGGGTATCTTTTTAATACTACGCGATTATCCATGACAATTCATGTATTTCATTGTGTTTTATCATATTTTACAACAATGTTTACATAAAAAGTAAATAGCAAACTAAAATTGATACATTATTACTTCATATTGTCTATATATCATTACCTACGCATATAGTTAGGAGGCTCTTCAAAGAGTATCGGTGTTGATATAAAGACATACAGCTGAATTTACTAATTAAAAAGAAACAATGACTTAAATTTTTTCAATGAAATTAATTCCACCAAATAGGTCTAAAAGTATTAACCGCGGTCCACTTTTGCATATAACGTGTCCGTGAATAACTGCAAATGAGAGTCGACTCGGCCGATAAATGCAGTTTGCAGTTTTGAATTTGTATTCATTTATCGAGTCTCTTTCTGTAGATATTTATCTATTACTAATTATGTACAGATACGTATTAGTCATCGTTTGCATATATATATGTAGTCCAACCTGGATAAAAAAATAAATCCAAAATAAAATAGGAAATAAAATATTTTATTTCCAAGAAGTATTTTTCCCAGGTCGGCAACACAAATGATACATTTTGTAGTAATGTAATTTTAAATTAATATTTTTGCGCCCTAATATTATATAAACCCAAAACGTCTTTCGCGTATAAAGCTAAATTTTTAAATGCAGTTTTGACATGAAGTTCTATTCATTTATCCAGTCTTTTTCTGTAGGTATTTATCTATTATTAATTATTACAGCACATATTACTCGTCATTTTCATATGTATAGTCAGACCTGAGTAGAAATACTATTTTCAACATAAAATCGCAAATAAAATATTTCATTTCCAAGTAGTATTTTTGTAGCATTTTGTAGTAATGTAATTTTAAACTAACGTTTTAGGCCTTGATATTATGTAAAACCAAAACGCCATTTGCGTACAAAGTTAAATTTTAACAAAAATTCTCGTAACTAAAGGTCCGCTCATATCTGAAGCGTGCCGCCGTTAAATAATCCTATCGATAACACAAACATGTTAAGATTTACGGTTCCACACCAATCACCCACAGAGAAAAGATGTTATAAGTAGTGTTAAATGTGTCGCACCTAAATACATCTATTCCTCCTTTTCTCAAGCGATTGTATGTTTCTCTCAGACACGCTGTTATAATGGCTGGAATTTATTATTTTCTCAAAGGTTTGCCAAACCCTTTCTTGTAACTAGGTTCAACGTTTTAATTACATATATTTCATTGTAAGTAAAAAACAAAAAAACTCATGGCACTGCTTCATGAAATAATTATCGAAAAACAATTTAACAAAAATGAAAGATTACGCATAACTACGTATACGCTTTGTTAGATGGGCTGCATGCCTCCAACGCCGCCTAGATTCGTATTTAATTATTAACTTATTGTACATACTCTGATATTCTTGCCTTCAGCACTCTGAAAAGGACACGAAAGAAGTTTAGTGTCTACGCTGGGCTGTGGAAGTGCATGTCGAATTCCGAGCGAGAATCCCGACTTCCACGCCCATGTACCTATTCTGAAATTCTTGCCCTCAGCACTCTGAAAAGAAAACGAAGGGCGACACGAAAGAAGTTTATTAATAAAAATTGTTTACTCTGCACTGTGGAAAGCGCATGTCGAATTCCGAGCGAGAATTCCAACCATATACATACTCTGAAACTCTTGCCTGCAGCACTCTGAAAAGAAAACGTACAGCGACGCGAAACAGGTTTGTTGGACCACTAGTTTTTTAAATACTTTGTAGTTGCTATCTAAAAGAAAACAATACAACGACTTAGCAACACAACAAAAAATGTAAACCAGTTGTCAAAACGTTATGCACCTATGTCTGTTATATCTTTCCAAGTATCATTAAAATCTTACCTAATACCATTGTGGTTTCTCTCAACATAATTTCTGGTCGTTCGAGCCGGATATTTTTGGCGAATCAACGAGTACGAAGAAAGAAAAGGGCCCACATGGTCTTATGTAAACGAACGCTGTAGAATTTCAAGGTCGGTGAAACATACGAAAATCGTGACCACATCGTGAGTACCTTTATTATCCCCATCCTTACCCGATATTATAACGTGAATTTGACTTCTTTCGAATTATGTATTTGGTGATTAAAACCTTAACTACTTATTTACGCATTGTGCGAGTAACCATTGTCTTTCAAGGATGTCTTCTCAACATTTAGTACGTAAGCGTGGAGCCTTAAAAGCGCCGGTAACGAGATTTATGAATTTCATTGCGAAATTCGATGAATCGCAAATAACGAAACTAGAATTTAGATTAGAAAATCTCAAGCTAGTACTTGGCGAATTCTAAACGGTTCAAAATGAAATAGAAAATTCGGATTTAGAAAACGTTCATGATCAAACGGCACGTCAAGAATTTGAAAATATATATTATAAGGCAGTAGCCTCAGGTAAACAATTATTAAAATCGATTAACGTTAGTGATGGTGCGTCATTTTCGGATAGAAACCTACAACTTACAACAAAAAGTGAGTTATATTCAATCACTGGATTTAAATAATATTAGACATAAATAATGTACGACTCCCTACAATAAATTTGTCGGAATTCGATGGCAATTATGAGAATTGGTTTCAATTTCGCGATGTTTTTAACACAGTCGACAGCAACTCGAAATTAAAAGACGTTCAAAAATTTATGTATTTATCGTTATCGTTAAAGGGCCCCGCTGCTAAAGTTATTAAAGCATTAGAAATTTCTTCGCATAATTACAAGGTAGCTTTAGAGTTATTGAAAGAGCGGTTTGAGAAAAAGAAAATCATAGTTAATTCACATATGCAATCAATGTTATCGTGCGCATCTTCTGGAGCTTTACGGCACTTATTAGACGAATTCTTAAAATATTTTAGATCTTTAAAGGCATTAGGCTTGCCAGTTGAACACTGGGACATTCCATTAATATATATATATATATATATATATATATATATATTAACAGGCTGCGAAGTTAAATTGAGCTTGTGTATTGATTTCTTTTAAACTCTCTACGTTGACGTTTTTTACACTTCTGTGAAAAGTAAAAATTAGCGTCGCCTACTTTTCTATATCCTCCCTGACCGAAATGGTTTAACGCTGGCATTTGCACCTCAAAATATACTCAGTTTTATGCACATTTCGATACACTTTTTGGGAGCCAATTTCAAAGTTGAAAGAGTGGACGGTTTTTTCGAATCATCTATGTTTTATCTGTCTACTGACACAGCGATTTTTATTTTCTTTTTAAATAACGTTTGGGCAATTAAATACCGACAACTCGATTTAACATCAAACTTCTCAAATAATATTAACAGAAATATAAATATCGAAAATATCTCCACATTGGTAGCTTGATGTGACCACTCTCTTCCATATGCCACTTGTAAAATTTTTCCAAATTGTCTATGAACTCCGAAATTATTACAATAATCGGCATTTTCAAAACTAAAATAGCACGTAGGCAACAGATAGCTCACTACTATGTAATATCACATTTATTTCAATGAATCGATCTAATTGCTCCTTCACGACTTGTTCCATAATTTTCTCCAACGTTGGTAACATATTTATTGGCTGTCTTCACATTTCGTTGCATTATTTACCTTAGGTATTGGCGCGATTGTTGATGTTTTCCATACGTTTGGAAAAATACCTGCTTCTAATGCCTCATTTAAGATTTTTGAGCAATGTTTCGGAAATAACCGGAAATGCATCAATCACAATTTTCGAAGTAATACCATATGTGCTAGATTTCTTTTTCATGTCGTAATTATTTCTTTTAATTTAGTCATACTATTTTTCAAAATGAGTTAATACGTTATTAGTTTCAACATTAGTAGTCACAGGATTTAAATTTTCTTGCACGACTTTAATACTGTCATGTACTTCTCTTATACTATCAATAAAGTAGCTATTGAATTTTTCAGCGATTTGTGTCGCATCTGTTTCTCTTCCAGAAGAAGATTCAACGAATTCAGGTTTGTTGTGAACATTGTTATTATTAATCAATTCCTTAAGCTTTTTCCACATTTTTTCCGAATCCCCTTTTGCTGCGTTAATTTGATCTTCATAATATTTATTTTTAGTGTGTTTTACTAGCCTATTATAATAATTCTTAATACCTATATAATCTATCCAATCTTGATTATGGTTTCTTAGTTTTGCTAACTTATACAGTACATCTCTTTCTTTTTGTACGTTACGTAACTTTTTTGTAAACCACTGATTTTCTTGACCTAGTGTAACAATTTTTTGTTTACGCTATTATAATAACATGTTTGTAATTCTTTAATTAATAACAATGTCTTCGTTTGTAAGTCGCATTTATTGACTTCATTCCAATTGCATTGCATTAGTTTATTTTTATACTCGTGAGGTGTATAATAACTTTGTTGTATAACAACTTTTTGGTGATTTACATTCGTACATATTTTATTTTTGAAAGTTATTAGCAAAGTTTCGTGATCGGCAATTTTGTAATCACACATACTGACCGTTGCACTTGATGAATTAGTTATTATTAGTTATTATAGGTCAATTTGTGTCTTAAAATTTTCGGTAACTCTTGTAAACGTATTAACAATTTGTTTCATTCCATTAGCGATAACAATATGTTTCAATTTTTTGCTGTAAGTAGTTTCCTTGGACATATCTATATTGAAGTTACCCACAATGGTGTATACTTGATTACTGTTCAGATTATCATCACACCAAGATTCAAAATATGACAAAAAATCTGCATCACCGGTACTAGGACTGTGATATAATACTCTCTGTTTCTCAAAACCTGTTGATACTGTAACACCCAGCAACCACACATTGTTTCTATATGTTTCATTAATTGTTTGTGTAAATTTTATATTTTTTTACTAAATTATAACACCTCCCGTACGTCTACTATGGGAATCACATCTTACGATGGTGAATCCTTTTAACTCAATTTCGGACATGTTTATATCTAATGTAACACAAGACTCTGTTATCATAATTATTACCGGTCTATAAATCTTAACGCCAATCTGTACTTGTTCAAAATTCGCAATTAAGCTCTGACTATTTACAAACAAAATCTGACGATCGAAGGCATAATTATTTATTCTAAAATATTTACCTTATTTCTTTCAGCTTCCAGTTTTCATTTAAAAACAGGCACTCGGGATCCCATGCTGCATGATTAATATTGATTCTTAGGTTCAATCTGTTTGCCGCCTCCACACAACTTATGCATTTTATTTCCGTATCAGTAGCTTTACAGTCTTTTAGTGCATGTGATCCTGCACACTTTGGACACTTGCTTCCTGCAATCCTTAGCTTTGTGATTATAACCGCTGCAATTGTAACATCTTGTTATCGTCATCGCACCGCACACCTTACATACATCCCAACCAATATTCACAAACTTCACCTCCAACAGCTTCCGATAACTTGCAGCATGCACCTCAACATAAGCAAAACATCTTTCTGACCGATTATTAAGTGACTTCATCTTAGCTAGATGTTGCACTTTTTTATGCAGTTTATCTGAATGTAGATATTTATTTTGCATCCTCTTTTCTACGTAATATCATCATGGCGTCGTTGCTCTCTCATTCCCACAATTTTCACACACGGTTTCTTCGTCACCGGCTCATTTAGATTATATTTTCCACTTAATTTCGCTTGTGCTTCTTCCTTAAGTTTGTGTATTGCTTGTTCATTTTTACACTCAATTACAATGCCCCCTTACTGACACTTTTTACACCGGAAATTTCAATTTCTGTAGGGTCAATTAATTTTTTTACCTCCTCCTTTGTTGTTGTGCTATTTTGTCCCTCATTTTTTGGTTTTATTAATAATGCAGGTTCATGTTTCTTTACTCTAATTTTATTCGCATAAGACATTTAAAATTCTCCTTTACCAATCAATGTTTTTATTTCATTTTGGATTTGTTTCTTCTGACTTTATCTCGTTTGATAGTTGTTCAAAGGCTTTTTGGAAATTCATAAATATTTTTCTTACTGTACTTTTTCCGATGCCGCAAGTGTCACGACCACGAAACGTTACTCTTTTCTGTTATTACTCTATACGTTACATCAGTCACACCTGCACAGTTTTGGTGAGAAACTCTCACAAAAACCGTTACATTCAAGATATTTTTCTCTTCCTTTTATTTCAAGTTCACAAGTCGAACATCGTTACAAAGATTTGTGTCATCTGCTCGTGAAAATGTTGAAAAAAGAATCAAATCGCAGTTGAAAGATAAGGAACTGTGGTTATCTGTGGACGAAACAATACATCGTAAAACGCATTCTGTGCTTAATGTAATGATATGTACAACAGAACAACATAAATCGTCACCTGCAATTGTCACAACAATGTACCGCGGAAGTAATTTCAAAGTTGCTGTTAAATACATTTAAAAAGTTCTAACTTTCAACAGATTAGCTGTTAATGTGGCATATAGTATTATAAAATGTTAACTTGACGTAGACGCTGTAATAGTGCAAACAAAAACAGTGTTTGTCAAATCGCCAAAACGTATTCGCGAATTTCACAGAATGTGCCCCGGCACGCCTGAGTCACCAAAGCCGATTCTTATACATTAGGGAATATGGTTACATGCCGCGTTTTACTATCATAAATATTTTGAGAATATTAAGAACTTGGCTTTAAAATTCGATCCAATGGAAATTAGTGAAATCTCTGCAAATAATGTTTGTGTTCTAGAAAGGTTTGAGAAAGTATTTTAGAGAAAGATTCTGATTTTGGCATATTAAGAAGGTGTGTCAACAGAACCGTTAAGTTGTTCCAAAGATTATTTTAATTACGCTAATATAACGTCATTAGATGTAAAACGTTCGTTTTCTGCATATAAACACATATTTTGCTGAAACAACTATGGAGACATGTATTGCAGATATTTTACAGATTTTATTCACTCTGTGATTTCACGGGTAACTTATATGACTGTAAATAATTGAGCATGTATTATAATTTATTTCTGATTATTTATTTTATGTATAAACTTTTATGCGTCCGTCATTGATTGTTGGCGCAAATTGAGCAATTCTACAGTAGAGCGAGATGGCCGCTTCCAGACCCGCCGCTCAGCCGCTCAGACACAACCCGGAGCGTGTATACAGGAAGGTAGTCACAGCCCCGAGCACGCGTGTATGGAAAGGGGGGCCACAACGCCGGTTTGGAGGATTAAAACTCATGACAACCTCCTCTCCGGTAAATTCAAAACTCCCGCCCCACTGGTCGGTAAGGTAGATACCTAGTGCCGGTAGTACATATCTCTGTATGTAGTGTAGCTTTTGACCGGGAGGTGTCGCTGTTCGGTAGATACCGGTAATACAGATTTCTATATGTAGCGCCGCTTTTGACCGGGGAGTGTCGTTGTTCGGTAGATGCCGGTAATACAGGTGGTTGTATGGATTGCCGCTTTTGACCGGGAGGTGTCGCTGTTCGGTAGATGCCTATGTAGTGCTGCTGGTACAGGTGACTGTATGCAGTGCCGCTTTTGACCGGAAGGTGTCGCTGCTGCTCGGAGAGTGTGGTACAGGTACCTACAGAGCTAACAGACCTAATTAGGAAATTGGGCATTTCACCAGAAGATGGGGAGGATCAGGAGACGTTGGCCGGAAGGTTTATAAAGTTAAAAGATTACGTAATACAATGACGTCACAAACACGTTTCTACGGGAATTTGGCAGGCTAATGAAGAGTGATCCTAACGATTGGCGACCAAAACATGGGAAGAGCGTTCTCATTCATGATATCATATAAAATGCAGCGTTCTGATTGGTCGCACCCTATACAATGCCGCGCTCTGATTGGTTACCAACTCGAAATTCAAAATTTCTAATATGTATAGGAAGGTAGTTCACCCAACAACATCCTTAACATTGATCAAGGTGTTTAACGTCAGACAGTAAGTAATAAAGTCACTGGACATGCGCAAGTTAGTCCTGCTGAACACAACATACTATCGATCGGTTATCGGTAAGATGAAGAACCAGTTTATATGTTTAGATGTAAACTACACCAAACTGAGGAATCGGGGGATGACCCGAGTTTCATACGATTGATCGACCACCAATCGCAACACGATACATCATTAGACATTACAAACAGGTTTCAACGCTATATTTTAATATGAACAGGATGAATGTTATGCTATGTATAGGAAAGTAAATAAAATCAAATTTAATGAGACCCAGTCCATTGTTTATTAATATATTAAGATACATGTAGAAAAACACTTAAAAAGTTTGATAGATCGCATCATATGAAATATCACATTCTGATTGAATATTGATAAATCATATAAAAGCGAGTTTATTTCCGTGCTCTTCACAATTTACCGACAGCTTTCTAACAGTTAGGTCGTGACCTTCAACATCTTTACCTCCAGTATATCGTTTTAGTGTTTATAGTTAGGCGTTGATTTCCTACTGGTTTAGCGTTTTATTATCACTTAGTATTCATCGTTGTTGGACAGGCATATTTTAGGTAAGTTATTTAAATTTCACCGCATACTTTCCCTAAAAGACTGCTATATTATAGTTTAAGATGGAGTGTGAGATATGCCACAAAACGTTTGCAAGAAAAGATGGATTGAACAGACATCCCTGCTTAAATAATAAATCTTACACATGCACCATATGTGAGGAATCTTTACGAGATTGGATAGTCTGCCTCGACATAAGAAAACGCATAATATCGATTCCATAACCAAGAAACGAGATGTTTCAGAAGAGAAGCAGCCACCAAAGAAAACGAACCATCCGGCGAATAGCATGTCGGAACAGGATTTTCGATGCCGCGACCAAACCTTACCGACGGCTACATTACACAATGGACACCTTTGTTTCCATGCGCATCTGAATAGCAATTCTCTTAAACTTGAAGAGGATATGTTCATCATAAAAATCACCCGAAACAATAATGTAAAAATAATGATAAAGCAGGCACCCCATGATGTAATACAACCTAGAACATGAAAAATTACATAAATATAGGATATTCCAACAGTATTATCCGACGTGAAGGTAACATCGATGGACCAACGCTTTCCAAGAAACAGTGCAGCGAGTGAAATATAATAACGGAGTAAAATAATTTTATACATATTATATTGAATAAAAGATATCATCATAAACTTTACGAATTTTATTTAAAGGGTGAAGCAATATTTATAATAAGTATGCAGTATTAGAATAATGCAATATTACTAGTAAGTAAGTATAGCAAAACCGCGTAATAATGTTTATCCAACTGCTGTGGAAGTTATAAAATCCCACTGATTCGATCTCATTTTCTAGGTAAAACCCCTTCGAGGGCGTATACGTTCTCATATTTGAATTTCTGCAATTCGTGTTTATAGGAACACCCCCAGAATCGGTTTCTCGTTTACATCTTCAATTAAATATGCGTTGGAACTCCCCACCTTACTACTACTTACACGTAAGAATACGGGATTTAACCTGAATGGATCGATGTTTCGTATGATTGTATTCATCGATTATTTTAGACAAAATATCTATCTACCTATACAAACCTCCCAAACGAAATAAATGTACAATATGAAGCTACCAGCATTATTCGACAGTCCTAAGCTCGCAAGGAGCCAAGTTGCTGGTGAAGTTATACGATACTGAACACATCAAATACATCTCTATACAAAACTATACAGACTTGACTTCAATACAGAAACCCACGAAGTTGTATGAACCGTGGATTTAATAAGGGGTGGAAAAGGATACATATATCTATATATTGTTGGCATAAGAGGAACAAAAGTTTCATTCTAACATGATAACGGAAGTATCTTGTTCGATGTCGATATCATGGACATACCAAAGGTAAATGTAATGGGAGGTTTAACGTGATGTCTACGATGGAAGACGAAGAAAAAACAAGATGATACCGGAAAATGTAAAATTTGCAAGTCATGAAAGAAAATAGTCATATATCAATCTAACCAGTTAAATAAAGAACAGGCTGTGCATCTAATGATGCATTACAATCTTTCTTTACCTTGCACTTGAAGTCACGTAAATATAGGATGATATGTTACCAGTACTATTCGACAATCCTGAACTTGCAAGGAGTCGAATTCCTGACAAAAGTAGAAATATTGATCCCATCGACTTCAACCTGCTGGCGAAAACGCACGAAGTTGTATGAATCGTGTATTTAGCAAGGGCGAAAAAGGACATACATATCAATCCGCTATTAGTGGAAGAGGGGTAAAACATCACTATGTTCTGGTAACGGAACTATCTCATCCGATATTGACATCATAGATATATCCAAGGCGAATGTAAATATTCCAAATGATGAATAAGCGTGTATCCCATGGTAAATTACTGCAGTCTTTCGTCCAGAATGAAAAGATATATATATATATATATATATATATGTATATATATATGACGACCTATTATCCGCACTGACACGCCTAATCTTGAAAGGAGTTAAGTTTATGGTGAAATTAAACGGTATTGGTCACATGGGGACCCAAAACAACCTATCAATATGTAAATGTATACGGACTTGACTTCATCATAAAGACGAAAATGTAGGAAGTTGTATCGATCGTGTGTTTAACAAGGGGAAGAAGGATATACATATCGATCTATTATTAATGGAAGAGGATCAATACATCATTATGTTCTGATATCAGGTTGTTTCGATCGGTATCAACATCATAGACATATCAAAGGTGAATGTAATAGAATGTTAACCGTATTGACGATAACCGAGAGGAAGAAAAAAGCAAGGTTGTTGGAGTGATATGAAATTTGTAAATAACGAACGAAAAACGGTGCTACGTATTATGGTCTACAACGACTTTGCGTGTAAACCAATAGGATCATACTAGTCCCAGTCTCAAACAGCAAATACAAGTGGAATGCATATTATGCATAAGCATAACAACGTACACTGGACCGGACTGCATCAACGTTTTCGTGCAACGATTGACGGAAATACATCAAACAACTATACAACCGTCACATGGAATTCCCCAAACACATGAACCACCTCACCGCCAGCGGGCGCAGAGCATAACACTGAAGTCGAAAAATGACATACATATATGCGAAAAGGCATTAAACGAACATAAAGTAACAGAGCATCTCCATTTGACTTAACCATTCTCCAAAATGCGATTTATGGACTCGTTCAGATTTATGGTGGTACCTATTAAGAAACAGGATGACATTTTTTCTCAAAATCATTGTTAATATGTGCAGACGTACGACTAACAGTTAAAGTTCATAACAAAGAAACGTACATCCCCGTACTAATATCAACAAGTACGAAAATTAAATGAATCGACTCTACTGCCCAAGAAAAGCTTCCACGACACATTGACAGATAAGGGCGTTAGCAATCAAGACTACGAATACAGTATAGTAGTCTAGAACACGATCACTCGTTCCAACTTACTGTAATATTGGAATATTTACCTTAAAACCGATCTCACGCTGTCCGCAGACGTATTTGGAAATTTTTAATTTTTATAAGTGTATCACGATTCACAAACGATTTGAACCCAACCCACTACAACAACAACTGGTAATTTCACGAATATGAGTATTCAGTGTGTTTCATCTCAAGTTAGTTTTCATCATGCAAGAGTCAAAAATTAATACCAAACCTGCTATGACAGCAATGCTCTATCAACCTACCTAGTAGTCTGAAGTGCTAATAATTTATGTGGGTAAGTTATGTCTCAATCGCTGTCCTACAACAAATTCGAGCGGATAAACCCCGATGAAGTCGATCACTTCGACGTTAGTAGCCTAGCGGACAACGATGAAACGCTATTGAACGATGTCCGAAACGACCATCAGATCCTTCTCTAAAACATAATTCATACAAAATCTATAACAAACAGCATTTCATTATACATCATCGCAACCTTAAGCAGGCCACATTCAACAGTCTAGAACTCCCACTCACCCATCGAGTACTACGATTTAACCAGTTCACATGTCTGAAATATTACATTCCTTAGAACTAGGAACCAGCCCGAGAATGACTGCTAGATGCATTTTTAAATTAATGAGCAATTCCGTTTCGAGAAAAACGAAGGAGAACATCGATAAACAAGTATATGTTTAACTGCTAACGTATTGAAAGGATTTGAGGCGAAGACGAGAAGCTGGATCTCTGATTACAAAACAGAAGTTTAAAAATATTAATATATTTAGCGATAACTTTACAGTATTTCAAATGAAGATACTTAAAGTCGTCTACAACAAATGCGCATGTCTTGAAATTGTCGAAACTGCTGATGTATGACTTTCACTACAACTACCTGAAACGGTTATACTAGAATAAAATACCATTATGCTATATGAATACAGATAGCTTCATACTATATATTGAAACCGAGAACGTGTATACCGATATTAATCGAAATTCGCATACATTCAACACAACTGATTATAAATACGATATAATTCATACGAAATAAGATCGTGTAGGGTATGTTTAAATCAAAGAATTTATCGATTTTCAATAAAAGATGGTCGGGCTTCAAGTAGATAACTGACAAATTAAACGTGTGAAGGGGTCTGACCAATGATAATTTGCTGTATAAAACGCAGCATCTATTCAGAACGACTCTCCACGATATCTGTCTAATATGGAAAACAGGAACACTACCATGCTTGAACGATAAGAGGTGCATCCATACTAATAGGCTAATGATATATATACATACGCCTAAGGTACAACAATGTCTTCAAGACTGAAAAATAGAAGTTTAAGGTAAAAAATGCAATTACCATCCAGAAGCAAACCGAAACTTGTTGTTTCACGAATTTCTTCACAACCAGATTTATCATCATCAGCTTAAACAACACAGACAACGTAAATATCTACAGGCACATAGGATATCTCTCATACTGAAGCAAGGTGATATTTTAAGACATCTCTATTTTTATGAAAATATTAATGTTTGTATGTTATTATTGTATGTGAACGCCAGTTTATCTGAGGGTCAATATACTTTTAACAAAATGCAATGTCTGAGTGTTTTAACCGACACGAATGAGCTGCGGACAGCAGCGCGTTTGTCATGCGAAACATTAGTAACATGTACTACTTGTAGAAGCTAATTAACCAAATTATATCCTTACTGAACACTGGCTTGGATATATGCGTTAAAATGGATGACACCGAGCAAACAAGACGGTATAGGAGCTGTGACGTCAGCACTTACTATCCAACGTCAAACGTCAATACGTTGTTTAGTGGCATACTTACCAATATGCAGTCGGGGAGGAGTAAAGGGGGTCATTCTTTCAAATGGCGCGGATTTTGAATTTCCAGAGATGTTGACGCGAATTTTGAATTTCAAGGGAGGTTGACGCGAATTTTGAATTTTCGAGGTTGTTGAACCGAATTTTAAATTGCATAGGGGTTCATCGTTGTCCGCTAGGCTACTAACGTCGAAGTGATCGACTTCATCGGGGTTCATCCCCGTTGTAGGACAGCGATTGAGACATAACTTACCCACATAAATTATTAGCACTTCAGACTACTAGGTAGGTTGATAGAGCATGCTGTCATAGCAGGTTATACTCGACTCGCCGAACAAATGCAGTAGTAAATTATGGCAACAATGTGTGTTTAATAGGTCACATAACCAATAACGTATGTAATTGGTCGATCAGGGTGGCCGCTTACAATAGAATAAAAATCGAGTCCATATTGCATTTGGAATATTAGATTTTATTAGCTTTCTTTGTAAATGATCCATTATCTATTATATTTCATAAACCAGTGTTTCTGAAGACTATTTATCGATCGTTCTAGTGCACCAATAATACATTATTGTTTTGTAGGTTATACTTTATTTCTTGCTATATTATCGTATATACTTACATTATGGAAAACTCACCTCCTAAGAAGAGAGTTTCAAAACATTTTACGGTAGAAGATAAACAGAAGGTTTTGAATATATTTAAAACATTTCAAGAAGAGCCTAGCACTTCTAAAATTGTTAGTGTTGAAATGACAGCCAAAGCAGCAGGTATCTTTCCAAAAACGATAACCAAATCATAGTAACTATTATAGTATCTTCTACAGGAATTACTGAACGCAGTGTTTACAATATTGTGAAAGAATATAACACTAATCACGAATTACAACCACCAAAAAATATCATAGAAAAAGGGCTGTTTTAGATATGGTGGATGATGAAATGAAAAATGCTATACGAAGAATTGTACATTCATTCTTTTTTAAAAATGAACCTCCAACAGTTCAAAAAGTTCTCACAGTGATAAATGAAAGAGATGACATTCCTAATTTCAAAATTACGACTCTCAGATCATTATTAAAGGAACTGAACTTTCGGTACAAATATTTATTACTTTAAATTCTATATACTAATCATAAGATAATTATGTTTGTAGTTATAATAACCGAGCTCGAAATAGTATTTTAAAAGAAAAAGATGACATTATTACCTGGGGACGGAAATACCTTCGTGAAATTAAGAAATATCGTGAAAATGGTACCCCGATATATTATTTGGATGAAACTTGGGTAAATGCTGGACATACTATAAATAAAGTATGGACAGATATGCCTGTTGTCACTGCAAGACAAGCATTTATAGAAGATTTAAGTACAGGTCTTAAAAATCCTTCAGGCAAAGGCAAAAGATTTATAATTGCACACATTGGCTCGGATGAAGGATTTGTAGAAAATGGTTTACTCCTCTTTGAATCAAAGAGAACAGGAGATTATCATGAAGACATGAACGCAGAAAGGTTTGAAGAGTGGATGAGATGTATTCTCCCCAATTAAATAGTCGTAAATTGAATAAGCCACCTACAACTAATAGTCGCAAATTAGAAATGCAAAACTGGATGAGGGAAAATAGTATTGCATATGAAGAAAACATGGTAAAAGCAGAATTGTTAGCTTTAATTAAAGAACATTTATCTGGCCCTCCGAAATATGCTGTTAATGAATTAATAGGAAACACTAATAGAAAGGTACTTAGACTCCCCCTTATCGCTGTGAATTAAACCCGATTGAACTAATATGGGCACAAGTGAAGGGGTATGTTGCGAGACATAACACCACATTTAAATTGGCAGACGTGAAAGAATTATTTCAACGAGGTATTGCCAATATTTCTGTTGAAAATTGGCAAAATGCTATTAAACATGTTATTCAAACAGAGAAGGAAATGTGGGAACTTGACAATCTCATAGATATACACATAGAGCCGTTAATCATTACAATTAATGATGATTCGTCTACATCATCTAATAGCGAAGAAGATACATGTTAAGAACGTTTTAGTGTGTCATAATTAATTCCTTTGCTGTATTAAATTTTTGTAATATGTATAAAATTTATTATTTTTGATTATACCTATTTGTACAGTGAGTTAATTTTTTAGGATACTGTTTCTTATATAAATACGTACCAAAAAAAAATATTAATTATTTGTTTCCTTATTTTGTATTTATATATTACATACATCTTCTTAAAACCATTGTGTATTTTTTATTTACTATATATAATTCTATATATTGGAGATGCATAATTTAATTCAACAAAACATACTTGAAGAAATAAGAAAATTATTTTAGTACTTATTTTGCAATTTTTATTTGTCAAATACAAAATGAGGTTATTATTTTGATATGTTTACATGTGATTTGTGCTGTGTGAGTCGGACATTTGCATTGCAAGGTTGCCATAATTTGCTACTGCATCTGTTCGGCGAGTCGAGTATAGGTATTAATTTTTGACTCTTGCATGATGAAAACTAACTTGTGATGAAACACACTGAATACTCATATTCGTTAAATTACCAGTTGTTGTTGTAGTGGGTTGGGTTCAAATCGTTTGTGAATCGTGATATACTTATAAAAATTAAAAATTTCCAAATACGTCTGCGGACAGCGTGAGATCGGTTTTAAGGTAAATATTCCAATATTACAGTAAGTTGGAACGAGTGATCGTGTTCTAGACTACTATACTGTATTCGTAGTCTTGATTGCTAACGCCCTTATCTGTCAATGTGTCGTGGAAGCTTTTCTTGGGCAGTAGAGTCGATTCATTTAATTTTCGTACTTGTTGATATTAGTAAGGGGGTGTACGTTTCTTTGTTATGAACTTTAACTGTTAGTCGTACGTCTGCACATATTAACAATAATTTTGAGAAAAATGTCATCCTGTTTCTTAATAGGAACCACCATAAATCTGAACGAGTCCATAAATCGCATTTTGGAGAATGGTTAAGTCAAATGGAGATGCTCTGTTACTTTATGTTCGTTTAATGCCTTTTCGCATATATGTATGTCATTTTTCGACTTCAGTGTTATGCTCTGCGCCCGCTGGCGGTGAGGTGGTTCATGTGTTTGGGGAATTCCATGTGACGGTTGTATAGTTGTTTGATGTATTTCCGTCAATCGTTGCACGAAAACGTTGATGCAGTCCGGTCCAGTGTACGTTGTTATGCTTATGCATAATATGCATTCCACTTGTATTTGCTGTTGGAGACTCGGACTAGTATGATCCTATTGGTTTACACGCAAAGTCGTTGTAGACCATAATACGTAGCACCGTTTTTCGTTCGTTATTTACAAATTTCATATCACTCCAACAACCTTGCTTTTTTCTTCCTCTCGGTTATCGTCAATACGGTTAACATTCTATTACATTCACCTTTGATATGTCTATGATGTTGATACCGATCGAAACAACCTGATATCAGAACATAATGATGTATTGATCCTCTTCCATTAATAATAGATCGATATGTATATCCTTCTTCCCCTTGTTAAACACACGATCGATACAACTTCCTACATTTTCGTCTTTATGATGAAGTCAAGTCCGTATACATTTACATATTGATAGGTTGTTTTGGGTCCCCATGTGACCAATACCGTTTAATTTCACCATAAACTTAACTCCTTTCAAGATTAGGCGTGTCAGTGCGGATAATAGGTCGTCATATATATATATATATATATATATATATATATATATATATCTTTTCATTCTGGACGAAAGACTGCAGTAATTTACCATGGGATACACGCTTATTCATCATTTGGAATATTTACATTCGCCTTGGATATATCTATGATGTCAATATCGGATGAGATAGTTCCGTTACCAGAACATAGTGATGTTTTACCCCTCTTCCACTAATAGCGGATTGATATGTATATCCTTTTTCGCCCTTGTTAAATACACGATTCATACAACTTCGTGCATTTTCGCCAGCAGATTGAAGTCGATGGGATCAATATTTCTACTTTCGTCAGGAATTCGACTCCTTGCAAGTTTAGGATTGTCGAATAGTATTGGTAACATATCATCCTATATTTACGTGACTTCAAGTGCAAGGTAAAGAAAGATTGTAATGCATCATTAGATGCACAGCCTGTTCTTTATTTAACTGGTTAGATTGATATATGACTATTTTCTTTCATGACTTGCAAATTTTACATTTTCCGGTATCATCTTGTTTTTCTTCGTCTTCCATCGTAGACATAACGTTAAACCTCCCATTACATTCACCTTTGGTATGTCCATGATATCGACATCGAACAAGATACTTCCGTTATCATGTTAGAATGAAACTTTTGTTCCTCTTATGCCAACAATATATATAATAATAATATAATATATATATAATATATATATATATATATATATAGATATGTGTATCCTTTTCCACCCCTTATTAAATCCACGGTTCATACAATTTCGTGGGTTTCTGTATTGAAGTCAAGTCTGTATAGTTTTGGATAGAGATGTATTTGATGTGTTCAGTTTCGTATAATTTCACCAGCAACTTGGCTTCTTGCGAAATTAGGACTGTCGAATAATGCTGGTAGCTTCATATTGTACATTTATTTCGTTTGAGAGGTTTGTATAGGTAGATGGATATTTTGTCTAAAATAATCGATGAATACAATCATACGAAACATCGATCCATTCAGGTTAAATCCCGTATTCTTACGTGTTTAAGTAAGGTGGGTAATCCCAACGCATATTTAATTGAAGATGTAAACGAGAAACCGATTATGGAGTGTTACCTACCTTCCTATACATAGCATAACATCCATCCTGTTCATATTAAAATATAGCCTTGAAACCTGTTTGTAATGTCTAATGATGTATCGTACTGCGATTGGTGGTCGATCAGTCGTATGAAACTCGGGTCATCCCCCGATTCCTCAGTTTGGTGTAGTTTACATCTAAACATATAAACCTGTTCTTCACCTTACCGATGACCGATCAATAGTATGTTGTGTTCAGGACTAACTTGCGCATGTCCAGTGACTTTATTACGCACTGTCTGACGTTAAACACCTTGATCAATGTTAAAGATGTTGTAGAGTGAACTACCTTCCTATACATATTAGAAATTTTGAATTTCGAGTTGGTAACCAATCAGAGCGTGGCATTGTATAAGTTGCGACCAATCAGAACGCTGCATTTTATATGATATCATGAATGAGCACGATCTTCCCATCTAACATTCACCCTGTTTATGCCATTATGGTATTACGTAATATCTTATTAGGGATCTATACATAATTATCTGTTTTATCAACATCTTCTGACTAAGAGCGGAGTTCTAACATATTCCTTGCATCCAAGATTCTCGTCTAAACCTGTTTGTGATGTAATAGTATTGCGTAATATTACGTGATATATAGATATATATATCCGCAACAACCAGCACGTTGGCAATAGCGGCCCTCATGCGATAATCGAAGTTAAGCAGCGACGCGCGCGATCAATACTTGGATGGTGTACCGTCTGTCTATTCAAAAATGCAACAGTCATAGCACGTTGACTACAGCCGTTCTCGTCCTTTCACCGAAGTCAAACAACGCCGGGCGCGGTCAGTACTTGACGTACTGTGACGAACGTGATATGTATATGTTTTAGTCGCCAATCCTTAGGATCACTTTTCATTAGCCTGCCAAATTCCCGTCGAAACGTATTGGTGACGTCATTGTATTACGTAATCTTTTAACTTTTTCTTCTGGTGAAATGCCCAATTTCCTAATTAGGTCTGTTAGCTCTGTAGGTACCTGTACCACACTCTCCGAGCTGCAACGACACCTTTCGGTCAAAAGCGGCACTGCATACAGCCACCTGTACCAGCAGCACTACATAGACATCTACCGTACAGCGACACCTCCCGGTCAAAAGCGGCAATCCATACAACCACCTGTATTACCGGCATCTACCGAACAGCGACACCTCCAGGTCAAAAGCGGCGCTACATACAGAAATCTGAATTACCGGCATCCAACGAACAGCGACACCTCCCGGTCAAAAGCTGCACTACATACAGAAATCTGCACTACCGGCACTAGGTATCTACCTTACCCACCAGAGGGGCGGGAGTTTTCAAATTTCCGGGGAGGGGGTTGTCATGAGTTTTAACCCTCCAAACCGGGGGTGTAGCCCCCTCTCCATGCACACGTGCTCGGGGTTCTGATTACCTTCCAGTATACACGCTCGGAGTTGTGTCTGAGCAGCTGCGCGGCCGGTCTGGAACCGGCCATCTCCCTCTACTTTCTACATATTGCATTATATTGGATGTGCTGTGTGTACACTTACGGTTGTATATAATACCTATCCTGGGTAAACAACGGTAGTTACGAAATAAGTTACAACAGCCTACATATACACATAACCACTCACATGGAGCGTACTGATTAGAGTGGGGAGTCGGCGGTGTTATCGTACACTATTTCGTAATTATACGCTGTTACCGCTGTTTCCCTAGACTAATTATGCCTATATTGGTGTACGGTGGTAGCGTGAATACCTAGGAAACCCCGCGTTACATCATTATATGCGAGGGGAGTGCTAGTGCATGGGAGTAATCATAATTATTTAAGAGGTACGGTGAAGTATTGGAGAATTGTAAAAAATGATTGAATATCCTTCTATCTTATGTGCTTCTTTAATCTGCATTAATTCTGCTACAATGTTTATTAATACAATACAATTGCAATATAAAAATACATCTAACAGACGATCCATGCACTACATTAGTAAACCAAAATTTTGGTGAACACTAAAAACAGGGGACTTGACAAATTTTATTTTATTAAATACGCACTGACGATGGCGGTATGGGATTTGGTTCAGTTCTTGCCATCTGTAGAAATTGTCCTTTCACTAATTCTATTTGTGATGTCATTTTGAAGTCTATATCAAATTCTTTCAATGTTTTTTTGAAGATAGGGTAAATATATTGAAGCAATCCTTGATCCAATGTTGGAAACATATGATGCAAAGCATGGTCGCCAAAATTTGTTAGTACTAAATAATGTGACCCTGTTATTTCATTTCTGTCCGCTACTGCGTCTAATTGATATATACCCCAATCAGTGTCTGTCCTACAAAAATTAAAATCAGAATACGTTTTAGATTATAGGAAATTTTTAGATTTTCGTAACCTTTTCTATATACCTTTATAGTAAGTACATTTACTTATTTCATATTTCGATTTATTTTTGTACGCAAGTATCTTCAGAATCAGTTTCACAAAATTTCTGTGATGCAAATTCTTTCTGTTATGTTTTAATAATATACAGTTGTCCTCGGATTTACTTCACTATAGACATAATTGATCAAAAAAAAATTAATTTCGTTTTAATTGATGTCTTGCGATGCCGGACTGGTCTGAAATGTATTTCAAGCACATTTTTACTTCTTAAGAATCAAGGCCGTTATGACAACTGAGAAAAAGATACATTTTCTGTTATAGTAAAGTGCAATTTCCATCAATAATACTGCAAAATATTATTGAGAAAACTAGTTTAGAATATAAAAATATGACTCTATGTAAAATTTCACAAATATCGGATTACTTTAATTAAATCAGTATTTGGTTTGTATTATTCAACAACTCCCGAAATACGAATGAAGATAAGGAGAAGTTTTTAATCGATTACCGTATTGTTTAACAAAAGAGGGAGGCTATCATCTAATTTAAAATTATTATTCGTTTATTAGTTTCTATTTGTTATCAAAAGAATGAATATTATGTTTTACTAGCAAATGAGTTGTATTTTAGAATATTTATTAGGATGCCACTTTTTACTTTTATCTTAGTTTTAGTCGGAAAGAGTTTAATTTTTCTGAAATAAGTAAACTTCGTTTGCTTGTTTTTAATAATACGAAAATATGAAAGATCTAAGTTTATATGTTACGTATACAATGCGATATGGGCGAGTGACACACGCATGAATGCAACCATACTTATACTCAAAATTACTGGTAAGATATACATTGGTAATTGGTAATCTATTAATCGGTACCAGACTGTATAATATGTATTTTGACTGGTCACTTCAGAATTGATTATAAACTTAATATGTATACTATCCTACCTTGGTGTATCGCCGTCGTGAAAAATGTTTGGATGGTGATGTGCGGCATTTACACCGATAAAACTAAATATAAAGCTTCCACAAACAACAATAGCGTTCCAAAATCCTAAAGTATCAAGAACTGATTGATTGCTTGCAAAGTACATAGCTAAAGGTAGTAGGTAGGGTAGTAAGTCTGCTTTGACAAATGATCTTTTGTCTCCGAACATAACAACAATTCTTATTCTGTAAATAATACAATTATAAAAAATTAAATGTACATATACTTCGTACCCTATTTCAATACACATATTTCGGGTTGCCTTTAACACCTTTTAAGTAATTTATACTGAAATATAATTCGCTAAATTGAAATGTCTTTTATTTGATCTAAAAAGCGACAGAGGCAACCTGACAGATTATAAAAATAATTGACAGCAGTAATAACGTATGTCCAGTATTAGGACACGCTTACCTATCCAATAAAGATAAGTGGAAAAGGAAGAACCATAAAATAGGTGCGTACAGCCACGATAGATACCTTTTCATTAAAGCTTTATTTACAGGATAGTAATCCACCAATGGTTCAAAAATAACATTTCTAGATCGATGATGGTGTTGGTAAAAAGATGGTGACTCAGTGAATGACTTATTCTCCATTCCCTGCAATGCAACAGAATAAAAAATGCGACAAAAAATTAATAATTTCGTTCGTTACTTTGTGGTTTACTAGCATTTACATTTCTACGTCTAAATAATAAACAAAAATGGTGTTAGTAAAACAGCCCCCTCCTTCCCCATTTCCTCCAAAATTTCAAAAATTAATTTCCGCTTTTCTGTAATACATAGTACGAAAATATTTTCTCCTACAACTTTTGTTTTGCTTTCTTCTTTTTTCTATAGACTGTAAGAGCGAACTACATATACGTTTCCCCGCTGTTGTGTTTTTTTAATTTTCCGCAAGCAGTTATTATTTTTTTAATATTAAAATTTCGCATTGAAGGTTTTGAGTACTCCTGAACTACTATTGTATTGTATTGTATTGTATTGTAATGAGGTGGGGATCTGGCCCAAAATGGCTCTTTGCACTGCGACCAAGTTGATCTATTGTGCTTCCTCTTGTTTGTTTTATTTATTTATTTAATACGCTGAAGAACAGGATCAGCTCCTTCAATGGGAGTGTAAATAGGTCCTCCTCACTCAGCGTATATGTATGTAGTAGTCTATATCTCCTGTGGCCTAGTGTCCCACAGTTAGTGATCAAGTGTTCTATTGACACCTCTTCTTCACCGCAGAATCTGCAAGTGTCCGTGTTGGATAAGCCCATTTTGTGAAGGTGCTTGTTACAGGTATAGCGGCCTGTGAGTGCCCCTGTCAGTGTTTTTAAGCTTCCTCTGTCCAGTTTTAGGGCGAGGTCCGCCCTCCTAGCGTCGAAGCTCAGAAATTTTTTGGAATGTTCCAGCCCGCTGGTCCCATTCCAGTGTTTCATTGTAATGGTTGCTGTCCATTTCTTTATCTCACCTTTAAGGAGACCTTTGTTAAACCCAAAAGGTGCGGTAGGTCCAGTAAAGTTTCTCTCAGCCCCTTTTTTGCGCAGATGTCTGCCATCTTATTTCCCCCGTGCCCCTCATGTCCTGGAACCCAGACCAGGGTGATCTGGTTCTGAGTGGCCAGGCCATTAAGCATGTTGCGGCATTCCAACTACTACTATACTGAACTACTATACCTTCAAATAAGATGTTTGTTATTAAGACGTAGACTTGCAACCTCAAGTGGGATATTACGATAACACTCATCGAATTCATAGTTCATTCAACTTCAAGTATTTTAAGTTATTATCAAGCTGTATGATATGTTAAATAGCTTCCAATGTTTATCGTTTAAACAAAGAAATGTAAGCACTAATAAAAGTCGGGTCATATGTTTAGCAGGTTCAAATGGATTTATTACGATGACTGTGTTCACCTTACTATGAAGTGATCGCATATCCGATAACGGCATATCCAGCCCAGGCAGAATGTCACGTTTAAGTAGAACAGGCGAATTATTTTTTTCTCTTTTACATATATTGATTTATTTTTACCTATATATTCTTATAAATGAATTTGACGCATTCAGATCTATCATTGAAATACTATACTTTTGCCAACTTCCGGTGCGTGTGAGTTAGTAGTGTACGTTCTATAAGTCTAATTACATTCCCAGCAAATGCTTAGAATCCGTAGTGAAAGTCGGTATAATTCAGCACAGAAAGTGATGGCAGTGTAGGTTTTGTACTCTCCCAAAATCAGACTCGAGTGATTCTAGCAACGAAGATTTTAGCATTATTATTATTATTATCATTATAAAGGCGCTTGGGGAAGTAAAATAAAATGCAAAAACAACGAATTGAAGCCAACCACCATTTCGACTCTGTTAAGGGGTTTGTGGCTATTGACCACCAGAGTAAAGTGTAACACGACCAGCAAGCAGGTAAAACATGCAATATAAAGGTGGATAAAATAATTCCAAGGAAAAATGCAAGCCTTGCTATTAATTATCGCGACCCCGAAAATTTGAATTTATTCAAAATAAATATTGCACAAATAAATAGGTAATAATTATAAAGCTTAAATTCCGCGGAGAATTAATCCTAAAATAATTGTATACCGCGCCAATATTGAAGATGAACATGAACATGAACAAGTTTTGTAAAAATAAACTTAAAATAGTAATCAAGGGAAATCTAGAACTATCGAAGACTATTGTGTCCAAATTTGAACAAAATCGGAGAACTTGTTTTCGAGATACATCTGGTACCGATTTTGAAAACTATGTTTCGAGATAATCGCGTTTGAAAAATGAGTAAAGAACGCGCTCGGCCGTTAAGACGCTGCACGATCTTTTGTTAAATTCTCCGTATATTTTTAGCGATTGCGGAATTTCAATCTGAAATGTTCACACAATATTCTACGTACTTCGAACATTAAAAAAGAAGTTAAAATCGATTTTTCAAAAACCGACCGCGCGCTTGACCTTCTGCCGCCTTGTGCAGAATAGCCCACAACTTCTTTAATATTGTTAATATTTGATATTGTAATATTGTGTGTGTGTGTAACAATATTCTATGGACTACAAACTACAAGAAAATAAAATTTAAAAAAAATCGACTTTTTTAAAAATTTACTAAAACATGGTTCAAAAAAATTATTTAACAAGCGTTAGTCTCTCTAATTACATGGTGATTTCCGAGTTTACCAGAACGCATATTATTGCTGGCAGTTACTATACATATATACAATAAGAAAAAATTAAATGTCAATTTACATATGTATATGTCTAAACCGCCTCAGGCGAATTTCAATGATTTCATGGTAGGGCTTTCCGCGTTGTTAGACTACATATTTTATTCAAACCGTATAATATTTTTGTGCTACAACATTGTCTTCAAGAATGAGCAACAACGTCTAATTAATTTAATTGTAGAATATGGCTTCAATGTGGTAATACATGAGTATACTAGAGTAATCAATCTTTCGCAAACTTCAATCGACAATGTTTTCACTAACATTGTGTTATCAGATATTACTTATTCTGTCCATGATATCTACATTCCTGATCACCATTACATAGTGTTAAATATTAATCAACAATATGTTTCAAATATGTAATTGAACAAAATTATTAGAAAAAGAGTCCTTTCCGCGAATAACAAAAACCAATTTGGCTATTTTTTATCGAGGGAATCTTGAATCAACGTATATAAAAGTTACAATATAAATGATAAATAATAAATTTGGGTACATCCTTTTTTACATATGTTAATCTATTATTACGAGATTGCTTTTCCCTTTCAATAATTTAAAGCAAAGAATAATGATCGGCAGTCTTGAATAAACGAGGTAGTCAGGAGATCTAACGGTTGAAGTCGAATTCTATTGTAGTTACTTGTATATATATATATATTTCGTGACCTTTTTATACTTATCTTATATATCTTATATGATAGATCTCTACCACTAATAGGTCAATAAAACAAGGCTGGTTTGAACGATAGTTATATTTTCAGAACGTTTACAAACGTTTTCGGAATACCTTCTTCAGTGAAAATATAACTAGATAAATATGTAAACAAACATTTGTTTTTTATTTGGGAACTATCAACAAAATGACTAATGACTAGGATTTCTTGATATAGAGGATGTGTAACCAACTTTTATATATATATAGATTATAAAAACTAAATTAATGTGTAAACATACATGCAAATTAAGTAAAACCTTATATCAAAAAATCTTTGTCGAAACCTTAACAATTCTGTTCAAGGACTAGGGAAAACCCAAATTTAAAAACCTAGCCAAAGGTTTCCTTCTTAAGAAATGCAAATGTCATTTTAACAAATTGCTATATACATTACTTAAATTTTGAATATCGGTTCTGAAATTAATAGTTTTAGTGTCTTTTTGTATATTTATCATTTCAAATGCCACCTGCTTAGATCGTTAAATGCACATCTGACAGCAACGGCACTATGTTATTTATATATAAACTAAATAGTAAAGCATAGGACTCAATATTTTCGAGTTATTCTTTAGAATTCATATGTTTAATTCTTACGTATTGAATTGAGTCGTGTAGGTAGGATGCAAACCAAGTGGCTACGTTTCCCCTAATGCCATATTATTGTAATTTATTAATAAGTATATCATATTGCACATATCAAAAGCATTCTACAAATCACTAAAGATGGCCAACATGGGCAGTTTCTGCTTTCAAACCTACCAACTCAGTAGATGTTTATTTCTCTTTTCCGAAGCCATGTTGAAACTCTGTGAATATATTACATTTGTTAAGAAATCCGTTTAGATGGTCTAGCATACACTAGCCCATGATTTTCGATACTACAGAATTTACAGCTATTGAAACATCACCTTGTGAATAGGTATCACAACAGCTGTTTTAAGTACGCTTGGGAAAATTCCAGCAAGGAAAGATGCATTTAGTAGATGCGTAAGAATGCTCACTAGATAGAAATTAAATTCTTTGATAATAGCGGCAGAATTTATTTTTAATGCTAGTTATTATACCATAAACCGTCGCAATTGTATATGAGGACAGAAACATTGACCTGGTGTTTTGCTTGATATATTTAAATGTACACCGGAGGAAGTTAAATCAGATATGACGACAGCAGGTGAAGAAACGAAAACGTTATTAAATTCATCCTGCAGTGGATTGCCAATTATACCATTTTGCGTATTAATGTTACTCGGTCTACTAGCTTTGGGGTTATTGTCTGACCTATTGATCTACAGTCTACAGTAACTACAATCTTATATGATAGATCTCTACCACTAATAGGTCAATAAAACAAGCCTGGTTTGAACGATAGTTATATTTTCAGAACGTTTACAAACGTTTTCGGAACACCTTCGTCAGTGAAAATATAACTAGATAAATATATTAACAAACTTTTGTTTTTATTTGGGAGTATCAACAAAATAACTAATGACTAGGATTTCTTGATATAGAGGATGTGTAACCAACTTTTATATATATATATAAATTATAAAAACTAAATTAATGTGTAAACATACATGCAAATTAAGTGAAACCTTATATCAAAAAATCTTTGTCGAAACCTTAACAATTCTGTTCAAGGATTAGGGAAAACCAAATTTAAAAACCTAGCCAAAGGTTTCCTTCTTAAGAAATGCAAATGTCATTTTAACAAATTGCTATATACATTACTTAAATTTTGAATATCGGTCCTGAAATTAATAGTTTTAGTGTCTTTCTGTATATTTATCATTTCATATATTAGTCTTTTTATAATTATTCTCTGTTTTTAATATAATTGTGTTTTCAAAATCAAAGTAATGCCCAACAAATTAATAGTTATCATAATAGATTAAAATTTACATATGAGAGAGAATCTGATAACTCATTGAATTTCCTGAACGTAACAGTCATGCATAATAACGGCATTGTGAAAACAAATTGGCATATAAAGTCTACCAATACAGGAAGACATTTAAATTATTTTTCAGAAACATCAAAATTACATAAAATTAATGTAGTTACCGGTTTAGTTGATCAAGCGGTTAGATTAGCTAATCCTGAATTTAGGGAAAAGAATTTAAACAAAGTTAAAGAAATCTTAGATAAAAATAATTATCCAAATAGTTTTTATGAAAAAATAATAAAAAATAGAATTAACAAATTATATAATAGAGGAATTAAAATTAATAACAATAAATGTTATAACGCTATTCCTTATAAAAAAGGTTTAAGCGAAAAAATAAAAAGAATTTAATAAAAACAACATAAACATTACTTTCATTCCAAATTATAGTAACAGATCTCTTTTTACTAATACTAAATCTAAAATAATTAAACAAAATCAGAGTAATGTAGTTTATAAAATAAACTGTAAAGACTGTGATGGTTGTTACATCGGTCAGACCAAACAATATTTAAAGAAAAGGTTGTATAGCCATAAGTATTCTTTAAATAATGATTTTGGTGCAATGACCGCTGTAGCAAAGCATTACAAAGATCTTGGGCATTACTTTGATTTTGAAAACACAATTATATTAAAAACAGAGAATAATTATAAAAAAAGACTAATATATGAAATGATAAATATACAGAAAGACACTAAAACTATTAATTTCAGGACCGATATTCCAAATTTAAGTAATGTATATAGCAATTTGTTAAAATGACATTTGCATTTCTTAAGAAGGAAACCTTTGGCTAGGTTTTTAAATTTGGTTTTCCTAATTCTTGAACAGAATTGTTAAGGTTTCGACAAAGATTTTTTGATATAAGGTTTTACTTAATTTGCATGTATGTTTACACATTAATTTAGTTTTTATAATTTATATATATATATAAAAGTTGGTTACACATCCTCTATATCAAGAAATCCTAGTCATTAGTTATTTTGTTGATACTCCCAAATAAAAAACAAAAGTTTGTTTATATATTTATCTAGTTATATTTTCACTGACGAAGGTGTTCCGAAAACGTTTGTAAACGTTCTGAAAATATAACTATCGTTCAAACCAGGCTTGTTTTATTGACCTATTAGTGGTAGAGATCTATCATATAAGATTGTAGTTACTGTAGATCAATAGGTCAGACAATAACCCCAAAGCTAGTAGACCGAGTAACATTAATACGCAAAATGGTATAATCGACAATCCACTGCAGGATGAATTTAATAACGTTTTCGTTTCTTCACCTGCTGTCGTCATATCTGATTTAACTTCCTCCGGTGTACATTTAAATATATCAAGCAAAACACCAGGTCAATGTTTCTGTCCTCATATACAATTGCGACGGTTTATGGTATAATAACTAGCATTAAAAATAAATTCTGCCGCTATTATCAAAGAATTTAATTTCTATCTAGTGAGCATTCTTACGCATCTACTAAATGCATCTTTCCTTGCTGGAATTTTCCCAAGCGTACTTAAAACAGCTGTTGTGATACCTATTCACAAGGTGATGTTTCAATAGCTGTAAATTCTGTAGTATCGAAAATCATGGGCTAGTGTATGCTAGACCATCTAAACGGATTTCTTAACAAATGTAATATATTGACAGAGTTTCAACATGGCTTCGGAAAAGAGAAATAAACATCTACTGAGTTGGTAGGTTTGAAAGCAGAAACTGCCCATGTTGGCCATCTTTAGTGATTTGTAGAATGCTTTTGATTATGTGCAATATGATATACTTATTAATAAATTACAATAATATGGCATTAGGGGAAACGTAGCCACTTGGTTTGCATCCTACCTACACGACTCAATTCAATACGTAAGAATTAAACATATGAATTCTAAAGAATAACTCGAAAATATTGAGTCCTATGCTTTACTATTTAGTTTATATATAAATAACATAGTGCCGTTGCTGTCAGATGTGCATTTAACGATCTACGCAGGTGGCATTTCTATCGTGACAATTAACAATAATGCTCATTATATACATAGGAAACCTATTGGATATATTGATGGCCTGGTTCTCTGGAAACAAATTATCATTGAGTTTAGAAAAGACAAATAATATGATTTCTCATGCTAGACAGAGATATATTCACTGCAAACGATTAGCCATAAACTCTAATGATGTATAGAACTGCGATTCTACCATTTTCCGGGTGTCAAGTTCAGGTGTGAGTTGTTATGGCGCGAGTATTGCGAGGAATTGGTTAAAAATCACTCTAACAAATGTTTTATGATTTGCTGCCTAAGGTCTCAGGTTTCCATTCGATGTTTACTGTCAGTGTATTACACGGACATTTACTCCAGAATAATGTACTCTATGCGGGTGTGGGGAGCCTCTTCAGCGGCAAAAAGGGTATTTATAGTGTAAAAAGCAATATTACGTTCAATGATTCCATCTGTTTCATTATAGAAAGAGTTTCTTATAATGGGATTCCTCAGTGTTTCAAGCTTTTTGGGTATTTACTTGTGGTATACGAATTTGGCGAAATTCGAAATTTCTTGATTTGTAATTTGATGATTATTTTAGCTATCAATATTCCAGGCATGGTAAATTTAAGGTCGCATTCTTCTTTGGTTTCCATATATTTTCAAATGTTGGATAATTATTTGTGAAATAATTGCGTTGTTATTGGGAATCAACTGTGTGAATTGTGTGTAACACCCAAAAAACAAAAAATACCGTTAGAATCTGGATACAATCCAAAACTTATGGAAACTATTGTGTCCGCATTTTTAATGTAGACTAATGCAGCTAGGACAGAAATGCAACGGTCTAAATCTACGAACGTTGTGAAACAAGGTTACGCACTCAAAAGAGAAGAACTCTCTAGTACGCAAAGAAAAACCTAAGAAGATGAAGAAACAGGGAATTGATACTAGCAAAGTAAAGCTGTTCTTCAAAAGATGCCAGATCCGCTAAGTGAATCGTGTCGGCCAAGTGGAGATAGTAGCGAGGCGCACGAAGAAGTCATCAGAAGTGAGTTACAAGGCTGCCCTAAAAGACATGCAAAGCAGTCATAGCTTCTAAATATTACGCGCCCAATTTAGTGATTGAAGAATAAGTAGTACCTATAGAAAAGGCCGTAATTACTGTCATAGGTATAGGTTTGAATCCTCCTCCGTCTATAACACGTTGTTGATGCAGGTCAGTGTTTCTAAACAAACCTTACCTTATAAGTAGAGGCCGGATTATATGCAAAAGAAAAGCGGAAATATGCGCATAATTATGCAGATGTTTTGGCCTAAATATGCACTTTCTTATGAAAAATATGCAGATAAAAAATAGGAGTAAAACTAGAAAACATAATACTATAGAAGAAAATATTCTATGATGTTTACTACAAGTTTATTTATAACATTTTACAACATAATTAACTATGAAAACAATTTACAATTACACATTTCTCAAAGTTTTCAATAGAAAAATTGTGGCGCTTGTCTGATAACATGTATTTATATATTGAAAAGGTTCGTTCTACGTCCACGCTTGATATAGGAGCATATTTTAAATTAGAAATATCCTCTATTGTCAACTCAATATTTTCTACTGACTCACCACACAAGATTTTAGCAATATCCTTTAACTTTTTAAAACCCTAATTTTTTCTATTAAACTTAAAAATTTTTCATACACGAATTTTCCCAACCCTTCCTTTAACATCAAAACACAACTTTTCAAATTTGTTTATAATTTCAACGCTCTCAATTAGCGACATAAATTGTTTTTCCAATTGCAATATAGAAGTGGAAATAAAACTGTAGTTGGCTTTAATAAACGCCAACTGTTGAGGTATTTCTTTACTCGAATACACCTTTTGGCCGTCTAGCACAGATTGTGTATCATTATCAAGATCCATAACAATTGTCTTTATTTCTTTATAATGATTTGCATGAAAAATAGCAGCTTCCAACCACGTTCCCAATCGTGTGATTACCGGTTGAGGAGGAAGCGGAATACCGGGTATATGTTGTTTGTAAAACTGAACTCTTACAAGGGGAGGGCGCGACGTTGGGGTCACGGATTTGGACGCCCTTCTGGGATAAGAAAGTACTTCATAATAATTGACTACAGACCTTCAAACATGGTGCCAATACTCAATCGTTTTTGAAAAAACCGGTTTCAATAACAGACGCAATTGATATTCCTTGACCATTGCGGTTGTTTTCAATAGTGGAGCGTGGTTCGATCAATTGAGTACTAGCCAGGTAATTGTGTGGTTTGGGTTCGATTCCCGGACAGAATTTTTTTGTTTATTCCTTTTTTCTTCTTTTGTGCTACATATGCATGCTTATTTTTCGACAATGCTGTTAAAATATCTACACAACCAGTGAATTATAACAAAAGTTCAGAGAGTGTGCCAAACGGATAAATATTTTGGTGTGTGATTGAAAACAAATAAGAAAAGAGAAATGGAAGGCACCGGGACCTTCCACCAGTATGAAAGTTGATTCGACTGCGTGTGAGAAAACAGCGTCTTCCATTTTTTTTTCATCTTGTTCTTTCACTAGTTATTTCTCTCTCACACACACATATACTCATCGCAGGATCAACTATAAAATGCGCCATATTTGCGTATCCCTCCATCAGATGGTGTCCTTATTATTCCGATTCTAATTTACTTCAAATTCAACTTCAACTTATTTACCATCGGTTTCGAAATGAAATACTTTTTCTTTATACATTGTCTATGCAATTATAGAATTTTATCTTTTATTCAAATAAGCATCAAATGCGTAAAGAGCTTTGCTCTTGCCGAGTCTCCCACGACACCTCTCTTTTTTTTTTCTAATCGCACACCAAAATATTTATTCGATTGGCACACTCTCTGAACTTTCCGTTACAATTCACTGATTGTGTAGATATTTTAATAACATTGTCGAAGAATTAACATCGGTCGATATGTAGCACAAGAGAAACAAAAATTGAAAAAACTTCTGTGCGGGAATCGAACCCAAACCATATGATTACTTGACTAAAGCTCAATCGATCAAACCACGCTCCACTCTTGAGAACAAACGCAACGGTCCAGGTATATCAATTAAGGATCTTTATTCAAACCGGTTTTCTTAAAAAATGGTTGAGTATTGGCACCATGTTTGAAGGTCTGTAGTTAATTGCTGTGAAGTACTTTCTTATCCCAGAAGGGCGTCCAAATCCGTGACCGCAACGTCGCGGCCTCCCCTTGTTCATGGAGCCTTTAAAAACTGCCTTCGGCATGTATGGTGCGGTATCCGTTAAAAACACTAGAATTTTTTCTGTTGGAATCGATTCCGGTAAGAAAAAGGTTGCCAGTTCTTCCTGTATAAACCTTGTTATTGTCAAATTATTTGCTTTTTCCAGCTGTTTGGATGAAATTTAATAAGATTTTGCTGGAACCGATACTATCAATAGTTTCATCTGCGCATATGTAAAGGTAATTGTTTGACACAGCCTTCTTAATGCTACTCAATGTTTCTGCATAGATACGGTGAATATAATTTTTCTTAAGGTGCTCTCGTCGGGAATATTATATTTGCTGGTGTACTTTTGCAAAAATAACTTGACATTTCAATTGTTTATTTTATGTAGGGGAATATCTGCCGACACAAACATTAGGCGCAAATCTTCATTAAATTGTATTTATTCCGATTTTTTGGAGGTTGATGGCAAACATTGCGGTAATGTTTGCTGATCCTTTGCCAATTTCATCTTTGATAGTTTTGCAGCATGAGATGGAGTTTTAATATGCTGCTCGACTTGAAACTTTCTCTACCTTGTAACCTGCATAAAAATTATCACATCATCAGTTGTTTTCTTATAAAATAAGTGTTAGTAAAAGATAAAGGAGTAATAGAAAACTAATGTGTAAAGAGTTTGCGAAGCAATCGGAATAAACGACATTTAATAAAATAACCAACACAACGCTTCGACAAATAATTTTATTTTAAAAGGATTTTTATTTAAAAATCATTACCAGAATACGGAAAATCAGATATTCCGTATTGTGCTGATAATATGCGAAAAATACGCATGAAATATACATCTCATTTTACTCATTTTAAAATAAAATTTTAAAATAAAATTATTTGTCGAAGCGCTGTATTGGTGATTTTGTTAAACATCGTTTAAAAACTATAGATTAATAAGAGGAAATAATCTTAAATTTTGCTTACAATCTTGCTGCATGCTACGAAAAATACTTTTTCTCCATCCATACGCAATTCTGAATAAGGTGCAATCCATCCAGGCAGAGTCGCTATTTTCGGCATTTTTGCTATTATAATTAATAACAACCCACAAGTTTACACTTCGAAAAACCAACGTAAAATGACGTTTAAAATAAATAAGATTGCTTTCGAATATGGGAATAAATTTCTCCGAATAACAAAGAAACACCTGCGCTCCTAATTTTCTGGTAAAATGTATTTTTGTATTTATTTGGAAGTTTCAGGGAATTAGCTTTTCCTTGAATTCTGTCCCGGTCTAGATGTATGGGAACATCATGAATAAATTTTTGGAAGCGCTTATCGGAAAAGCATCTAGAAGAGGCTTCGTAGAATGCTATTTTTAATTTAAAGAGGGTTGTTTAACTCTTTGTTTGTTAGAACCACGACATATTTTTAGTAATGCCTATCCTATAATAAATTACATCCAATAAATAAATAAAACTCGGATACTTCAAATATGCTGAATTACTACAACATATGCAAATAATATACAAAATGCATATATTATGCAAATATGCAAATTTATGCAAACTGCATATTATCCGGCCTTTACTTAAGAACATAAATAACATGTATGAAAACTGCATTCAACATTATTAATATTTAGCGTTAGATAAGTACTGTATGACGCTAGGTAGGTATAGCAGCTCAAGTTAACATACAAACATCTAAGAAAAATGAAGAGGATGTATCTGTTCTAGCAAATTCATTGGTAACACAACCTTAAAGAATAGCAAGCGACCGGAATTATTAGTATTAGTAAGTTCTACTTGTTACTGTACAAAATAACAAAAATATAGTACATGTACAACGAATATATGTATCTATTTTCACACAATTTATTTGGGTTAAGGCAAAATATTTTGAAGTTATCATTTAACAATTACGTTTCATCTTTCATGGATAAGCATGTCATTATAGTTATTAAATGATATTAGACTCCTTAATTAGTAATAGTTGCTTTAATTACATGAAATTATTATTACTTTAATATTATTTAATTTAATCTGCTTTGCATACTGAAATAATTTAATCCATCATTTTCTAGCTTTCTTCGCATTCGGGAACCTGAAATATATGTATTCTCACCAGTATAGTACTTACGCCCTGGAGCCCAATCATTTTTCATATATTTTCTGTAGAAATGAAATGCAGATTTTAGTACAAATGAATAATGTATACTATATAGTACAGGTTACGTATGTGTTCTTTATGGATATTATAATTTACAAAAGGGGAGGAACTAGTTGCCAGTGGCGGCTCGTAGCTTTTTGCGCAGGGGAGGCTATCTAAGCTAACTCCTCTCGGTCAATAAATTATACTTTTATACCTGTTATTATATCATTGGTAGTGTAGAATAAGAATTGATATAAAAGATATCAAAACAAAATATAATTTGTTGTTAGCATAGCAATAAGAGTAAAATATTGTCTGGATAGGTAAATAGATTAACGGTTGTAAAATGATAGGTAAAAAGTTGAAAAACTTAAAATAAATTCTTATTAAACTAAAAATAAACTCTGAAAATAATAACAAACTCTTAGCAAACTAATAATAAATAACAAATATAATAGTAACGTATAAAATTTTACGGTAAATAAAAAATAAGTTATTGATAAATAATAATAACAACTAAATAGATCTATGTTTTTTAAAAACTAAAATCAATGTTCCAACATTTCTTTGAAACACGGAAAACTGTATTGCTTACTTTTTCGATATATATAAGGAATTCGCCTATTCTTTGTACTAGCAAAATAATCAATTACCGCTCGTAAAATACATCATTTTGCGTTGATAATTTAAGAAGACCTTTTTAATTGATATGAAGCATATACTGCTCAATTGATTTTGATTCATTGTGTTGCAGGTGTAATGTTTAATTCTTTTTAAAGTTGAAAAACTTCTCTCTATTGAAGCAGAAGTTACCGGTATAGTGACGATAATGCTTATAAGTAAAGGCCGGATAATATGCAGTTTGCATAAATTTGGATATTTGCATAATATATGCATTTTGTATATTATTTGCATATTTTGTAGTAATTCAGCATATTTGAAGTATCCGAGTTTTATTTATTTATTGGATGTAATTTATTATAGGATGGGCATTTCTAAAAATATGTCGTGGTTATAACAAACAAAGAGTTAAACAGCCCTCTTTAAATTAAAAATAGCATTCTACGAAGCCTCTTCTCGATACTTTTCTGATAAGCGCTTCCAAAATTCATTCATGCTGTTCCCATACATCTAGACCGGGACAGAATTCAAGGAAAAGCTAATTCCCTGAAACTTATAAATAAATACAAAAATACATTTTACCAGAAAATTGGGAGCACAGGTGTTTCTTTGGCATTCGGAGAAATTTATTCCCATATTCGAAAGCAATCTTATTTATTTTAAACGTCATTTTACGTTGGTTTTTCGAAGTGTAAACTTGTGGGTTGTTATTAATTATAATAACCAAAGTGCCGAAAATAGCGACTGTCCCTGGATGGATTGCACCTTGTTCAGAATTGCGTATGGATGGAGAAAAATTATTTTGCGTAGCATGCAGCAAGATTGTAAGTAAAATTTAAGTTTATTTCCTCTTATTAATCTATAGTTTTTAAGCGATGTTTAACAAAATCACCAACACAACATTACCGCAATGTTTGCCATCAACCTCCAAAAAAATTTGAACAAGAATAATTTAATGAAGATTTGTGCCTAATGTTTGTGTCGGCAGATATTCCACTACATAAAATAAACAATTTAAATGTCAAGTTATCTTTGCAAAAGTACACCAGCAAATATAATATTCCCGACGAAAACACCTTAAGAAAAAATTATATTTACCATATCTATGCAGAAACATTGAGTAGCATTAATGTCAAACAATTACCTTTACATATGCGCAGATGAAACTACTGATAGTGTGGGCCGATACATAGTTCATTTAATGATAGGTATCCTTAACGTATCGGTTCCAGCAAAATCTTATTTAATTTCATCCAAACAGTTGGAAAAGGCAAATAATTTGACAATAACAAGGTTTATACAGGAAAAACTGGCAACCTTCTTCTTACCGGAATCGATTCTAACAGAAAAATTCTATTGTTTTTAACGGATGCCGCACCATACATTCTGAAGGCAGCTTGCAACTTGAAAATCTTTTACCCAAATTTAATTCACACAACTTGCTTGGCGCACGGAATAAATCGTGTTGCAGAAGAAGTGAAGAAACCATTTTCCCTTGGTAAATACTTTAATTAGTAGTGTTAAGAAAGTGTTTCTAAAGGCTCCATTAAGAGTTCAGTTTTACAAACAATCTACCCGGTATTCCGCTTCCTCCTCAACCAGTAATCACACGATGGGGAACGTGGTTGGAAGCTGCTATTTTTCATGCAAATCATTATGAAGAAATAAAGACAATTATTATGGATCTTGATAGCGATACACAATCTGTGCTAGAAGCCCAAAAGGTGTATTCGAGTAAAGAAATACCTCAACAGTTGGCGTTTATTAAAGCCAACTACCTATAATAAGCGTGGACGTAGAGCGAACTTTTTAAATATATGTATATATATATATATATACTGTGTGTCTAGCTAAGTTCGCGACAAATGCAAAACTTTTTTATTCTTGGGTTTATGAAAAAAGTTATTCTTTATAAAAAGTCCTGCTTCATCCAAAACTTAAATTCAAGTTGTCAGATTTTAATATTTGTTAGTCATATACGAGATATGACAAAAAATATGAAATTAGTATAAGAGTAAAATACCTTTATTTTCAATAATACTTAAAATGTTATAAGGAATAGTCGTTCAGAATTGGAAATTATACAATTTAAATACAGCATTTACACAAAAGAAAGCATTGAAAATGTTACACAAATGCTTCAACATATCCGCCTTCTCGTTCCATACATGTAACGGTTCTATCACAAAAATACCTTAAAACCCTTCTAATTGTTTGTGGAGTTATTTTACGGATTTCTTCTCTAATAACACGTTCTAGAGGGCCTACATCCGTAAACGGCGCTTGAATTCAAACATGTTCTTTTAAATAACGCCACAAGAAAAAATCAAGTGGGGTCAGATCTGGAGACCGAGGTGGGCAACGTATTGTGGAGAAGCGGTGTATAACCCTTTCGTTAAAACAATCTTCAACATATTGCCTTACGTCCAACCTGCTATGACAAGGTGCACCATCCTGTTGAAACCAAATATGTTGGCGTTCCAGCAATGGAAGATTGTCGATAAAATTACTAATTTCACTTTGCAAAAATTTAGATACCGGTCGGCATTCAAAGATTGGTGAAAAAGAAAGGTCCAATTACATAACTTTTGTAGATTCCGCACCATACATTTGTTTTGAACGCATATTGACTTCGAGTTTTTATTGTAAAATGTGGGTTGGCATCTGTCCACCAACGGCAGTTTTGACTCGATACAGTTCCGTTCGATGTAAATGTTGCTTCATCGGAAAATAAAATTTGTCTCGACACAAAAGGATTATCTGCTAATATTGCCTGAATGTCGGCACAAAACTCCAATCGTCTGTCATTATCACCTGGTCTTAGAGTCTGTACAGATGTAGGCTTGTAGGGATGAAATTTGTTTTTTTTTAGAATTATAGCTACCAAATCTTTTTTTTTTCACCAATCTTTGAATGCCGACCGGTATCTAAATTTTTTGCAAAGTGAAATTAGTAATTTTATCGACAATCTTCCATTGCTGGAACGCCAACATATTTGGTTTCAACAGGATGGTGCACCTTGTCATAGCAGGTTGGACGTAAGACAATATGTTGAAGATTGTTTTAACGAAAGGGTTATACACCGCTTTTCCACAATACATTGCCCACCTCGGTCTCCAGATCTGACCCCACTTGATTTTTTCTTGTGGAGTTATTTAAAAGAACATGTTTATATTCAAGCGCCGTTTACGGATGTAGGCCCTCTAGAACGTGTTATTAGAGAAGAAATCCGTAAAATAACTCCACAAACAATTAGAAGGGTTTTAAGGCATTTTTGTGAAAGAACCGTTACATGTATGGAACGAGAAGGCGGATATGTTGAAGCATTTGTGTAACATTTTCAATGCTTTCTTTTGTGTAAATGCTGTATTTAAATTGTATAATTTCCAATTCTGAACGACTATTCCTTATAACATTTTAAGTATTATTGAAAATAAAGGTACTTTACTCTTATACTAATTTCATATTTTGTGTCATATCTCGTATATGACTAACAAATATTAAAATCTGACAATTTGAATTTAAGTTTTGGATGAAGCAGGACTTTTTATAAAGAATAACTTTTTTTTCATAAACCCAAGAATAAAAAAGTTTTCCATTTGTCGCGAACTTAGCTAGACACACAGTATGTAAATACATGGTATCAGACAAGCGCCACAATTTTTCTATTGAAAACTTTGAGAAATATGTAATTGTAAATTGTTTTCATAGTTAATTATGTTGTATTATATTTTCTAGCATTACTCCTATTTTTTATCTGCATATTTTTCATAAGAAAGTGCATATTTAGGCCAAAACATCTGCATATTTATGCGAATATATCCACTTCTTTTTTTGCATATAATCCGGCCTCTACTTATAGCTTACTCAATTCCAGCATACATTCATATAAATCGTTTTTATTGATAAAATTTAACATCTCATTTGTCGTTTTACATTCTCAACATTTGAGGATCATGATACAATTCAGATAATTCCTTTTTCCTTTGAATTTCATCAAAACAAGGATGTTGTTGTAATAGGTCTTCTAATAAATTTTGCTGAAAGTTTTTTTTTTTAACATATATATATATGTATATGTATATATATGTATAAATCTAACAAAGATAACTTGTGTATGTGTATATATCTTGAAATCTAACTTCTATCTGAACTACTACCGTACCTAAAATTTCGTTAAAAATTTGTTTATACTCTTGTATTTCCGATTCATCATTAAAATAACGATCATTATTTCTATATCCTTATAAAGTTTGAATAAGGGCTAACAAACGATTGTGCAGTATTGAAAATATAACCTCGGTTTGTTCGAAAATATTGTTTTTCTCTAATAAAAAACTCTAATAAAAAACAAAATTTTGTATTGGTTAACTAATTCTTTAATTTTACCGCCTCTCTTATACTCTTGGTATCATTTGTGAAATGATCACTGTGGATTGTAAAGTCAAAAACTTCAATTGATTTAGTTTTATGTAATTGTACCGTAAATACTGCACGCGATCTAAAATTCCATCTTGTATTACAGCTAGTTGGTAAGTTACTGTGGCATATTCTATCTAAAATGTTTGTTCGTTTGTTGATTTTGAAAAAAATGCAGCAAATCCGCTTAATTTAGAAAAGAAAGCTTTAGATTCTTTGTTTATATTACACCCACTACTCAAAACTAAATTTAAAGCATGAGCGTGACAATGTACAAAAGGAGCTTGAGGAACAATTGTTTTTATTTTACTTTGTAAACCATTTAAGTGTCCTGCCGTAACAGATGCACTAGCATATGTTTGAGAGACTAATTTTCTTTCTAAATCGTATTTTTCGCAATTATTTAATAAAAGGTTAAATAAAGCTTCAGCTATTCGGTCGGATGATAATTGAAACTTGCAGGAAATATCTGTAGTTTCATCTACCTGCCAAGAAAAACGGAGCTTCTTTAATTTCTGTATCTATTTCCTGTTTTAATACATGAACAAATCTATTAAATCTAGGTTCATATTTGCGAAGGAGTCCGATCAATTCTTTAAACCCGTATGACATAAGTTCGACTAGGTTTTTCTTTTAATAATAATAACGTACCACAATGAACTGAAAGCACGATTTTGCCGACTGCCGTCGTTAGATACTAAAGATAAATTAGGCCGATGTTTTTCAATTTTCTGTACAATATGTAATTTCGTTTCTATGTTTAAACAACTAAAAGAATTTCTTATCAACCAGTCGACAACATCTTCGCAGCTCCCTGTTTTACGAATTTTATCCAATTTCTATGTGTTGCTAGAATAAATAAAACATATAAGTTTTCTTAGTTTTCCTTTTTTGTCGCTATTGCTATCGCAATTTTTTTTTTGGTTCGAAGTATTTCCTTGTTTTCCATGTACAGGTGCACCTAGAGGTTTGTAACCCTATTCACTGTGAACCTCCTTCATTCTTTTTTGCGGTCTGTTGTTTGTATTTATAGTTAGTCAGCAGAATAGATCCCCTCGGTGTAAAGTAAGTTCCCGTATATTCCTTTTTTTTCTTCTGTTGTTTTCCTATTTATCTCCTATTATGGATTCTGCTTGCACTTTTTGTAATTCTGCAATTACTGCAGAAGACTCAATTCCATGTGATCTTTGTTAAAAAGTTGTGCATCGCACTAGCAGTGGTTTATCTCGTTCTGAGGCGCAAAGCATGTGAGTCTAGGAAGCGTAAATTGTTTTATTACTGTTCTGAGTGTGCTGAGCTTAGGAATCAGCTAAGAAAAATACATGAACTCACAACTCTGGTTCATAACCTTCAATCTGAGATCTAGGGCCTAAAGGATCAAATTCCCACGGTATTGAACTTAAATAAGCAAAAACAGACTCTCACGTCGGTGGATACGGGGAGGATTATTCGCGAAATTTCGGGGAGCGAAAGTAGAAAGAATAATTTAGTGGTGTTTAACGTCCCGTAATTGGTAAATTCTTCGAAAGCCGACAAGGTAGCTTCCGATATTGCTACCGTTCGTGGGATCTTGACAGAACTAGAGATTACAAAATTTTGATCTTCTCTTGCCATCCGTAGACGTACGTTTCGCGGTTATACCGCTCGTCAGTACGACTTTGCAAGAACTGTAATTTCGTATACAAATTTTATGTATATATGGTCTGAACATTGATGTTTGTACATGTGAGAGGGATTCGATATGAATTCTCTCACAATGCACGTATTACGCATTTTTTACAGTTATTTTTTTCTACAGAAGTGGACAACTTGCGTTGCCACAGCCTTCTGCAGTAACTGCAGTCGCGCTCTTCGGCTACCCGCCGTGGGAGAACTGCAAATTACAAAATTTTGATCTTCTCTTGCCATCCATAGACGTACGTTTCGTGGTTATACCGCTCGTCAGTACGGCTTTGTAAGAGCTGTAATTTCGTATACAAATTGTATGTATATATGGTCTGAACATTGATGTTTGTACATGTGAGAGGGATTCGATATGAATTCTCTCACAATGCACGTATTACGCATTTTTTACAGTTATTTTTTTCTACAGAAGTGGACAACTTGCGTTGCAGTTACTGCAGAAGGCTGCTATATGTACATACTTGATATCGTTAAATACCAATAACAATTAAAAAAGAATAAGAAAGTTTTCCCGCGAGTAACATAAGACGCAACAATAGGAATACCAAGGAAAGCCCACGCACTCTTTGGATACAGCCGCTTCGTCGCCGCTTTAGCAGAACCGCCGACTTTGCGGATATAGTTTATAAATTATTTGAACGCATTGTTATCAGACATTCGTATATTACACATTCGTATATTACATTCGTGTATTAACGTTAGTACAGGTTTCACCCTTTTATTTTCTAAATTATAACTTTGTAATTAGTGATTGATTTGTCTCAATAAATTTCTTCTTTTTAAAAATATTATTAGGCACTCGGCCTATATAATTGGCGCAGTCAGTAGGATTTCAATTAACAAGTCCTATATAATTGGCGCAGTCATCCAGATCAATTTACAATTTTTATCGTAAAAATTGGTGTGTTCGCATTTCAAGATTGAAAAAGAACCTCAACGAAGAAACCAGCAGGCATCGATCCAGGAGGACAACGAGGGAGGAAGAAACGAAACAGCTTGCCAACCCAGAAGCAAAGTGAGTACTTTTTCCTTACTTGTAAAGGGGGCCATCTATTGGTCCGATTTTGAACAGCCTGTCGATAATGGCGCTGTCAACTTTAGCACCATAAGTTGTTGATTCTAGGTTAGTTCTAACCTTCCGCTGAACAAATATGGATCGGTTTTCTTTGGAACAACGCTTTGAAATACTGAAAACTTATTTTGAATGTGGTTCTGTCATGAGTGAAACATTGCGAAAAATGCGTATAAAATTTGGAAGAAATGCAGCGCCTACCGCGCGTGCAATTCGAAAGTTGGTGCATAAAGTTCGTGAAACTGGGATGCTGGTCGATGCCAGACGTGTGCCGCATACACGTTCGGTGCGTACAGCAGAAGCAATCGCTGCTGTGACCGAAAGTGTTCGTCGAAACCCCAGAACATCGACTGGGCGCAGAAGTCAACAAGTCGGAATTTCACGAACCACTCTAAGGAGGATTTTGCACAAAGCCTCGGTATGTTTGCGTATAAAATCCAACTCGTTCAGGAATTGAAACCGAATGACCTTCCACAACGTTTACGCTTCGCTGAGTGGGCTTTAAATGAGTTGAACGATGACCCAAATTTCGCACGAAAAATCATCTTTTCTGACGAAGCGCATTTTCACCTCGGCGGCTACGTCAACAAACAAAATTGCAGAATTTGGGGAACGGACAATCCACACGTTGTCGTCCAGAAGCCAATGCATCCAGCTCGAGTCACTGTGTGGTGCGGATTTTGGAGTGGTGGCGTGATTGGTCCTTTCTTTTTCGAAAATGCGGAAGGTCGCGCCGTGAATATCGATGGTGAACGTTATCGCTACATGATAACTGACTTCTTGTGGCAGGAATTGGAAGATATCGATCTCGATGAATTATGGTTTCAACAAGATGGCGCAACTTGTCATACTGCCGCGCGTAGCATCAACCTTCTGCGCACAAGATTCAACAACCGTGTGATTAGCCGCTTCGGCGATGTCCACTGGCCTGCTCGCAGCTGCGATTTGACGCCGCTGGACTTTTTTCTGTGGGGTGCATTGAAGAGTAAAGTTTATGCCGACAATCCTCAAACAATTGATCACTTGAAACAGAATATTCGTGCTGAAATTGCCCAAATTGACCAGGAAACAGTGGACAAAGTGCTAGGAAAATTAAGAACTTGGATAAAATACCAAGAGCAAATTATTCGTTTTGGAACTCTTGTATAATCATTGTGTTAATTATCATTGTATGTTGTATCGTTATATATAAAAATTGGGACACGATCTACAACAGAAAAAGGAAACTTCAATCCATCGATGGACGATCGATCACCGTTCCTCAGAATACACCTTCGGAGCCGTTCTAGGGATGGAGGAGTAACATAAGACGCAACAATAGGAATACCAAGGAAAGCCCACGCACTATTTGGATACAGCCGCTTCGTCGCCGCTTTAGCAGAACCGCCGACTTTGCGGAAATAGTTTATAAATTATTGGAACGCATTGTTATCAGACATTCGTATATTACACATTCGTATATTACATTCGTGTATTAACGTTAGTACAGGTTTCACTCTTTTGTTTTCCAAATTGTAACTTTGTAATTAGTGATTGATTTGTCTCAATAAATTTCTTCTTTTTAAAAATATTATTAGGCACTCGGCCTATATAATTCGCGTGTTATTTCTTATGACAAAAACGTTTGTTTAGAAACATAATCCTGACCTGCATCAGCAAAAATGGCGTCGTGACGTCACACTAATATAGCCCATTGGGAACCTGATTTCAATCTTATGTCTTACGCCCGTGCAAGCACTAATTGTAAGTGAGATTGGACATTTAAGGAAAACTCCTTCGAACATGTTTGTTCAGAAAGTTCTTTTTTATTTCCGGGTTGGTGATGTTCTCTTATAAGTTTTTAATACAAAAAGTATTTAGTAGTTAATTATTATGTTACAATAACTTGCTAAGGTCTGATTTCGCAGTTTTCCAAAATCTATTTCAGACATTCTGCAAAAATTCTAGAACTTACGTTTTTTCTTTTAGTGTACGAGTGGTCTAATAACATAATTCCACTGCATATTTCCCCCACTTTTAATCCTTCGTGGTCACGTGGCGTTTAGACCCCACTTTTCACTTAGAGCGCAATTTTTTATATTTCTCGACTGTGAATAGGATTCTTGTATTTTTTTATTTCTTTTTAATTTTGTAAAATACTTTGCGACATTTTTTTAATGATTTTTTTCATTATCTTGTCATTTATTATTTTGCAAATAAACTATTCGTCCTTAATCTAAAATGTTTATAGTATGTTCCAGATTTTTTACATTAATATCGGATAGTTTCTTTGCAATTGTTTATTGAAATTGCTGAGGTCCAATGGACCCTAGTATGGCTATCTAGATTCTATATTGAAGTGTGATCGTGGAGGGTTAAACAAAGTAGTCTGCCACCATCGCCTCTACCAGAATCCACAGGTAACTTATTAGCTATTATCATCGCTACCTGTGTTACTGCTATCATTATTATGTTAATGCTAACGTTGGACTGTTACATAATACAAAGGTAACACTTACCTGAAACTCATCAAACTAAAGTTGAAGTAGTACATTCTCAAATTGTCCTTTTGGTGAAAATAGTTATGAGCTGCAATAGTAAGAGATGCCAGAAAGTATCCTGCTACTATAATGAGCCAATAACTCCAAAATCGGCATGCTAAGATAGAAAATATAAAAGTACCAAGAAGCAAGAAATCGGTATACAATCCGGATATTGTTACCGCCGTTTTTGGAATTTCCTTGAGCTGAGCTTCCACGTTTCGTTTCAGTGTTCTGTAAAATCCATCGTCCCTAAATGAAAAAGGGGAGATACGTGGAGTAATTGCCATTTTCCTGTAATATTTGTGCAATAATGTTTCTGCAATGCCCCTTATATGATGTACTTCAAACGCTTCTGTAATATCAGTACCCTGTAAGAGAATGTTTCATAAAAAGTAAATCACATGTACGAAAAAGGAGCAGAAACTAAGTTATACCCCCTACTTAAGAAGCGGACATACATTTACAGGAAAAATATTTTTATTGAATAAAAAAGAATATACATTTATCTATTTTTCATCAAAGTCTTTCTAAACACTTTTTTATAGCATGATACTAGTTTCTCTATTTCACTTTCATAAACATTTCGTCCAATTTCCCTTAACCATTTAAGGAGTGCTTCCTTTTATAAGAGATTATTACTTTAATGCACTTGCAATCTCTCTGATTCTTACGCCGTGATTACTGATGATCAGAATCTTTTCATTCACGCGTTCTGCGTTGTTAATTTTGCTGGCACTTAAATAATGTCCATAACGCGATTTGGCAATCAAATTTGTTCATCCCTTTTGAAAAATTTAGCATGATTTTGCCATTATCAAACGTGTCATTGCGCTTTCACCATACACCGCGACTAGTTGGCGATGAATTTCACAGCGATTATAACAACCACAAAAATCAGACTACTGAACTGTATTTCCTACCATTCTCTAGATATGGACAAGTTTGTTCGATCGCGTTCTAAATATGCTTATCGGCTAGATCTCAACGCGTCGAATCAAAACATGGTATTATAAATTAGTTATAACTAAAGACCGGACCGACGATGGCCCCTATCGAATATGAATCACACGGCACCGCCAAACTACAGTCGTTCAGCATTAGCATGCGTATGCGTTGGTGGTAGGGATACGGGTATCAGTTAGTACCACCTGCATGGTCGTTTATTTAACCTTCAAGTGCCGTAGATCTGTATTAGGTGATACAAATTATATATGTCACATTAAACACGATTTATTGACGTGCTTAATTAGAAAACTACTTTCACTATTCGCAGACGCGCGTTTCGCGGTCATACCGCTCATCAGTGCCACTGTGCGAAGTAGTTTTCATTTCTATAGAAGCTCTATATAAGCCCGGGTGTTAGATGTTCGTACATATGAGAGTTCAATTACGAAATTCGGCCATAATGTACTAATTGCGCATTTTTGCAGCTATTTGATTCCACAGAAGTAGACAAATTGATTTGCCACAAACTCCTGTAGTAGCTACAATCGCGCACTCGGCTAGCCCGCCGTGGGAAAATTCTGCTTAATTAGAAAACTGCTTTCACTATTCGCACAATACATGCATCTTCTTTTTTTACACATTTCAAAGTAACCGAGTATAGATTGCAGTATATATCCGTATTATTAACAATTATGAAGCAATCATGATTCTTAATCCAGGAAGTGATGATTTCTTGACGAGACCGTTTGTGAGGGGCCATAATAATTACGGGAAAATAGCAATGATGAATATGTATTGCTATTTTCAACAAATAAAATAAAAACAATTTTCTTAATATGAAAGAAAGACAGAGATCTAGCGACGTCTACTCGAAAAAAAATAAAATAAAATGATAGATGATGAAGCTAAAACTTGCTAAATCACATAAATTAATTATATCTATTCAAAGTGGTAATAACAAAGGATCTGAAAGATGTAAAAATGATAACCCGAAAATCAAAGTACTCTTATCTTATCTTATTATTAAGAGCGCACTGTTCGTCTACGGCAGGGGTTCTCAACCGCAGTGTCGCGACACATTTGGGTGTCGCGAATACATGTCAGGTGTGTCGCGAGATTGTTAATGTCTTCTAATCTTCCGCAGATAAAATATCGTTCTAGATTCTAGAACATAAAAATTATCGCCAAATCGTTTCTTGGAGTAGCCCAATTTGTAAGAAATCGCCCATCATTATAAATATGTGATTATACGCATTTAAGCATGTATCGTATAATAATCATATATTTTTTGTATTCAACTCTGAAACAAACGATCCCCCATTTGGTGAATAATCTTCACCAGAAAAATTCCATTTTTGCGGCGGGCGGCGTCCTTTGAACTTTGTCGGCATTGTCGGCTGCGTCAGTAAAATATGTCGGTGGATACTCAAAGTGGATTTCCGGAAATTCTGGAGTATCCCTCATTCAGTTTGTTTCGGCGTATACCGAAATCCAATTATTTTGTATACATTATATGTCACATATAATTATACCTAGTTTGTCATCTGACTATTAATCATTGTCCCTTCTGGAAAGTCTACTAAACTGTTTTCATTCTAACATATAATCACCTTTTAATTAGACTTAAGCTCCATTCAAGACATTGTAGATTTTGGCTGTAAGAAATCAGTTACATGTAATTTATGACGGTTGCGAAAGTGCATTTCTAGGTCTCATTAATCCATCAGACGTAGATTAAGGTACCGATAGAAGCATTTAATTGATGGCTTTAATCATTATTTTAACTACGCTTTCTATCCGACTATATAGGTATATATCACCAACATATGCCGACTGCCGACACAGGCAGTTAGAGTTACAGTAGCAGTCGTAGCTTAGCTCATCGTCAGTTTAGCAATTAAAAATCAGTCGTATCTCAGTTCAGTCAAGCAGTTTTGTGAACCACCGCGAAGTTGCCGCAATAATCGTCGTGGTAATAAATAAGTGAAGTAATTCAGTGCGTTATTATTTTCATCTCCATCTCGCATCATTCCTTCAAAGTAGGAGGAATCGTCAGTTCGTTATATACAGCAGGGCCGATATCAACTTCTTAGTCGTTTTATTTTTTGGTAATCAGTAATCAGTCGTCGTGTTTCTTCTGTTTCGTGTCTTTGCTAGTTGCTAGTGCGCTCTTTTCATCATGGACAGATTTGTAATAAGAGAAAAGGAAGCCTTAGACATCGACAGCTCTTCTATATCTCAGGAGAGTGGAGATGAATATACGAATATTCCAAAGAGAAAAAAATTACGCTGTATTCATCATCTAGTAATCAGAAAAACGTAAAATCAGGACCAAGCAAAGGCCAACATTACCGCCACTATAAAGAAGAATATATAAATTTTACCAAGAAACAGGAACCCCATAACATCGGCGAAGAGCTTATATTACTGGCATGTAAAGAAATTGTTGCTATTATGTTGGGACCGGAAGCAGTTGAACAGATTTCAGAAGTACCTCTGTCCAATGATACAGTTCATCAGCGCATTAAGGGCATGTCACTTGATATTCAAAGTAATGTCACAGAAAACTTAACAAACACTCAATTTGCTCTACAGTTAGCTTTTCTACGGAATAAAAACCCATCAGTAATAACTACTCATTGCCTTTTACATAGAGAGGCCTTAGTGGTGAAGACTACGGACGGAAATCGTTGGGCTGACGTCATTCAAACGATTGTTTCAGCGATCAACTATGTAAAAACTCGTCCTGTAAAATCGCGAGTGTTTGAGAAACTTTGTAAAGAAATGGCCGCAGATCACAAAGTGTTGTTATTCCACACATCCGTTGGCTTTCCAAAGGAAAAATGCTTACCAGAGTTTTAGAACTTAAAGACGAACTACTTGCATTTTTGAAAGTAATGATAAGTTTGAATATTGTGAATGTCTTGAAAACCCCGTTTGGTGTGCTGAGCTGGCGTACCTTTCCGATATTTTCAACAAACTTAATGCTTTGAAATCAAGTATGCAGGGACGGCATGAATCATATCATCAAGTGATAAAATCAGCGCATTTTCGAAAAAGCTTGCCCTTTGGATCTCGGCCATAGGAGAGAACGATCTAACTGCTTTTCCATCTACGGCTACTGCATCAAGTGAGTTGAACATAGAGGAAGAAACTCAGATAAAGGAACGCATAATAGGGCACCCATCTGACTTGCAACTAGGGATATCCAAATACTTTTCCTCGATCTCGATTACTGGCTGGGAGTGGCTGATTGCACCTGTCGAAGAAATTGCATTCAAAGCAGAAAAAGAGCAACTTATAGAAATATCGGATACAGTCCTGAGATCGAAATTTAGAGAAAATGCTCCCGACGTTTTTTGGATCTCAATCAAAAATAAATATCCGGATATCGCGAATAAAGTAATATCTCTTTTACTGCCTTTCTCAACGTCCTACTTGTGCGAGTCTGGATTCTCTATATTGAAGAATATAAAATATGACTACAGGTCTCGCCTACTTGATGTGGACGGCGAGATGATAGTGTGCTTGTCAAGAATTCGCGCATAGATATACTTTGCAGAAATCGCCAGGGACATGTATCTCACTAGTTTTAAGATTTATGTCTTTATATTTCTGATGTTGATGATTATTTTTTGATGTTCCTGCTTAAGAGTCATAACTTTCTTTTATGTTTATATTTTTCTATTTAAGAATCTTACGCAATACATTTTCAAATTTGTTTCTCATAGTCGTTTCATAATAAAAAGAAGTATTGTAGGTACTTTATGTGTTCGCTTTTTTGCATCTAGGTAAAAAGTAACATGTAGGGGTGTCGCGAAAGTTTGAAACGTACTTTGGTGTGTTTTAAAGGAAAAAAGGTTGAGAATCGCTGGTCTACGGAATAATTACAACTGCAGGTGGTCAGGTTCAGTACGACTCTGTGACGCAATAGGGAGACGTCGATTCGGTCCATAGTTATAACCGTTACCGACATATCGACGTTTAATCCATCACCAATCGACGTGTCTCGACGATCTGATTCCAATGGTATGTGATTTATTAAGATTATTTCAAACGGTTGCTGAGAAAACATTAAGATAGCTAAAATCTCATGCCCGTCTTTTTACTTATGGAACCAGAATCATTTCCAACGCACTCGGAAGTGTAGCGTTCATGGTGGTAATACATACTATAAATAAATTGAAAACCATGGTTGAAATACAATTGTACTTATACCAAACAAACGTATGTTTTCGCGTATTTTACAAGCAGGGCAGATTCCCTTTAAAGCATGTGCAGTTCGGTCGGTCGGTTGGAAAAGTAATGCTTACTGTATTCTGGGATTGCAAACGAGTTATTTTTATAGATTATCTACCGAAAGGTGCAACAATTAACACAGAATATTATTCTAATCTCTTGTCTGACCCATCACACCAGGGACTTTGCAAGAAACAGAGCATAAGTTGTTTAAGTGCCGTTATTGCAACACTACAATGCAAAACGGCAACGAGGCCTTATGTGGGCGTTTTCCATGTTGGAGGACGATTAGTAACAATTTATATTTTTGTGGAGCGATAGATAAACAAATTGGCTCAACTTCATTACTCTCAAGGTTCGCACTAATAATAATTTTTCTTTATACATAAATAGTTATATTCAATAAAAAGCAATATATTTTATTATATTTGTTAAAATGATAATACTTATGTTTTTTAATCCTGTTAATTATATCAAAATGTAGTACGTATTCTGAATAAAAAATTTTAAATTTTTTACAAGGTATATAATCATCAAATAATCTAACAAATCCAACTTGTTTTCAGAAGGGAAGGGGGCGATAGTACGGAACGGTTTTATTGAAGGGGGCGATGATTCGTTAGAGGTTGAGAAACACTGTTTTAAACGAATTGCGCTAGGAATTTCTGCCATATCTACCCTATTTGCGAGATCTAACTCCTAATGATTTTCATCTGTTCTCAAATTCGAAAGAACCAGTACGGGCTGATTTTAGACCTTAAATGAGGTAAAACTTGCTATAAACAGATGGATTGCAGAGACTTCAAAAAGTTTTTTGAGGACGATTTCAAAAATTAGTTTCACGATGAAATAATTCAATTAAAATCAGATTGAATTGAAAAATTGCATGAAATATTAAAATAAAAAATTTATAACCAGATTCCTAGAACTTTGGAAATATCTCTCATACTTTGTACTAATTCTTACTTTAGTCAACTTTAACCAATCTGCACCTCCCGGATGATAGTCCACGAAATCAGTAAAATCATAAAGTTTTTCGTGTATTCGCCAGTAGTTCGCTGCTCCATCATCCATCCTTTTGCTATCCAACCATATTTCACCATCTTTCCTATTGCTAAAAATTCTAGTAGGTTTTTTAAATCCCAAAGAGCCCAAAAATGGTTGACGATTTAAATTTAGAGGCATACCTAAAAAAAAAAACAGTAGGCAATGTACATTTAATTTTCGCAATAACCTGTAATAAATAATAATACTAATATAAAGTGATGACAGACAAATGTGATCAGAAAAAAATACAAATAGAAATACGCTTTAGTATGAATTTATGTAGATACATCCCCACTTTGAATTTAGGAAAGCCAGATACGTGATCCGACAATTAAGTATGTATTACTAATCTAAACATAACTTACATAACTTCAACGAAATACTAATTGCGACTCGGCTTAGGAATTACTCTTGTTTCTTCAATAAAAACACGTGATATATTTGAAGATAAATATTTGAAACACGTGACATATGTATTTGACGATGTGTTTATTAGAATATATTTACATGTCATGTGTACTTCCGTTTTTGTAAGAATACCGGTTGTTATTTAGATACTGCATAACAAACAGTATAAACAGTACCTAATACATAAAATAGAAAGAGGAGGATTAAGGTATGCGTCCACATTTTCGCATCGTAAGTATCGGACGCATCGCATCAAACGGATCGTAGTATTCTTTATATAGGATTCCTATAATAGGAAGCCATAGAAGTGCATCCTCTGATCTGCATTGTACGGATCGCACGAATCTACCCGTCGGCAATGTCGATGCCGTTGCTCCGAGAGGCAACTTTTGCAATGCGTGCCGATGACGTCATGACGTCTGTCCGATTGCTGGTAGTTGCGTCGGCAAATCGGATCGCTGCTGATACTGTGGACGCATTGGAAAAAATAATCCGTTTGATGCGATGCGTCCGATACTTACGATGCGAAAATGTGGACGCCTAGCTTTGAAGTGACTTAGGAATATATATATAATATATTTCCAATATAATAATAAAGATCTTTATTTTCAAAAAGAAAAGAAATGTACATATTATCAAGCTTAAAGAACAAAAAAATAATGAAAATCTCAAGGCGAGGTTCAAGTTTATGTGGATAAGCTTGCTCTTCCACCTAGGCCTTGGTCGGTAGTACAAAAAGTAAAAACTAATGCCTAACCTAAATATGTACATTCTGCAATAGCCCTTTTTCTAATGCAATCCTTAAAAAACAAAACGGAATGGCAGTTCCGACGCATAGCAAAAATTACTGTTTATCTAGTAGAAACTTCTTAAGATAAGTTTTAAGGGCCGCGAGAGAGAGTACCTGGCAGTGCGGTTATTAAACCCTTAGAACGAACATGGATGTTATGAACGTCGGTCCTAAAGAAAATTTTGTTGTAGAGGTACGCAGGTTGCTTGTCTGAAATAATTTTGTGAAACATGCATGCCGAGTGGAGATAGCGACGATTTTTCATGTTTAACAGGAAGAGCATTATTGGGTAGACAGTATTTAATAACATCAATGTTCAAATCGCCCAGATACATGAAAACATTATATAAGGGCATGCTTGCTATGAAACTAGATATATATAGGATCAAATAAAATTAATGTGTTGGAAAGACTTCTTGTGCAGAACGTGAGGAGATACGTAAAATGAGGGGATTAGGCCAAATTATGTAAATACCATAAAATCTCATGAAATCATGAGCTTTTAAAAACATAATTTATAAAAAACTGATCAATGTATCGAAATAATTTCATGTAAAATCTCATAACGAACACAGAAATTTGAGTTAGGTGTTAAAATTCATGTTAAGAACTTCGGAAGATCATTAATTTACCTACTGGACTAGATATTACATATAATATTTCACTATACATATGTAAAATAAAAATCTACAGCTTGGTGCTGTCTATTCAATCCTTCTTTTCATACCTTTCGGTATCAAATGCCTCATAAATCATTTAATTTTATTTTGGCCAAAATAAACACAAAGGTTTTGATCATACAGAATTATATATCATTGATGAAGGTTTTCGAAAACGGTTTAAATTATCATTATAAAATATAAGTTGCCAAATTTAAATTTTGTTTTTTTATTTGGCCTAGAAGTGCTAGAAGCCATAGTTAAGGTAAGTCTCTAAATATATCATCTAAGTAGGGCAAAGTGGGGCAAAGTGAAAATGTTAATGAACCTATCGACATATATTTACAAAGAGGAGTGATGAAGTGGTTTCGACATCATTTCTAAGGAGGATATACATCCAGGCAGTATATATATATATATATATATATATATATGTTTTTAAATTTTTAAAAGTTTTCATCGACTTTATATAAATAATTATTTATTTCACTTTAACCCATACTATGGGTCAAAGTGAAAAGTGTGGCGGGGTAGAGTGAAATGAACCATAAATACAATGTCAACGTTCATAGATGTGGCAGGTGTATTCAAACTCATGGAACGATTTGGTGTTTCAGCAGAAGCAGCTCTGGTTCTATTTGTCATACTGGTGTTAGCATGACAATGCTTTGCGACATGACCATATCGCTTACATTTAAAGCAAAGTGGTCGACCAGTTTCATCTAGATTGGGCAAAAATGGTTTATCTGAGTTTCTCCTTTGTTGGCTATTTTGTATGGCTGTGTGTGTCTCTTTCACTACAGGTTTGACATGAGGTAAAGAGATTCTCTCAAACCTCTTGCTTTCAATGCTTAAAAATTCATCCATATCGTGCAATAAATGATCCGTGTTATAGTGTTGTCTAGCCATCATCGCTTCACACAAAGCTCTGGACCATACACCTATCAATACTTCACGTTTTAGTTCACAAAACCCAAATTTCAATTCCTCACACATTCGCACTTTTTTCATGAAAATAAGAATCTAAAAACTCACATTTTCCTTGGCTTCGGCATGTCATCCTTTTATATCTGTCTGATATCGGTTCCTCTACAATGAATGTAGATTTGAAGTGACCCATAAAATCTTGCCAGGTGTGTATCTTGTCTTTTCTGACTTGATACCAATGGTAAGCTCCATCAATAAGCCTGGTTCGGGCGGTTTCTAGCATATAATTGTCCGGTATGTTGTGCAAGACCTGTGCACTATCCAGACTCTGCAACCATCCTTTCGCCTTCGAGCTATTGCCCTCAAACGATGAATTGTTATTTAGCAGATCAGGCATCACTCCAATACTTTGTAGTATTTGTGTCGGGCAATTTCTATCAGTCATTTTGTCTATTAGTTTTTCCAAGAGAGTATCCTTTCTTTGGTTTTCTAAAATAAGTTTTTCCACTACTTGTGACAGATCATTACTTACGTTCTTACGTTTCTGCTTTTATCCAGGTTATTTTCCGTGTCGCAGTTATGTGGTAAGTGCAGCTCGCTTTCGTCATTAACGCCATCAATTATAATCGGACTTGAACCATCCTTTAATGTTTGTGTATTAAATTCGTTCTGTAAGCGGTCGAATTCGGTTTCTTTTGGGGCACATAACTCAACAGGGGAAGCCATTTTTCCGCATTTTCTCTTCGTTACTCTATCAAGAATCAGTTCACAATCCCACTTCTGATCTGTGGGGACGACCGGTGGTATATTTAAAGGATCACAATGGTCTCTTCGCAAGTTCTTTATTTGTCGCTTCTCTCTTTACAAAAATACTCTTTACAGTCTCATTAGATATTCTCTCGCACAACTGCCACTACTCTCTCCCTCTTCACCGTGCTACCAACCTAGATACCTACATATATAAGTAATATGATTGGAAAACTACCTCATCAGTGCAACTTTTGTGAGAAGCAGTTTCCATTATCGACTTACGGCTATATATACGGATATACATCGCTTGATGTTTGTACATGTGAGAAATCCAATTAAGGAATTCCCCAATATGTATCAAACGTGCGTATTTTTGCAGTTTCTACTCTACACGAGTGTACAACTATTTTTCGTACACCCTCACGCAGAGCTGCTGCTACGTTTATTCGGGTAATCCACCGTGGAAAATGTGATAAGTAATATGATTGGATCCTTAATTGGATTTCTCATATGTACAAACATCAAGCATACTACTATATATAGACGTAAGTCGATAATGGAAACTACTGCTCACAGAAGTTGCACTTATGAGCGGTAAACCGCGAAACGCGTCTGCAAATGGTGGGAGGTAGTTTTCCAATCATATTACTTATCACATTTTCCACGGTGGATTACCCGAATAAGCGTAACAGCAGCTCTGCGTGAGGGTGTACGAAAAATAGTTGCACACTCGTGTAGAGTAGAAACTGCAAAATACGCACGTTTGATACATATTGGGGAATTCCTTAATTGGATTTCTCATATGTACAAACATCAAGTATATATATATATATATATATATATATATATATAAGGGAGAGCGTTCTTTGAAGTAGAATAGGATGAATCCTTTTACAATTCTGAAGTGGGATCACAGTATTCCCGAGTAAGACCGATCAAGCAATATACTCCGGACTGTGAAAAATATAAAGATATTTCATGTCGATAGAGATGTGGAAAATGCAATTGAATGGTTAGCAAGCATTGAGCTCAATGGAGAATTATTTGCATGGGATAATTCTATGAAATTAGCGACAGAAAGAGGTCACCCAGAAGGGACTGCGTTGAATTGGTATGCCACATCGGAGAGATATACAGAGGTGGGTAGATTTTGGCAGATGTTTTAGATACACATTCACTAAGCTAAGTACGACTGCTGGTAAATGGGATGCCATGAGAAACAGGATACAAAGGGACAAGGAAAGTATTACAGAATATTTTTTTAGACAAGTAGGGGTTATGTAGAGAATTAAAATTGATAATTAGGGAGGTTTGGGATGAAATAATTGAAGGAGTTAGTGTGAGTGAATATAAACCTGCAATTTGTGTTAAGGATTATGTAGTTAAAGGGGATATTGACTGACTTAATAGCACTAAAGCGAAATAGAATACTAAAAAGGAATTATTACAAATCCAATTAGACGAAAGAAGAAGCTTCCGATTGGAAGGGACATGGTGATAAGAGACCACCAATAAGGAATGACAAGGGTGAACCAAAGTGGTTTAATTGTGGGGAGTATGGACATTTAGCGGGTGGTTGCCGTAACGAAAAGAAGAAATTCAAATGGTTTAAGTGTGGAAATAACGGGCATATTGCAAAACATTGTTCACAGTATAATGAAAGGTAAGGAATAATACAGTAAGAGAGTCCATGAATGTAATTAATAATGAAACCATGGTAGGCACCATAACGAAGTATTTAAAAGATGTGCTGGTGAACAAGAACTACAAATGTGTGGGTCTTTTTAATCCTGGCAGCGCAGTTTGTGCCATGACTGCTAGTGCTACACTAAGAGCTGGATTTAATATGAGTAAATTTGCCGACATAGAGTTAGTTGGGTTCGGACATACCAATGTGAGTGGCATAGGCACTTGCAGCGTGGAACTGTCAATTGATAGTGTTATGGGGAATATAGAGCTTGTTGTAGTACCGGATGCAGTACAAATTTATGAACTTACTGTTGGTAGGAGTTGGACAGAACTACCACACATAATGTATTCCAAGATGGCTGACAAACTGACAACTAGTGACATTAGTGACTATTTTAATAAGTTTAACGTTGAAGAAGGGAGTGAAAACATTAAATTATTTTGCGAAACTAAACAAGAATTGCCAACATTTTCGGTATATTTTATTGATGTTAAGGTAAATAATGAGGACTTTGCGTTACCAATAATGAATAATAGTGATAGGGCCATTACGTTAGAAGCAGATGCCATGTTGCAAGAATTAAAAATGTATTGGTTAAGAACAATTCTATGTTTAATATATGTAAGAGAATAATTGACCCAAATGATATTTGTACTCCTAAACCTGTTAATGAAAACCTTAATTTAATTAATTAATTTATGAATATGCTGATATTTTTGTTTTTAAGCTAGATGAATTAGGCTGTACAGACGTGATCAAAATGGAGATTGAAGAACAACCAGGAAGTAAGCCCGTGGTGTGCAAACCGTATCGTGCGTCAGCGAAGGAAACACAACAAATACAAGAGCAGGTGAACGAATGAAGAAAAGTCGGCATAGTTGAAGATACAAGGAGTCCATATGCAAGCCCCGTGTTACTGGTTCCTAAGAAGAAAGGTGAGATGAGATTAGTAGTGGATTACCGAAAACTACATAGCCAGACGAGGAGAGAGCATTATCCTCTACCCAACCTAGATGACGACTTGGGAAAGATGGGGCGTGCCAAATTATTTGCTGCCTTGGATTTAGCAAGTGGTTATTTGCAGATTCAACTGATGGAGAGTGCTAAGGAGAAAACGGCATTTATCACCTCTGATTGCACTGGACAGTTTTGGGACCGCTGCGAAATAAAACGACATTGTGCTATATGGACGACCAGCTTATGGCTGAAGACTGGGACGAGTTGATACAAAACCTAAAGGAGATATTCGAACAAATGAGAGCGGCAAATTTAACATTGAGGTTGAGAAAATGTAGCTTTGGGTTGGAAGAGATCGACTTTTGGGGTATACGATTTCGAAAGGCGTAGTGAAACCTGGAGAACACAAATGCTTGGCTATTAGAGATTTCCCTACTCCTCAAAACATTCACCAGATCAGACAATTCCTAGGGCTGGCCAATTACTTCAGGAGGTTTATACCTACATTTGCGAAGTTAGCACAACCACTAACAGAACTACTACGCAAAGAGGTTAAGTTCGAATGGAAAGAGACGCAAGACACCAGTTTCCAGACACTAAAGGAGAAGATAAGTTCAAGACCAGTATTGCGGGTCTATCGACCAGATGTGCCGCCGGAAATACACACAGATGCTTCGAATCAAGGACTAGCTGGCCTAATATTGCAAGCAGATGAAAATAATGAACTCCACCTTGTGCATTATGTGAGTAAGAAGCTTACTATGGAGAAAAACGTTACCATTCAACGAAGTTAGAGTTGATGGCGATTGGGTGAACTGTTGCTAAGCTGAGGTTATTTTTAATCGGAATTCCGCTCCAAATTGTTACAAATTGTCAGGTTTTAGTTTATATGTACGCGAAAAAGACGGTGAATCCACAAATTGCAAGATGGTATGACCTAATAATGCAAAATGATTTCATAATAAGACATCGAAGTGGCGAGAGGATGCGTTGAGTCGAAACCCGGTAGAGGAAAGCGGTGACACCATGACGAAAGCAATAGAAGATCAACTGGAGGTCATGAGTGTTTTGACATTGGAAGAAGAAACTGGTATGTTCCAACAGCAAGATGGAGGAATACGCGCACATGTACTTTGTGTTGAGGAAACCCGATGATGATCAGATGTTAGAAGAAAGACATTTTTTTAATAATTATGAATTGATAAATGGGGTGCTGTATAAAAGATGTAAAGACAGATTATTATTCGTAGTGCCGAAAGCTATGAAGAGGAGTGTCGTCATTAGGCATCATGACTTAATGGGGCATTTTGGCGTCGAGAAGACAGTAGCAAAAATAAGAAAATACTATTGGTTTGAAAATATGAAATCGTACGTGAAGGTACATGTTAATAACTGTTTAGATTGTATATTATACTAAAGACGCGGCGAAAAACAGGTAGGGTTACTGAATCCGATACCAACAGGAAGGAGGCCCTTCGACCTACATATGAATCGTGTGGGTCCTTTTATAAAGAGCAGCAGAGGACGGATGTATATTTTAACCGTTATCGATAATTTCACAAGATTTTTACGCCTGTATGCTGCGACTGATACTAAGGCAAAAACAGTTCTAAAGTGTCTCCAAAGTGTGTGTTCGTACAAGACTTCGGGTTGCCGGAAAGAATTACCAGCGATAGGGGAACAGTATTCACAAGTAAGGAGTTAGGAGAATTTTGTGGAAGGAACGGAATAGTCCATGTGCTAAATAGTCCGCGACATCCTCAAGCTAATGGTATGGTGGAGCGAGTACATAGGATCATTGTACCAATGATATCGATAAAAATGAAAAGCACGGATGACAGAAATTGGGAGCAATATGTAGATGAAGTAGCTACTGAGTATAATGCCACTGAAAACAAATTAACTAGAAAATCACCATTTCAATTACTTTATGGATACTAGCCTCGATTTAGAGATGGAATCGCGAGAAAAGTAAAGATATCGAACGGAACAATGACACACGAGATTTGGAAGAGTTACGCCAAGAAGCGAGGGGAAGAATCGATGAAGCTCAACGGGTAACAAGCGATATTATGATAGGAAGTCCACCATCCCACCAAGATACGAACTGGGAGACATAGTCTTTATGTCAACTGTGGGTAGTAACCCAGGGCAATCCAGAAAGACCGACCCTAAATATAAAGGGCCATTGACAATAATTGATGTCTTACCGTCAGACACATACCGAGTGGCCAAATTAGTGGCAGATGGTCAGCACAAGTATGTAACCACTGCGCATGTGAACTAGTTGAAACTGTGGAAGGGTACGTGTGAGCAAGAAGAAGAGGATCACCCGGAAGACGAAGAACAAAAACAAGAAGATGAAGAGAGAAGCGCGAGTGAAGATGAGAACAGAAAGGAGGTAGAATTGGGCAAAAGATCGAGTGTTAGATCTAAGTACCTGGAGTATTATGAACTTTGAATCGGCTACGCAGGATGGCCGAGTGTAATGAATTTTTCTATTATTTTATGTGTATGAGTGTAATAAATGTAATAACAAAAATTACGAACAATCAAGACTGAACGAAAATTTTCTAATGAAGTATAGATAAACAACTTGCGATTTTATACTTCAGTTTTCCTACAGTAATACTAATTGGTAATTTGAGGAGGGGCTACAGCAAACACCAATTGCGGATACGCATCCCACTAATTACATTTTTCGATGAAGCTAATATGGGAATCCAACTCACGATTATTGTCGCCATTTATCCATATGATATCCATGATATATATAAAGAAATAGAACTATCTTTTCCAATAATATTTACAATTTCCAAAAATATTTATCAATTACGTACATATTGCTTTAAAATATGGATTAACGATTTTATCTATAGGTTCATAATTTTCGAAGAAGCTCATAGGTGCTAATTTGTATGTTGCTGGCGATTAAGCTCTATTTAATAATTTAATAGAACAAAATTGAAATAAAAACATTATTTTATCCTTCACATCCAGTTGTCGATATTTCATAGTATTTACTTATACTTATATCTTATGTCTACAGTAGGTAGAAATGGCCTATTTTTTTATATCTTGTAAATAGTTAATATTTCTATTTGCCTTGTATTCCCTTTTAATGTAATTTTACCTGATGCGGCGTTATTTCAGATTATCACGCCAGCTAAGTTTACCTTGCATATTTTTGAATGAGTCAAACACGGATACCCATCCCGTCCACTATGTTTATCCTTTTCTAGCAAGAACGTTTTCTCACACTGCAGCGTTATTGAAAATGATGTAATGTCACATTTTGTTAGTAGGCAACTTAATATAGAAAAATTTGCCTGCAAGCAACTGATGGCAGCTGTCAATCATTTCAACCAATCCAGCGTTGAGCTTTTCTGGGCTAGTGGAATTTTAACGCACGCAATGATTCATACACGGAATTGCGAAACGCCAATTACAGTAAATTGTTTGAACGCTTGAATATTATTCTATATACCACTGCATTATAAACAACTTTATCAAAGCTACTTTGAATATTATCACTGTATTATTACAACAAACGTTTCTAAGGGCACTTTGGAGCACTAGTTTTGATAAACCAGTGATAGCACTAATAATAATTATTAACTGGCCGCTATAATATCTATTGTGCTTAATACAAAGTAAATGAATGTGTAAACAGGTATTATAAGTTAATGACTTTTGACTTTGGTTTACGTTTTGTGGAAGCAAATTTAGGTACCTAATCATCCCCATCCTAAATACCTAATCACATGAAAAATAAACAACAGGTATTCTCTCCACCTGACCAACATTTGTCAAATTAGAAATCATAATAACTTTTATCATTTTCTTTCGAGTTCTTTTCTTGTAGCAGAGACTTTATTATAGTGTATACATATAGTGCCTCTTGGTGTCATTCCAAAGGAACTATAGCTACACTTACCTACTTTTGCATCTTAAGTAGATACTGTTTGTTAATATTAAAACGAGTCCCGGATTAAAAACATCCGACTACTTCCTGTAACTGTAAAAGCAAAAAAGGCCTAGCAAGGCGATTTTTGGAAAAAAAGGAAGGGATCCTCGGCACTCTATGCAAATACAAACGAAGTAGTTGATAATTCCATAGAATCACAATTGGAGAGAACGATAACTGCTGATGATAGTTTAGATGACGGTGTATTTGTCGAATCCGAGTCACTAACTTATGAAAAATTGCCAAAAAAAAAAACGGTCATATAACTGGTGGAAGAATTGTTGACATTGATCATTTTTTACTGCATTGAAATCAATAAAGCACGAAGATTTTGGCTGTAGTTTTTACGATGTCAGTATCATTAATGAGAAAAGATTAATATTTTCACTTACAAATGTAATATGTGCGGACTTGAAGATAATTTTACTAGAGGAAAAAAATGTTTTCGGAATTATGCGCCGTTTTACATATGCCATCTTTGACAGACAAAACTTATATATGTACATACGTGTGCGAAACAACATATTAATATAATATAATTTATAATACACTGTCGGGTGTTGCTTGTGTCATTGAAGCTAGGACAGAAAACATTTAAAATTTAAGTGTAAAAAATTATTCCATACGATGAAATGATAGGAGATGGCGGTAGTAGCATATATGAGAATATTCACGATTTGAAACCATACAGACCCAACTGTTTTATTGAAAACATTGAATGGCGAAACCATGTTTTGCGAAATTATTGCAATAAAATCTGAGATATTGCAAAAACGCTAAAAACCGATATGAATTTGAGAAATAGCTTACGTAATAATGTAAAAAGGTTTAGAACAGCGAGTATTGGTGCTATAAAATATAGAAAAAATTAAGACAGTCCAATGTACAAGAAAATTGAAACTTTTAAAATGACATTTTAACTAACCAGGCTGGTCAAGCAAATGGGATAATTTATAATGATTTTTTAAATAGTCCTTTATGCGGTCTGTTTATACAAAGTATTAATCGCGTAGCAAATATATCGGCTAGTTTACTATACGATGTAGATAACAATTTGGCGGAATCATACAATTCACTAGCAAATAAATTTGTTGGGGGAAAGAAGAATACATTTTTCTTGGAAGGGGTCATATCAGAGTAGTAATCAGATTCAATAGTAAGGGTAGGTTGGTAAATAGTTTTAGAAAAAATAACTGATGGGAAAAAATTGGAAAATTCACAACAAAATATCATAACAAAATAAAGTCAAAAGTTAAAGTAAGAGCCACAAAAAGGAAATTCCGCGTTTGTAGTGCATATTCTGATTATTGGCGCAATACTTAAGATGATCACATAGGTATTCCGAATATGGCGACAAGTGAATTTGAATATATTCTATATTTCTATAGAAAATTGCAAATCTTAAATGGACTGACTGACACAGATATTGTCATGATAGAAAAAATCTTTGGCCAAAATTCAAATCCAGATTGACGTAAAGAGAGAGAGAGTGTGTAGGATAACAGCAAGTATATTTGGAAACGTTTGTAAAATGAAGCCAGCAACCGACGCAGCAAACATGATAAAACACATTGTATATTCGCGGAAAACAAGTATAAACTCGATTTTGCCTAAACCTTTACAGTATGGAATAGTTAATGAAGAAAAAGTAAATGAGCGATTCACAAATGTAAGGGGTTTGATTGTTTCAAAATGTGGCTTGTTTTAGATGAGGATAACAGATTTTTAGCAGAATTTCTGGATGAACTTATTGGTTCCAATGCGTGTATTGAAATAAAATGCCCATACTCGGATCGAGAACAGTTAGAGAAGGGATTAATAGTAAAAAAATTTCTTTTGCCCGATAGATAACGATGATGATATTACATTAAAACAATCACATAACTATTATTTTCAAGTCCAAGGACAGTTAAACATAACCAAATGTGAAATGTGTTAGTTTGTAGTATTCATCCAAAAGGATTTAAAATATTGCATTGCAAAAAGAAATATTCAGTATGGGACTGAAAACATGGCGTTGCATTTACAGAAATTTTATTTCAAAGCCCTGCTTCCGGTATTAGTCGATTCAACATATAACAGACACAAGCCGATCAGAGAAATATTCAAAAAGATTTATAATTATTATTATGTATTTTGCATTAATTTATTAGCGGAAATAATGCAATAGGCTTACTGCGGAAACCAGTATACAGTGTTATACCTCTTATAGGTGGTGTGGAAATAAATACTTACTAAAATTAACGAATAATTATAGCAATCTTAATTTTATTTGTTTATAAGTTAATTTTTTTTTATTTGTGATATTTATTTATTTATTGTGGTATTTACGCTATAAAGCCATCCTTTTAAATTTGGGCTTAAGTTTTCATGTAATTGAATAACACTTTAATGAGATTATTACAATCACCCTAATAGAGTAAGATCCCAGGGCTGTCAGACGTTACTTATTTTCTGATTACCAAATTGTATTAGAGAGGGTGGTGTTAGTATGTACTTTGAAGATATGCGTACTAGCTAGCTTGAACAGGCGACCAATTTGCAGGTACCAGGTGCTAAAGGTATATAAAAACAGTGATAACTTTTCTTGTAGGCTGACTGTTGATTTTTACATATGTTTTACACAACATCATTAAAAATAAAAATCAATGTTGCCAGACAGTTTGGGTAGGCGATAATTTCCGGCAGACACTTTAAAAGCTTGCAAAAAAATAACGTAAGTTTACTTATAGTCTGAGTTTTGATTTTTATATATGAGGTTCTCAGAACTATTTCAATACTATTTGTAAGCAGCCAGAGAAATCGTAGGGGACAAATATCTCCTAGACACATTTAAAAGCTTACGGTGTGTACGAGCTCGAGATCATTATTCGTATACTTACAAGTGAGAAAAATATCCATGCGCGTCGATTTCGATTTAGGTTTGAGAAGAGTATAAAAAATCCAATAGATAATTTTTTGTTGACTATACAAAAAGAACAAAAGCAAAAGTTGGTGGTAAAGTGCAGGAAGTGCGTATTCAAAGGGATTTATTTGGGCGCATGCTCGGTATATCGATTGATCATAAAATTGATATGGCAAAAATTTTATTATACCCAATAACTCAAGTGCTACTATCTATGTGCCATATTGATGGTGGTATTTGCAAAACCCAAAAGTATATTCTAATGAAAGTTCTGGAAAAAGAATACTTTTCGCCATCTATTAAAGATTATGAGAGATCTCTTCGACAAGTCAACAGAGTTGGAATTCAACATTACTGGACCCGACATAGTTCGACCGTCTGACTTCACAAAAGAATTGAAAAATACAGCGTGATTCAGGAGGAAAGGTAAAGATTTTGGTGGGTGATAGTATAGACAAATGCGAACAAAAATATCCTATTAACATGTGTCTTATTTTTATTGGTTACAGAGATACGGGTCATTAACTCATTAACATGTGTCTAATTTTTATTGGTTACAATAAACCCCTCACAGCAGGAAAAAGTCAAAGGCACAAAGAAAAGTAGACGCAAAAGACTAAGTTGAAAGAATATTTTCAAAAATGCCACCTCCGACTTCAATGCACTTTCTAATTCTTTTGACTGTACTATGTGTAGCTCTTCCGAGGTCGTCTTGGCGTTCCTTTATGAGGGCAGCACAATTCATAATTCGAACGATCAATTCGTCTCTTGTGTTTACTTTATCTTTGTAAACTTCGTCTTTCAACCATCCCCACAGGCAGAAATCTAAAGGGGCAAGGTCCGGGGACCTCGGTGGCCAAGCCACGGAACCATTTCTGCCGATCCATCTTCCGAGGAATGGTACGTTTAAATGCTGTGTCACCAGACGACTAAAATGAGCAGGGACTCCGTCATGCTGGAAGAACATACTCATCCTTGTAGCCAAAGGAACATCCTCCAATAATGGTGGAAGGTCGTTTTCAAGAAACTCTAGATAACGGGGCCCTGTAAGACGATGCCGTAGGATAACAGGCCCAAGGAGATGATTGTCAATCATACCACACCACACATTTACGGAGAAGCGTTCTTGAAAATGTGTTTCCACAAAGGCATGTGGGTTTTCGTCGGACCACCGATGTGAGTTTCTAGTGTTATTGATACCGTCACGAGTGAAAGTGGCTTCGTCCGTAAACAGTATTAATGGAATTACTCGGCGATTTGCAATTAGCCAACGACAAAATTCCAAACGTCTACCTTCATCTTCTTCTCGAAGGTGTTGCATCCGTTGTAAATGAAAAGGATGCAAGCCTTGCTCTCGTAACGTCCGCCATACTCTTGTTTGTGGAACACCGACTACGTTCTACCAACCGCATAATGTCTTCAGCTTCATTCACATTTTGTTCATTTGCACGTTCAGATGCAAAATGACTGCTTGGTACTGCACCAGTCTCGCGCAGTGTAGTGAAAACACGACCGAACACTCTTGATGTGAAGTCTAACATTGTGATTAGGTGTTCTGATACCGATATTGTAGCGGTAATGTTGGGCAATTTTCATCATTTGAAAAACGATGATTCTCATGTGTGGATATTAATTGGCACGGGAAATAAGCTAAGATATGTTGATATTTCGAAAATCTACGAAAAGTTTGGACCGTCTTTATCTCGAAGCTTACCAGGCTTTCACGCGATCGCTGGCTGTGATTACAATCCCAAATAATATTCTTAAAAATCAAGAGTATCAAAACCATTCACCACATTTGGCGAACCAGAGTTATTTACTAATGTCGAACAAGAGGAGAAAACCTTTAATATTATTCAAAAGTTCATTTGTGATGTTTACAACGTGGTCGGAATTATTGATGGAGATGCCGCAAGACTTCAATTATTTATTAATACTTACACTGCTTCCGACGTAAATGAAGAGTTTGTTTTCAAAAGTATCAAAAACTTCGATGCAAGCAACTTACCACCGTGCAAGACTGAACTTCGTCAACAGTTCCGACGAGCAAATTACATCGCTAGTCTCTGGAATAATGCCTATATGAAGGTACTTGGTATTTTCAATCCTGAAGATAATGGATGGAAATTAAAGGACAACAAATATCAATTCAACTAGTTCGATGGAGACCAATTGTCAGCCTTCGTCAGTGAATCTCTTGATGGGTATTTCTCTTCAACTTCTAAATTCTTTAATGTACATACATATATATTTGTAGGTGGTTGAGAATTAATTATGTTATTTGTTTTTACAGACACAAAAACAAATGATACTGATGATAATAATGATAATGATGACGACTTAGATATACAATACCCAAATTGATTGGAAGACGATTTATCAAATATCAACGATAAAGATGATGAAAATTCAAAAATACTGTTCATAATAAAAAGAGAACTCATCTTACAATAATTATAAGCTTTTAAATGTGTCTGCTTACAAATAGTATTGAAATAGTTCTAAAAACCTCATATATAAAAATCAAGACTCAAACTATAGGTAAATTTACATTATTTTTTTGCAAGCTTTCAAAGTGTCTGGCGGAAATTATCGCCACACCAAACTGTCTGGCAACATTGATTTTTAATTTTGAATGATGTGTAAAACATATGTAAAAATCAACAGTCAGACTATAAGAAAAGTTATCACTGTTTTTATGTACCTTTAGTACCTGGGACCTGCAAATTGGCCGCCCGTTCAAGCTAGCCGGCATCTTAAAAAATATTTTTTAATGAAATGTCTCTTACTGTTAAATACAATAAGTGCATCGTAAAAATGTGTAGCTAAAACTAGTGTAGACAAAGTCCCTTACGTATTTTTTAATATTATGCATATAACAATGTTTACATAAAACAGTAAATAGCAAACTAAATTTGATACATTATTACTTAATACTGTCTATTATCATAACCTACGCATATGGTTAAGAGGCTCTTCAAAGAGTATCGGTGTTGATATAGAGACATACAGCTGTATTTACTAATTTAAAAAAAACCATGACTTAAATTTTTTAAATTAAATTAAGTCCACCAAATAGGTCTAAAAGTATTAACCGCGATCTACTTTTAACGTGCCCGTGAATAACTGCAAATTGAAGTCGACTCACAAGGGAAGGTCCCGAACCCGGAAATTCAAAAAATTTGAAACTTTGGAAATATATACAACATATATAGGTGTGCTATACGCAATTTTTTTTTGTGCCGACATTCACTTTGAAGGAGTGAAACACCCCATCGAAAATTGACGGATTTTCAATTTTCTCCACACAACTCCAGTAAAAAGAAAGATAGAAGATAGGTGTAAATGCAATAGTTGCAGCATACATCAAGATCTTTCAAAATATGTGACTATCATATATACAGAGTGTTGCGTTAAGCCTTGCGCTTATACTGCAGATGTTTTTGTGACAATACAAAGAAAATATTGAGATATAACTTGTGTGACTTTTAATTCAGCTTACAACTATGTAGGGTGTTCTAATGTACAGAGTGTTCCAGAAGTAAATATCACCCTATCCTTGGTTATATCTAACAGAACTTCATATATTATATTATAATATATATGTATATATATTATTAAATACTTATTGCAAGGAATGATCTCAATCCCGCAAATTTAAAATATGAAATTTGAGAATATGTAAACCACATATAGAGGTGCGATACGAATTTTTGCTGCAAAGTTAATGAAATTTACTGTATATCTTTGCGGTACTATATTTATTAGATAAGACATTGTTTTGTGTGATAATAATATTCGAAGTTTTTATCTAATGGTGTAAACATGTTTTTATAAAAACGCAATAATCAACCAAATGCAATGATAAATGATAACGTTGCTTATATAAATTCCCCACCTGACATTAATAGTATTTGTTGTTTGACTGTGTAACAAACCGGTGGTGCTGAAAATGGTTGTCGTAAATACTTTAAATGTAATTCGCTTGCTCATGGTAACATTTGACGTTGCCAATATCAATAATCCAACACCTGTGAATAACCACGAAGTGGAATTACACGACATAATAAATTGAACGTCAAGAAGCCGTTCAAAAAGATACTTCATTTTCGCTGGAAATTGACACAACACTAGAATTTTTGAATCCAGTTAGACCACATTCCGTAGACTTCGTAGATGATGTATACGCACCTACACGCGAAGAAATTTTAGAAGCGATGGAAGCTGAAGACGAACAGTGTGTTCCAGAAGAAGGCGGTATTGTCACTTTGGAATATAAAACCAAAGCTGTTGAATACTGGAAAAGTGGGAAAACGAAGCGACTTACGTTAGCAACCGTCCAAAAGAAATTTCGAAAAGTTTCAACTCTCCAACAATTGTACAGGTAAACAGTGAACTCCATTTAATATAACAACGATTTGTCTTTATTTTCTTTTATTTGTTCTAGATGGGAAGAAACAGTAAACCGGGGAGGCGCACGACGGGAAAAATTGCTACAAATTTCGGAATCCGTTTATAATAAGTTTGTAGAGAGTATTGATTCGGGTGATATTCATGATTTGGACATTCAAAGATGGGCTTTGCAAGCTAATCAAGGAATAGATTTAGAAAACTTTAAAGCATCCCGGCATTGGGTCTGGAAATTTAAGAAAGCGTATAGAATAGTTTCAAGAAAAATAAATAAATTTATTACGCGATCATATGGTACAGATTCCTCAAAGCTGAATGAAATCGCTTCAACATTTGTTAGCCATGTAAAAGATCACATAAAACAAGTCGGAGAAGATAATACATTCAATGCCGATGAAAGTGGCTTTAATCTAGAGCTTCATTCTGGTCGCACGTTAGCTGTGCAAGGTTCAAAAAGGGTTACAGCAGTTGTGCAGTCAATATCCGCAACAACACATAGTTATACCATACTTCCCACAATATCAGCTTCTGGAAAACTTCTTTCCCCTCTATTTATTGTCATGAAAGAACAAAGTGGTAGTTTCGGTCCGCGTGTAACACAGTCTTTGTTTGAACCGTGGAATGTTTATGTAAGGGCTTCAACGTCGGGAAAATTAACAAAAGAACTGTTTAATGAATGGCTCACCCGTGTGTATGTGCCAAATGTGGGAGCTCAGAGCGTGTTATTCTTGAACTCTTGGACTGGTCATTGTCCTGCTACATTGCAAAAGAGTATACCATCAAACAAGCATGTTGAAATATTGACGATACCGAAAGAAACTACGGCAATGATACAACCACTAGATGTATATGGTTTCCGCATATGGAAACATTTTGTAAGAAAATTTTCCGATCTTGTGCTACTGTTTGGTTATGATATTGTATTGCATGAACGCAATAATGTTATCAAATTACAGTCCCTTATTCACAACCAACTTTCGGCACCAACGTATCACGATGTATTTGCTTATGCTTGGTATAAAAGTGGATACATTGTTCAAAAACCAAATAAGTTTGAAAATCCGGTAGCTTTTGCTTTTAGACAACAGGATTTTATACATCCTGCTAGCTGTTCCATATGCGGTGCCCATGCCATCATACGATGTGCGTGGTGCAACGAATTCCTATGTTTTAAACATTTCTTTGAAGAATTTCATCACCATACAGAATAATTATTCATTTGCCAGTATTTCACTACATAATAAATATGACCAAAAGATGCAAAGTGTTATCTACAAAAATGTCCTATATATCTTATACTTTATGACTAATCAGCTAATCACATATAAATTATATTGATGTACTTATCAATATTTGTATTGCTTAAAATGTTAAAAATATTGATATATTTGTTATCGCTTAATAAAATCGATTAATTGTAAGATATAACTTTGGTCTAAAAAACTAACCTTTTCCTGTTACAACAGCGAGTGATTAAATCAAATTAATAAATTGCGCATTACATATGTCTTCTACATATTTCCAAAACCAATACTTTGGATGTTATTATCAAACAAAACAATGTCTTATCTAATAAATATAGTACCGCAAAGATATACAGTAAATTTCATTAATTTTGCAGCAAAAATTCGTATCGCTCCTCTATATGTGGTTTACATATTCTCAAATTTCATATTTTAAATTTGCGGGATTGAGATCATTCCTTGCAATAAGTATTTAAAAATATATATACATATATATTATAATATAATATATGAAGTTCTGTTAGATATAACCAAGGATAGGGTGATATTTACTTCTGGAACACTCTGTACATTAGAACACCCTACATAGTTTTAAGCAGAATTAAAAGTCACACAAATTATATCTCAAACTTCTCTTTGTATTGTTACAAAAACATCTGCAGTATAAGCGCAAGGCTTAACGGAACACTCTGTATATATGATAGTCACATATTTTGAAAGATCTTGATGTATGCTGCAACTATTGCATTTACACCTATCTTCTATCTTTCTTTTTACTGGAGTTGTGTGGAGAAAATTGAAAATCCGTCAATTTTCGATGGGGTGTTTCACCCCTTCAAAGTGAATGTCGGCACAAAAAAAAAATTGCGTATAGCACACCTATATATGTTGTATATATTCCCAAAGTTTCAAATTTTTTTGAATTTCCGAGTTCGGGATCTTCCCTTGTCAGCTGACAAATGCAGTTTTGAATTTGTATTCATTTATCGAGTCTTTTTCTGTAGATATTTAACTATTATTAATTATGTACAGATACGTGTTAGTCATCATTTGCATATACATATGTAGTCCAACCAGGATATAAAAAAACAATTTCAAAATAAAATAGGAAATAAAATATTTTATTTCCAAGAAGTATTTTAGATTAATATTTTTGCGCCTTAATATTATATAAAAGCAAAACGTCTTTCGCGCATAAAGCTAAATTTTTAAATGCAGTTTTGATCTGAAGTTCTATTCATTTATCCAGTCCTTTTTTCTGCAGGTAGGTATTTTTCTATTAATAATTATTACAGATACATATTACTCGTCATTTCCATATCTATAGTCAGACCTGAGTAGAAATACTATTTTCAACATAGAATCGCAAATAAAATATCTGATTTCCAAGTAGTATTTTTGTAGCATTTTGTAGTAATGTAATTTTAAACTAACGTTTTTAGGCCTTAATATTATATAAAACCAAAACGGCTTTTGCGTACATAGTTAGATTTTAACAAAAATTCTCGTAACTAAAGGTCCACTCATATCTGAAGCGTGTCGCCGTTAAATAATCATATCGATAACACAAACATGTTAAGATTTACGGTTCCACACGAATCACCCACAGAGAAAGGATGTTATAAGTAGTGTTGAACATATGGCACTTAAATACACACATCTATTCCTTCTTTTCTCAAGCGACACACTCTTATAATGGCCGGAATTTATTATTTTCTCAAATGTTTACGTAACCCTTTCTTGTAACTACTTTCAGCGCTTTAATTACATATATTTCATTGTAAGTATAAAAAAGCTAATGGCACTGCTTCATGAAATAATTATCGAAAAACAATTTAACAAAAATGAAAGATTACGCATCACTACGTATACGGTTTGTTAGATTGGCTGCATACCTCCAACGCCGCCTCGATTTGCATTTAATTATTAACTTGCTGTACATAGGTACTAACACTATCCTGTCCAATACATTTTGTTAATCAGAAACTAAGTAATGTCTGGCGACCGTGAAATCTTGGACTATGAGTCCCGTCATAAATTAACAAAATTTACCTAGTGTAAAACATAAAGTGTTGCTTAGTTCTAATAAACTGTTTCAAAATTCTATAAAAAATTAGAGCTATTTTCTGCAACACATTGATACCGCCAGCACTACTTCAAGTGCAGAAATACGATTATGAGGTGGACTGGCGTTTTAACCGTTTTAATTAAATTTTGAAAGAAACATCCAATTTTTCAAAAATCTACTCGTCGAGCTGCATAGATAAACGTAACAGCAACACATGGAAACCCCGAGCGCTGCTACAAATACAAAAATACCATCGCGTTTTACATTGCTCGGTCTCTAGTACAGTGGTGCCTTAAGGGAGTAATAAAAATTAACCAAATTAATGTTCCAACAGACTGAAAATTAGTTCGATGACATTGGACCTAAAGGCGAATCGATTGCGTGCAAGAAGGGTACTAGAAAATCTGTAAAGAAGAACTAATGTTGCTTTCTGTAAGATAATTAAACAATTTTTACAATATTCTATGTTAATAATAAATAATATTGTAATTAAACTTAATGTAAATAATGTGTTTTTGGTTACATGGACAAATAGCCCCGCACATAAGGCCATTATTTGCGCTCGGCTTATTTACTTTAAGAAATTGCATTTTTAAAACAGTACATCATTGGCGAATCTAATTGTGCTTTTAATTAATTTATTAATTCGAAATAAGCATATAATCGTAGACAGATAGCTCCGGTCTTCCCTATGCATATCAATATTTATTTGGTACTTACTTTTAAACATAAATATAAATGGCACAATACGGTATTAACACTTCTGAGTTGCACCACTAACTCTAGGAACAATTTATAGATTTACGTAAATGTATATCAAAGGAATTGATAAAGCGAAGCCGATAACAGTTTTTCAACTTTTATTTATTCGCTTTCATGTAGTTTCAACATTTTACAAAATCAAATACATACATGATGTAATACTCCTATGCGATGAACGAAATTAATGCAAAATAATATATTTTTGTTGATCTACTGATTGAAGCCCAAATCAAAATAAGGTCACGCTGCAACACTTTTCTATATGTTCAGCATGTTGTTTTCTAATGCATAGAATAAAAAATCAATTAGATTAATACTATCTATTTATGTCTAATAATACAAAAAAATATATATATTAAGGTGACTCTCTATAGCAACCTATTATCTAGGTGCGTTATTGATAGGCTGATTGCCAGGAAATACCTTATATCCTATACACAACTTGTATATACCAATAATGCAGGGCCGATCCTAGGTGGTGTGCAGAGCGAGCCATGCACGAACGCGGTCAACTCTGGGAGCAGCCGTCGAAGACGGTTGCAAATTAAAAAATTGAAGAAGGACCCACAGTACGTAGTAAGTCAAAGAATTTCAACCTTATACTTGAGTAAGGTAGTATCTAATTTGGCAACACCGCATTCCTTGCAAATAATTTGGCCAATAAATTCGGCATCTTGGGGAAAGTTTTAGAGAAATTCAATATTGTTGATAAAAATATTATTAAATCAACTTTAACTTACACCGGAGCTATAAAAAAATCCGTAAAGATCAAATCATTGGATACATTAAAAATTGCACTTCTGGTGGCATCAGAGAAAAAATGTTGGTGTATGTTGTTTACCCACGTCTGAAGTGAATACCCATAAATTGGTATTTCTTACGTGGAGGTCATCGCGTTTTCGTTCCACGTGTTTTTTGATGATCTGGAAATCAGTAGGATTAGGTTGTAGGAAATCTTTTTCGTATGCTTAATGTATAATGTTTTCTTTTATTCGTTCTTATACGTTAAATTAGGATGATTCAGATATCATTGTGATTAGGTTGTATAAAATCTTTCTAGAAGGTTTCGTGTATAATCTTTTATTTTATTCTTTCTTTATGTTTATGTATTTCTGAGCCCTTCTGCTCTGACCGTCCAACTCGTCGCCTCCCACGCACAGATCATACTCTTTCTATTGTTTTCCACACGAAACGAGAGCTTGGCTCCGTCCAAATTTGACGCTCGAAATCTAAGGCTTACGCCCGAGCTGGTCTGGTGTCTTCACTTCACTATCGTAATTTTGACAATTGAAGCAGCGTTCGTGGTTTCCATGTGTTACTGTCATGTTTATCTATGGGGCTCTGAGAGTAGATTTTTGAATGTTGTTTGTTTCTTTCAAGATTTAATTAAAACGGTTAAAACGCCAGTCCACCTCATAACCGTAATTCTGCCCTTGAGTACTGCTCGCTAGTCAACACTTTATGCTTTGCACTAGGTAAATTTTGTTAATTTATGACGGGACTCAGGGTGGTCGTCATAATTTCATTAGAGTGTTATTCAATTACATGAAAATTTAAGCCCAAATTTTAAAAAATGGCTTTATACCGTAAATACCACAATGAATAAATATCACAAATAAAAAAATTTAACTCATTAACAAACAAAATTAACATTGCTATAATTCTTCGTTAATTTTAGTAAGTATTCATTTCCACACCACCTATAAAAGGTGTAATACTGTATGCTGGTTTCCCCAATAAGCCTATTGCATTATTTCCGCAAATAAATTAATGCAAAATACCTAATAATAATTATAAATCTTTTTGAATATCTTTCTGATCGGCTTGTGTCTGTTATAGCTTGAATCGAGTAATACCGGAAGCAGTGCTTTGAAATAAAATTTCTGTAAATGTAACACCATGTTTTCAGTCCCGAACTGTCTATTTCTTTTTGCAATGCGATATTTTAAATCCTTTTGGGTGAATACTACAAACTACCACATTTCACGTTTGCTTATGTTTAACTGTCCTTGGACTTGAAAATAATAGTTATGCGATTGTTTTAATGTAATATTATCATCGTTATCTCTCTGGCAAAACGAATTTTTTTACTATCAATCCCTTTTCTAACTTTTCTCGAGCCGAGCATTTTATCTCAATACACGCATTGGAACCAATAAGTTCATCTAGGGATGCTGCTAAAAATCTGTTATCCTCATCTAAAACAAGCCACATTTTGAAACAACCAAACCGCTTACATTTGTGAATCGCTTATTTACTTTCTCTTCATTAACTATTCCATACTGTAAAAATCGAGTTTATACGAATATATAATGTGTTTTATCATGTTTGCTGTGTCGGTTGTTTGGCTTCATTTTACAAACGTTTCCAAATATACTTGCTGTTATCCTACACACACTCTCCTTCTTTTTACGTCAATTTGGATTTGAATTTTGGCAAAAGGTTTTTTTTTATTATGACAATATCTGTGTCAGTCAGCCCATTTAAGATTTGCAATTTTCCATATTCAAATTCACGTGTCGCCATATCCGGAATATCTGTGTGATCATCTTAAGTATTGCGCCAATAATCAGATTATGCATTAGAAACGCGGAATTTCCTTTTTGTGGCTCTTACTTTAACTTTTTACTTTATTTTGTTATGACATTTTGTTGTGAATTTTCCAATTTCTTCTCCATCAGTTATTTTTTCTAAAACTGTTGGGAATGTATGAATAGTACATTTATATTGTATTGTATAGATCTGCGGTGGGCATGTGCGTGTTGGCAAACATGCGCAAGAGCATAATAATAGTAAGTAAGAAAGTATCAGTAGACGCGACAGGAACGGACATGTGATATGCAGTATATACAGTAATAAGTAGAGGCCGGATTATATGGAAAACAAAAGTGGAAATATGCAGATGTTTTGGCCTAAATATGCACTTTCTTATGAAAAATATGCAGATAAAAAAAAGGCGTAATGCTAGAAAATATAATACTATAGAAAAATTCTATTCTATTATGTTTACTACAAGTTTATTTATAACATTTTACAACATAATTAACTATGAAAACAATTTACAATTACATATTTCTCAAAGTTTTCAATAGAAAAATTGTGGCGCTTGTCTGATAACATGTATTTATATATTGAAAAGGTTCGTTCTACGTCCACGCTTGTTATAAGAGCATATTTCAAATTAGAAATATCCTCTAAACGCCAACTGGCGAGGTATTTCTTTACTCGAATACACCTTTTGGGCGTCTAGCACAGATTGTGTATCGCTATCAAGATCCATAATAATTGTCTTTATTTCTTCATAATGATTTACATGAAAAATAGCAGCTTTCAACCACGTTCCCTATCGTGTGATTACTGGTTGAGGAGGCAGCGGAATTGCGGGTAGATGTTGTTTGTAAAACTGAACTCTTAATGGAGCCTTTAAAAACACTTTCTTAACACTGCTAATTAAAGTATTTACCAAGGGAAAATGGTTTCTTCACTTCTTCTGCAACACGATTTAGTCTGTGCGCCAAGCAAGTTGTGTGAATTAAATTTGGGTAAAAGATTTTCAAGTTGCAAGGTGCCTTCAGCATGTATGGTGCGGCATCCGTTAAAAACAATAGAATTGTTTCTGTTGGAATCAATTCCGGTAAGAAAAAGGTTGCCAGTTCTTCCTGTATAAACCTTGTTATTGTCAAATTATTTGCCTTTTCCAACTGTTTGAATGAAATTAAATAAGATTTTGCTGGAACCGATACGTTAAGGATACCTATCATTAAATGAACTATGTATCGGCCCACACTATCAGTAGTTTCATCTGCGTATATGTAAAGGTAATTGTTTGACACAGCCTTCTTAATGCTACTCAATGTTTCTGCATAGATACGGTGAATATAATTTTTCTTAAGGTGCTCTCGTCGGGAATATTATATTTGCTGGTGTACTTTTGCAAAAATAACTTGACATTTAAATTGTTTATTTTATGTAGTGGAATATCTGCCGACACAAACATTAGGCACAAATCTTCATTACATTGTTCTTGTTCCGATTTTTTGGAAGTTGATGGCAAACATTGGGGTAATGTTTGCTGACTCTTCTTCGCCAATTTCATCTTTGATAGTTTTGCAGCATGAGATGGAGTTTTAATATGCTGGTCGACTTGAAACTTTCTCTCACTTATAACCTGCATAAAAATTATCACATCATCAGTTGTTTTCTTATAAAATAAGTGTTAGTAAAAGATAAAGGAGTAATAAAAAACTAATGTGTAAAGAGTTTGCGAAGCAATCGGAGTAAACGACATTTAATAAAATAACCAACACAACGCTTCGACAAATAATTTTATTTTAAAAGGATTTTTATTTAAAAATCATCAGCAGAATACGGAATATCAGATATTCCGTATTGTGCTGATGATATGCGAAAAATACGCATGAAATATACATCCCATTTTACTCATTTTAAAATAAAATTTTAAAATAAAATTATTTATCGAAGCGTTGTATTGGTGATTTTGTTAAACATCGTTTAAAAACTATAGATTAATAAGAGGAAATAATCTTAAATTTTGCTTACAATCTTGCTGCATGCTACGAAAAATACTTTTTCTCCATCCATACGCAATTCTGAATAAGGTGCAATCCATCCAGGCAGAGTCGCTATTTTCTACATTTTTGCTATTATATTTAATAACAACCCACAAGTTTACACTTCGAAAAACCAACGTAAAATGACGTTTAAAATAAATAAGATTGCTTTCGAATATGGGAATAAATTTCTCCGAATAACAAAGAAACACCTGTGCTCCTAATTTTCTGGTAAAATGTATTTTTTTATTTATTTAGAAATTTCAGGGAATTAGCTTTTCCTTGAATTCTGTCCCGGTCTAGATGTACCGGAACAGCATTAATAAATTTGTGGAAGCGCTTATCGGAAAAGTATCGAGAGGAGGCTTCATAGAATGAAATTTATAATTTAAAGAGGGCTGTCTAACTCTTTGTTTGTTGCAACCACGACATATTTTTAGTAATGCATATTCTATAATAAATTACATCCAATAAATAAATAAAACTCGGATACTTCAAATATACTGAATTACTACAAAATATGCAAAAATATACAAAATGCATATATTATACAAATATGCAAATTTATGCAAACTGCATATTATCTGGCCTTTAGTAATAAGTAAATAAAGAAGAATATATTACCTACGCCGTCATTTATTTTAGACATGGAAGCAGAGCCTAGTTGGTGATGTTAAAAAACAAAAAAGTGAGCTAAGTGCAAGGTCGTACACGCAGATATAGTGGGAAAACAAACCGTGAGAAAATAAAAAATGGCTGAACACAACGACATCAAGATATCTACCAGTATTTGATGGAGAGGACTAGAAATATGTGGAAAGACACATAACATTATTTTTGAAATTCAAAAAACGTGAAGAAGTCATAAAAAGGGTAAAGACAACTACAAACACGACTGATTGGGATGAAAATGATCTAAAAGCAATGAACTATATATATAGTGCTATAATAAATAAACAATTGGAGTTCGTAGAAGGAATAATTAAAAAGTTTGATGAAATGTATTTAAAAACATCAACAGCATTGCAGATTGTGTGCAGAAATAAATTAGAAAAATTGAAACTCAAGAGTAACATAGCGTCATTTTTAGTGATTTTGAAAAGTCAGTGAATGAGTTAAAAAATGCGGGTGCAAGTATATCTGAAAAAGAAAAGTTGAATTACATGTTGAATACGTTGCTTAAATCGTATAGCTATATAGGCGATTTAATAGATGTATTGAAGGAAGAAAATCAAACCGTGGATTACGTGGAAAGTAAAATACAGATGAATGAAATGAAGCATCAGCAAACCGACAATACCGGAAGAAAATACAACGCGTTTGTTGCTGATAAAAACCGACAAGAGCGAAAATGCTGTCAATGTGGCAAGGTTGGTCATATCAAGAGAGACTGTAAATATGGCAGCAGCTACGCGGCGAGAAATGGCGCTTCGTAGCGATCACCACGAGGTGAAAAGAAGTTGGAACAGAAAATTACGTCAGAGAACGTGACAATTTTTGCAGTCACCAAGGAGCAAGCGCGCATCGTGCTGATCAGCAAGAACAAAAGAATTCAGATACGAACGCGTGGGCAACAACGATTGGCCATCACGTAGCATATAATACTAAGCAAATTAGGTTAGATAATTACGTAATAAATTGGTTATTAGATAGTGGCTGTACGGATCACATAATTAACAATGACAAATATTTTGATAAATGTGTTGAACGTAAAGAGCTTGTCGATGTACATACATTTACATATATTATTGTTTATATACTTTTGGTAAGGGAAATGTTGTAATTTTATCTTAACTTTTCCTTTGGTAATGTAGGAGATCCTTTTGTACAGTCAAATACCCTGTTGTTACTTTACATATGTTTTATTTAACTCAGATGTATGTAGATACACAAAACGTGGATAGTAAAATATTACAAAACATGGCGATGCATGTGGTATGTATACTGACCTAATACCTTGACAGTATTGGTTACATTTCTGGCGCGTAGTTCAAAAACTATTACTGTTTAACAGAAAAAGGCAGTATTTATCTATTAATCTTTGTTGATGATTTACTAATTTGTAGCATATCAAGACAAAATACAAGATGTTAAAATTCTTTTGTTAGAAAAATTTAGAATGATAGATTTAGGTAAAATAAAAGAATATCCGAGTGTAAATGTAGAATATGATAATCAAAGCCATGAAATGAAATTGATCCGAACAAAATATATTGTCATTAATAAGAGAGTATAATTTAGAAAATAGTACGTTATATAAAACACCAATCGAAGTAAACTTGAAAATTGAAAAATCTGATTAATGTGACAGGAGTATTAAATATAGGAGTTTAATTGGTGCACTACTATACATAAGCTCAGGCACGAGATTGTAAGTTACTTAAGTAGGTACCAAAATTGCTATAATGGAACGCATTTCAAATATGGTTTGCATTGACGTATAAAAAAATGAAAACGTTGAAATCATAGATTACTATGTTGATGCCGATTGGGCGGGTGATAGGTTGGATAAAAAATCCACAACTGGTTATGTAATTCGATTATTTGGTAATGCAATTTATTGGAAATCCCGAAAGCAAACAAGCGTAACCAAGGCTTCGACATTTGCAGAGTACGTAGCACTGTCGGAAGCAGTCGCAGAGGCAAAAATTTGTGTGTGAAGGAGAATATTATAAGTGTGATTAAAGTTAATGCTGATGAAAATATCGCCGACATTTTTACTAAGGCATTATGTGAATTGAAATTTGTTAAGTTCCGACTTCCATTTGTTCTTTTTAGTTATGACCTCATCCATCGGCGGCTTGTGATACCGTATATTCGGAGCTGCTGTAAAGATAACGTTAGTTCGTATATGCTCGTGTATCGACGGCAATTACATATATGATTATATACGAACGACTACTATCTTCACTGCAACTCCGAATATACGGTATCACAAGCCGCCACTAACCTAATCACAAAAAATATATGACAATATAGATTTTTAGTAGTGGAATCCGTAATTTGTAAATATGAAGGCGACAAGGGAGGTAAAACAGGTCTCTACCGAGCCCCTTTTTCTAAAAGCGCACCTGCTCCATTTAATCGACCAGTATTTGAAGCAGTAGTATCGCAACACAATGCATTAACTTTGTCTTTCAACTCCTACTTCTCTAATGCATTGAAAATAGCTATTGCTTGCGCTTCCCCAGATGCATTATTAAGCTTTGGAATCTCAAAAATCTGCTCCATGTCGGTTCCAGTAACAATTATTGGTAGGCGTTCAACGGCTTTCTCATTAACACTTAAAATCATAAAAAATATAAATTTTGCATATATAAAAATAATATTTGCACTTACTCAATGCGGCCAATAGCTTTCCATCCCAATAGGCAACAAGAAGTGGTTGTATCGATTCCTTAAACTTTGCTTTTATCTTTTGAGCACGCTCACATCTTAGTTTTTCACGTTGTTGATGGGTTGAGGTCGTGATAGTTATTAAATTATCCAAGTGGTGGCCCAAAGCTTCTGCTGCCGCTTGCAATATAAAACCTGAATTTCGGCAGCTTACATGACAACGATCTAGGACTGCGGCCAATTTTGGCGTGATGAAGTGTTTAGTTGCCCTCTTGATTACCGCCGATTGCTGATACGGTGTTGTTGAAGTGAACTCATTTATATCTTCCCCTTCTGTATCTGAATCGTCTTCATATAAATTTTCACTACAATTTCTAGGAATTTTAGTGACAAGGTGATGCTGCTGACGGTTGAGTCCTTCTTGTTTCCGCTTCTCTCTTTTCTTCTCAACTTATGAATAGATGTAGTCAACCCCACCCATATAACCTACTCGACCTGATTGTCTCTGAGAAATAAGAAATTTCCTATCCTCTTCTATTATAAGCATTGTCAAAGCATCAGCATGAGCAACATCAAAAATGTTGTCCAAATTATTTTTGAATACGTTTTCTCTTTCACGAGAAACATTTCCATCTTTTATTATTTTTTGCAGATAACGCCATTTATCACATATTTTTAAAACTTTTGATATGCAATGTTGATTTTGTTTAGTTGGTATTCGGGCTTTCTTCCAAAAATCATTACTTACTTTACTTTATTGGATGGTAATTTAGATCCTATTATGTTAAAATCAATAGCTCCACCCAAGTAAATATTATTCTTATTTCTTAATGATAATGCCATGTTGCTTTCAAACACTCTCAACAATAATCACAAAACTAAAAGCGTTGCTTGCTTTGATAGCGGAATATTTTTGTAACGGTAAATTGCAAGCAGTAGTATAGAAGCAAAAAATATATAACGGGACATTTTTATGATAATTTGATGTACTATTCAAACAATTTCTATAGAATTTTTGACATATAATATTGCCACAAAATTTGTGGTATACAATATTGAAAAAACTAGTACGTTATTCAGAAAAGCTAAGAATTCCACTTGTGTAAGAAATGTTTTGTTTTTAAATAGAAAAAGAATTTGAAGGTTGTGATTGATACTGCGAAGAGAGCAGTGAAGTTAGTGGAAGGCTATCACGGCCTAATAACAAAGGATAAAGTCTGATGGTATACATATATAATGAAATGTGTTCATGAGCATCGAAAACTTTCCACTAATTGTACAAAAATTACGTTAAATTAAAATCATGAAATTTAAACACTTTTAAAATTGTACTTTTGAATGATTTTTCATGATGTTATCATGTTTTTCGTTATCATTTTGGGTATGAGTATAATTGAATAAAATTTCAAACGTAAGTCGGCACGGGAAGGCGTGGTCCTAGGGGCGTGAAATTTTTGATGAATCATTTTTGCATCAAGCCTCAACTTTTTGAGGGGTGCGACAAAAATATGTTCACTTTAGAAATAATGGACAGCCTAATGCAGACACTATAATAAACTCTCTCTGCTACAAAAGCTCGAAATAAAATGACAAAAGTTATTATGATTCTATCATTTCTATTTGGAAAAATATTGGTCAAGTGGGAGACTACCCGTTGTTTATTTTTCATGTAATTAGGTAGTTGGGATGAGGATGCAAGTTAATAATTAAATGCGAATCGAGGCGGCGTTGGAGGTATGCAGCCAATCTAACAAACCGTATACGTAGTGATGCGTAACCTTTCATTTTTGTTAAATTGTTTTTCGATAATTATTTTATGAAGCAATCCCATTAGTTTTTTTTACTTACAATGAAATATATGTAATTAAAGCGTTGAACCTACTTACAAGAAAGGGTTGCGCAAATATTTGAGAAAATAATAAATTCCGGCCATTATAACAGTGTGTCTGAGAGAAACATACAATCGCTTGAGAAAAGGATGAATAGATTGTTACTAAATTGCTAATTCCAGTTTTGGAATCGGCTGGCGTTGTATCGAAAAGGGAAGCCGGAATAGGAGAGCAACAAAAAAGAAAGATAAATACTTGTCTCTTGGCGTTTTATCCAAAATTCCTCCGTTCAGATACGTCTCCAAAAAAGCTCGTGCTCCAACTGCGGGAGGCCGTTAGCTCGCGGTGCTGTGGGTGCGGGTTCAATCAGATCTTCGAAACAAAAGAGACGGCGCCACCTGCCCAAGATTTATCTCCCTTCGGAGCGTTCGGTAAGCAGGAATCCCGGTTGACCGGTAAGGGGAGGTATCAGATCCGAGAGGTTCTTCAAATAACCCCAATGAGACAACAAGATTTGAGGCGAGACCACTTATATTAATAATCAGATAAAGTGAAAGGTTGAAATTTTACAGGATTTAAATTTTTTTAACAAAGTGATGAAATGTACACTATTAGCGTTTAGACGCCGAGAATGTCGCGTCGCGATCCCAACAGAAGAGAAAAAAAACAAATATTATCGAGCTACCTACGCCGGACGAATGGTACCACGCGACCGAACGCGAAATAGTTCTACAAAGCTAAATCTCAATTTAAAAAAAATAGTGAGGCGCGAACAGACTTCGGGTCTTTACAAAAAAGGAAAACCTTACTATTTTAAACTACGCAAGAACTATAAAAAAATTATCTCGTAATTGAAAATAACATGTGATTGCGCATAAGAAAACTAATGACGAATACAAGATAATCTCGGTACTCACATTCAAATAAACTATAGAACTAATAATAAAAAAACAAGTTCGTACTGACTTGAAATACGCCCAATTGATGTACGTGTAATTTTTCCAAAACTCCCTATGCTCCGGCTTTGCTTCTGCGCCTGGCCCTCGATTCTAATATGGCGTCTCCACGTGTTTCCGGAGGAGGAAATGTGTGCCGTTGTGAGGAGGTAACCACAAAAAAAAGGAATGCACCAGAAATCTACCTCTCAGCGGGAAATCCAATAAAACTCTTAATGGTATCCAAAAAGAAATATTACGTGAATCCAAGAAAATTACGTGTATCCAGGAAAAAAGAAAGTTACGTGTAACCAGAAAAAAACTCTAAACGTTAGTGATACGGAAAAGGTCGCCCCATAGCCTAACACTTAATAATTTACGGGTTGTTACGTAAATAAACAAACTGAAATTATACCTTAGTTAAACCCTTAGTCTTAAGAAATAACATTACTAGTCGAACCTGCTAACCAATGATACATTACAGTATTTAACATTTTGCTTGTATAGGGTTCATTAAACGTCTAGTTTCTACTTACTCCTGTTTTTTTAAAAACTCCAAGGTAAGATCAAACTATTTAATTATATTTTCATTAAACGTTTTGTTTCTTTTTTGCGTCTTTTACAAATCTCAAGTTAAGTAAAAGTTATCTAATTTAGTTTGTTTGATAATGATATTGTAGTATAATAATACACAAATGGTTAATTACCGTTAGAAAACTCATTTATTATAATTCAAGTTATCAAAATCATAGTTAAGTTCTGGGTTATGAGCTTCATTTGACATTTAGCCTAGTGTCGGGGTTCTATTTATACCTTTTCGACACTACGCCCACCACCTTTAAAGCATTTTTTCCCGTACGGGTGTTGTCCCACAGAACGACCTAGGACAGCGAACATCCGATACGGACTGACGTGCCTGCCGTATCTCCAGTGAAAAAATCAACGAAGTCGTTCCGACCGCGGTCCGTGTACGGACCGGCGGCGAACGCGAACGGATACCAGCGTTTTGTTTGGTGAGATCGCTTTAAAATTACTTTTTATGATATTAGTTTAAACCTAATTTAATATTTTTATCGATATTTGTGCTCTAAAATAAACCGGGAAAGCCATGGCCTCCCGGCCAGTTATTAACGAGTGTGAGTTCACAGATAGTGATGACGAAATCCTCGACGTGGAAAGCGACCTCATGGAAACAGAGAGCGAGAATGAAAACTTTGAAGATAATAACAGCGTAAACCAGGCACCGGCCGCGTCGAGCTCGCTCAGTTTTGCCGCGATGTCTGACGAGGAGTTAGAACTCCTCATCAAGAGATTAGCGATGGAAATCGCCCGGCGCAGGACTGCGCGAGCTTCGCGAGGCAAAGCGCCTGCAAAGAGCCAAGCAAATGGCGAAGACCGTCGGTCGAAAGGACCCCAGGACTCCAACGTGCCGGAAACGGGCACGAAGAGGAAGGCCAGGCAGGTGCCGAGTTCTGCCGTGAAGAAAGTCCCGGCGGCGGCCGAGAAACCGCCATCCCCGCCGGACTTCCCACAGAAGACGACGAATTCCCCCTCCGTGGCCATTCCAAAGGGGGCTATCCCTCCCAAAGTCCCTCCAGCATCAAAATTTCCCCGATCGTCCTACGGGACAAGGGAGCATGGAAGCAGGTCACTTCCCGCTGAGCCAAACTTCCCATAAACTACTCCAAGGCCCAAAACACCAGTGATGGGATCCGCTTCTATCCCGTCACCGAGAAAGACTTCAGAGGAGCCACCAAACTCCTCGACTCCGCTAAGCTCACCTAGCACACGTATCGTCTTCCCGAGGAGAGGACCCTAAACGTCCTGATTAGGGGTATCCCGACAGAAATCGACCTCGACGTCGTAGCGTCAGAGCTCGAACACGAAGGATTCAGTGTGGAGGGCGTCGCACGTCTGCGCCACTACTGCACAAAGAACCTCATACCTCTGGTAATGGTAAAATTACCATCTACCATAAAAGACATCTTCTCACTGAAGAAAATCCTCTCCTTAAACGTGAAGATCGAGTCCCTACGCTCCAAGCCCGACCTAGGACAATGCTACCGGTGCCAGAAGTACGGGCACGCTCAATCCCGCTGCACAGAGTCTTTGAGGTGCGTGCGATGCGGCGGAGAGCACCGTGCAGCTGATTGCACCCGCGACAAGGAAGCCAAGCCTTCTTGTGCGAACTGCGGTGGCGAGCACACCGCAAATTACCGGGAATGTCCCCGGCTTCCCCGTCGACTGTCTAAATATCTTCGTTCCAACCCTCCGGTCGCCTCTTCGGCCGGAGGCCCTGACCCAGCGGCTTCCTCGTCGCAACCTCCAGCGCCTTCCCCGGCGCAACCTGCGATCCGCCCGACCCAACTGTAGACGTCATAGGCTGCGGTAGCCTCCGGCAACCCAAAAGGGTCCAGACCCTCCCGAAAGACTGTAAAACCCAACAATCTGGAATCGAGGGCGCGGCTTCCACAGCCGGACTTCAACACAGCCGTCCTCGCGCTTCAGGAGCTCCTCGGCCAATTTGCAGTGGCCGTTCAGCATTTGAAGATGGCGATGCCGAGCAACTTGCCGTTGCAGCGGTAAGACTCAAAAGGATCCACCCGGTGCTACATTTTTATTATTTATTTATTATATTATATTTCGTTAATCATATGACGTTCTCTTCCAGGAAATTTTCTTCCGTTTTCTATCAGCCTTCAGTTGATGGAAAATGAGCAAAATTATTTTCAGGTGTGACTACTGTTTTAAATTCAAATTTTAAAAGTAAAATGCCGCAACATTTTATTTTTCAAAATTTAATTGCGGCGATTAGGCTCCCCATATAAACCTTTCGGACTCATGCTCCTCAAGCTTTGATACCTAGGCTTATCCTATGATGCTTTTTTAAATTATACCCCTCATTTTCGGCGGTGACCGAAGGCCGGAGACAAATCAGTGATGACTGATGGGAAATAGGTACATATAGAACAGTGTACGTCCCAAGCTGAGATTTGTTATTCCGGATTCCGGATTGGGTGTTGTCTCATTAATTTAACTCCAGCCAGAGACAATTAATGGGAGAAACAAATGTCACCAGAAATTAAAATGTGTTAAATATTTTATAAAAGCATGATTTAGTGGATAAAAGAATTTTGTTAACATTTTCTACACATTTCGACAACAAATATACATTACAAGAATTCACATAAATTTACTGGAAATAATCAAGGATACATCGACGTACGGTACAGGTTCCTATAACAGCAATATATTTGGATGAACTGAAGTCAAGGTGAATTAAAGTTTTGTTTGGGGTACAACGGGGAAAGACAGGAGTGTCGTCCTGGTTTCGAGAAGAAATAAGGTTTTTGTTTGGTGAACGACGAATAAATTGACAATTTCAAAAAGTCAATAAAGAAGTCTGAAATATATTTCCAAAAGAAAACGTTTTAAGTAGAAGTATTAGTAAGAAAAAGAAATATTACCATACAAAAGAAGAAAGAATTGATAAAAGGGAGGAATACATAAGCTGCGTCGAGAAAAGAAGTGAAGAAGGGAAATACAGGAAAAATCGTCAACGGAAAATTAGTAGAGAGAGATGACGGGTTCTGGAGCCACCTCCACACCTCCCGGAAGGTAGGCAACACCCCCAGCGTGTATACTGGAAGGTAGTCAACACCCCGAGCATGCGTGTTTGAGGATTGGTCACAACCCCTGCTTGAACGGTTAAAAATTCGCGCCAACATCCCTGGAAATTCAAAATTCGCGCCAACCTCCTCAGAAATTCAAAATTCGCGCCAACTCGGAAATTCAAAAATTCCCTCTGGTCGGTAAGGTAGATGCCTATGTAGTGCAGGTAATACATATTTCTGTATGTAGTCCCGCTTTTGGTCGGAAGGTGTCGCTGTTGCTCGGATAGTGTGGTACAGGCACCTATAGATGGTAACAGAGCTAATAGGCCTAATTAGGAAGTTGGGCATGTCACCAAAAGATAGAGGATCAGGAGACGTTGGTCGGAAGGTGCCGCTTTTGTTCAGAAGATAGATAAGTAAAAACATGGCGATTACGTAATACCATGACGTCACAAACAGGTTTCGACGGTACACCATCCAAGTACTGACCGGGTTCGGTGTTGTTTGACTTCGATTATTGCATGACAGTCGCTATTGCCAATGTGCTGATTGTTGCGGATCGTTCCTATATATTACGCAATATTACGCAATACCATTACGCCACAAACAGGTTTAGATGAGAATTTTGGATACGAGCTAATGAAACGTTATTTATTTATTTATTTATTTATTAAGACATTAGAGCATTGGTTATCTATATTTATGCAATTTTCCTATAATAGATTTATTTTTGTCAGAACAAAATCTTTCAACAAGACTACCGTGATTTCTCTTTATCATTACGATAGCCTTCTTAATACGTTCGTCGGTGACGACGTCATCCTTGAAGTTTCGTTCTTAGCGTGTTTCAGGGTTGATACAACCGTAGCATTTGCGTATTCGGGACGGCGGTCCGTCGATATGTGTAGTAGACTCAGATGTGTTGTAATGTTTATAGCAAGGCAGGCAATCTTGCAATTTTGTCTTCCTGTAATCGGGTATAAGCCGCCAGTGCTCCTTCAACGATAAATGATTAACCATTGTTTTTAGTACTTGAACGGGAAGGTAAGGGATTACTTCGTTCCGTATTTCGCTAAGGCTTCCTCGATTCTCGGTTATTTTAACAATTGCGTCCCCAACCTCGGAGGCTGCTTCCATTTCGAAGTTAATCGCTTGATGCGTGTTAGCAAGTAATTCAGTGGTACGTATGCTCGTGCTGCAGCTGTCTGAATGAAAAATCTGCGAGCGCGCTTGCCTTTATAGGTTTCATCGGTAGCCAATCAGAGCGCGTTACGTCACATTAAGATATGGGGCGTCTCTATATATTACGCAATATTGCGCAATAACATGACGTCACGAACAGATTTCGACGAGAATTTTCTTTGTTCGAGGAGCTGTCATTCATATACCAAGGCCGGGTTTACCACTTGCCTTTTTGTCTCAATTGTGGTCGGCCTCCATTCAGGCCGCGAGTGGTGGGAGGTTGGTCCCAGGGGACCCATCGCTGGCTGACGTCAGCAGTAGAACTGGACTGTGGCCATCATCGGGTCGACGCGGTCATCGTAGAGGGAAGATGTAGCCTCTAATCCTTAAGGAGGTCCTGGACCCGCCTAACTATTGTTCTAGGCGGGGGTCTATCCGGGTCGAGCACGCCCACCACCGGGTTGTCCGAACTCTGCGTCCTCTCCATGGTGGCCTTAGCCAGTTGTTGTAAGTGGCCTTTCAGACTGGGGATGCAGAGATCTCGTTGAAGTTGGATATTACGGACAAACCACGGGGCAGAGGCGATCACTCGCAGCATTTTTGATTGGCAAGCTGCGAGCCTTCTCAAATGATACTTCGCCGCGGTCGACCAGGCAACCGCCCCATAAGTCATGATAGGCCTCAGGAACACCCTGTAGATAGGTAGCTTGGTCCTGAGGTCCAACAACGATCGCCCACACAGGAGCGGCATCAGGACCCTCCTAGCGTCTCGGAACTTCCCGATGGTGGCGTCAATGTAGGGCTTAAACGTCAGCCGCTGGTCAAGGGTTACCCCAAGATACCTCACCAACGGACTCCATGGAAGGCGTGTCTCCCCCGCCCAGATGTGTTCAGGGGGAGCAGTCGATCTTCGTGTGAAGCGGAGAGCTACGCATTTGGATGGATTGATGGGCAGCCTCCACCTCTCCGTCCATTCCATGAAGCCGTCAACCGCAGCCTGGAGGCGGTGGCCCAATATCCTCTCGTCCCGGCACGTGGCGTAGACCGCAGTGTCGTCGGCGTACATGGCAAGACTGGACTCCTGCTGCCGTGGGAGATCTGACATGTATATATTAAAGAGCTCCGGGCCCAATAGAGACCCCTGGGGAACGCCAGTCACCATGGGCTTTGTGGATGAGGTGTAGTCACCGATCTTTACAGAGAAGGAACGATCCTCGAGATAGGACTTCACGATCCTGGCCAACTGGATATTAAAACCGGCACGCTTCATTTTAAGAAGTAGTCCTTCGTGCCAAACAGAGCCAAACGCGTTGGCCAGGTCGAAGAACACCGCCCCAAATGTTTCCCGTCTCTCAAGGGCATCTCTTGCGGCCTTTGTTAGACGGAACAGTTGGTAGTCCGCCGAGAGGCCCGCCCTGAAACCATACTGCTCGTTCGGCAGGATATTCAGAGCCAGCAGGTCGTCTCTGAGACGGGAAAGGATGACTTTCTCTGCTATCTTGGAGAGAGTCGATAGCAGACTTATGGGGCGGTAGTTCTGGGGGAAGAGTTTGTCCTTCCCTGGTTTCGGGACCATCACGACCTTCGACGTCTTCCAGATGTTCGGAAAATAGCCCACGGTGAGTATGGCGTTGATGATGATTAGCAACTTCCCGGAGATGGTCTTCAGGAGCCTCTTGACGGCCTCGTTGGTGGTACCGTCGTGGCCCGGAGCTTTTCCAGTCGCCAAGCCCTTGATGTGGGCGCCAATCCCCTCTCCAGTGGCCAACGGAATCGCCGCCGCAGGAGCGCTGAGGACTTCCTCGTTGACGAGTTCAGCCTCTTCTTCTAGTTCCTCGTCAGAATCATACTCCTGCGGCCCTTCAAAGATCCGCTGAAGGTGATCCGCCATAACTTCAGATTTTCCAGGATCGTCGTAAACAAGTCCAGCCGGTCCCTGTAGAGCAGTGATGGTGTTTGCCTGGCTGGCGTTGCTCTTCAGGGTTCTGGAAAATCTCCATAGCGTTCCGTCGGCCACGGCCAGAGACGCCACCCGGTCGGACCATTGGGCTGACCGGAATTCCTCCCGGAGGCGCGTCGCTAGATGGTTCGCGACGCGCGCATCCGCAGGATCGAGAGTGCGCTGCGCAGTCTTGCGTGCCTTCCTCTTCGCCTTCAAAAGAGCCCGAAGGTGCGGAGGCAACCAGAGGCGACGAGCCACAGAGCGGTAATACGTGGCATCCAAAATGGAGGTCCTCATCACGTCGGTAAGAGCGGTGGCAGCTCGCTCGATAGAATCCGGGCCATCGACATCGCCGATCTCATCCGCGCGACCGCTCACTGTGTCGGAGAAGCGCGCCCAATCGACGCTCGCCCGGAGCGGGGATCCCCCTCCCCGCACGTCCGTCCAGGTAGATGGAAATTGGGTTATGATCCGAGGATAGATCCGAGATGTATTTGACGGTGATTCCACCCACGATACCGCGACTGATGGCGAAGTCCAATATGTCGGCCTTGTGCCGGTCTTGAAGTAAGTCGGCCCATCTGGAGGATGCACAATAATATCGTTGGCGGAGACGTAATCGTACAGCCTCCGACCAGACGTGTTAGTAGTCCGGCATCCCCAGAACGGGTGCTTAGAGTTGAAATCGCCGGCAGCAAGAACCGGACCATCGCCAGCCATCAGCACATCCAGGTCCCTGGGATCGACGCCCTCCCTGGGCGGAACGTAAACGGCAACCAATCTCAACTCGTCGAAAGTCGGTTGTTGAAGGCGGATCGCCACAGCCTCGAGGGAGCGAAGAGGGGAACGCCCACCGGGGAGTGACCGATGTGAGCTCTTATGGCGATGGCTACGCCACCTCCACGACCCGTTAATCGATCGGCCCTGTAGAGCTTGAAGTTGACTATGTTACATCGGTCACCCGGTCGGAGCCAAATCTCGTCGATAAGGGCGACGTCGATGGCCTCCTCGGCCAGAAGGCAGATAGCTCCTCGTATTTCCCGTTCAGTCCATTAGCGTTCCAGGCCAGCATCTTCAGGGCAGGATGGTTATCGTGCACGCCCGCACCAGCCATTGAGACTGTTCGTTCTCACGGGCAGGTAGATGGACTTGAGCGTCTCAGCAACGCTTGCGAGTTGGGCGGCAAGGTTGCAGAGAACGGAAACGACCTCGTTGATGTCGGCATTATTGACGGAGTTGTCGACCACGTTCCTGCCTGCTCGAGGCGTGCGAGCGGCGTTGGATCGGGCCTGGTTGGAGGGGGCCTATGATTTACTGTTGCCGCGTCCCGGAGTCGCACGGGACGGAGCCGCCACCTGAGCATAGCTGCCACCACGTTTTCCACCTGCAGCACGACCGAGATTGGAACTGCTCATCGTCGGACCGGATTGGACCACATCCTGTCGCACACGAACTACTCTGGGCCTGGGGCATTTGGGACAATCCCTGTAGTTCGCCGTGTGTCTTTCGCCACAATTGGCGCACGTAGGAGGCTGGTCTTTGGGCCGCGGGCAATCGGCGGCGAGATGGCCCTCCCTGCAGGCCACACATTTACGGGGGCGGTACATCGGGACTGTGCATGTCCAAACCGCTGACAGCGGAAACACTGGCCAAGACCGGGCCGAGATCGAAGGGCCTCCACAGAGATATCCAACGAAAAGACCTCCGTGAGTTGGAATATCTCCTTTTGTTTCTTATCGATCTTGACCAGCACCAACGGCATAGGAGATCCTCGCCCGAACTTCTTCATCCGCACAACCCCCTCTGGTGTAAAGCCCTTCTCTTGAAGATCGAGAAGGACCTGCTCGGCTGTAAATTCGATCGGTACTCCACGAAGGACGACGTTCAGCAGTTTTTCAGAGGGCAATTGGAACGTGTGGAAGGGTACCTCACACGTAAGAATAACTGAGTAATTCCTCGGTAGTCACCCTCATCCACCGGGAATATTCTGATACCGTCAGGTATGGCTTGGGCTTTGGTGAATTTGTACCCTTGCCTTTTAATTTCCGCTGACAATGCAACCCAGCGCGCCCTGTCGTGGAGAACGACGGGAGGTATCTTCGTGTCTTCAGAGGGGGGGAGCGCTTGAGACGAGGACGCAGCACCGCCCTCCGGAAGGAGCCATCGATCTATCAGCGCCAGACTGTGTGCGCACACGCCCAGAAGGTTGGCTAGCCACGACGTCGATTCTGTCAAGATTTTGCTGAAGCTTTTTGATACGCTTCACAATCGGAGTGGCCGGAGAACGGGCTGTAGAGGGACCGGCTCCGGCATCTCGACTTTCCTCCCCGTAGCCGGGAATTCAGGGGAAGCGAGACGCTTTTTGCGCTTCTTTCCTCTCGTGCGTTCAATCCACGTAGACGACTCACCAGAAGAGTCCGAGTCAGAACCTGGAGGAGAGCTTTTTCTATCTCCATCCTTACGACCGTCAGGCTTGTTGGAGTTGCTGACTTCAGGCACGAACAAACTACTGGCGACAGGTGGCGAGTCAGGTTTCCGGCTCTTTAAGATATCATTGAGTCCGGAAATTAGAAGACGAATATCTTCCGTCGAGAGGGAATTCATGTCCGTCATCGGCGCCCTGAGTACTGGGGCAGGTGTTGGAGTGGCGAATTGGTCCTCCATATTGACGTCGGGACGCCCCTCTCCAGGAGAGGGGGCCGCCACACGTCCGAAAAAGAAAAACTCCTTTAGGAGGAGTTCTGAGCATGTCAACGGTTCTTTTGGTTGCGAAAAATAGCAATAGTTAGGGGCTGTGAGCGAGGGAGCGCAAAACGGACCGGCAGTGGGTGTAAAGAGCCCACTCCCGGTCTGAAAAACGCACTCACAGCACAACAAACAATCAGTGTAAAAGTGTATAAATAAAATCAATAAATAAATAAATTATAATTAGTTAAAATTGTTAAACAAACAAATTGGAGACTAGATAAAACTCTTATTTTATTCTTTTAATTCCATCTTTTATGCTTAATTTTTTCTTTTTCTTTTTAATATTCTTTTTTGTAATTCTTTTCTTTTTTTATTTTTTCACAACTTTTTTGATTTTCTTATTTTTTTAACCTTCTTTTTTAATTTCTCTACTTTCTCCAATTACAGGGAACCCAGAAGCGTCTCCGTCGTGGGAGAAAATTTGTAACAAGACGACATTCAGTTTGTTTCTAGACGTTAATCACATTTGCATACACATACGTATGGACACCATCAGCATGGATGAATCGTTTGTCGTCCAGGAGTGATAGGGCCAACTCCCTTTGCTCTACTGTATAAATGTCATGGAGAGCTGTTCTGAATACGTGTTGGGTTTTATATAGTAAGCTCCCATTGGTAAGGCGCTCCATTTAGTCACCCATGCTGATGTCGTCCTGGACCACGCATTTTTGGACCCCTTTCGTCCTCTTCACCTGCTCCCCACCAATTCGTAGACCATACATTTTTGATCGCAGGTCTACAAATTCTTCTACGGCTTTACCGCCAACCTCATCCTTAAATTTACCCGGTATAGTGTACTGAGAATTTAGTTAATTTTGTTTTTAAAAATAAATTGCACCGGTCTAGCTCGTAGATAACATATAAAAGCATAAATTATTAACACTTTATACTTATAATCCTTTTTAAATATTGAACATAAAAATCGAAAGAAAAATTTTACCTATTTTTTTTTTAGACTGTGTGAAAGTGTAAGTGTATTTCCGTTGACGGTCCTTCCTGTATCTCTTCTTTCCCCTTATTTTCTCGACGCAGCTTTTTCTGTATGGTGAGGTTCTTTTTTCACTGGTACTTCTTCTCCTTACTAATATTTCTTCTTAAAACTCTTTTTTTTTTTGAAAATATATTTCAGACTTTTTATAATGACTTTTTAAAATTGTCAATTTTCGTCGTTCATAACAAACTTTTATTTCTCTCGAAACCCGGACGACGCCGTTGTATTTCTTCGTTGTCCCCGAAACGAAACTTAAATTCACCTTGACATCAGTCCATCCAAATACATTGCTGCTATAGAAACGATGTACTGTACATCGATGTATCCTTGTTTATTTCCAGTAAAATTTATACGAATTCTTGTAATGTGTAATTGTTGTCGAAATGTGTGTTAAAATGTTAACAAATCCTTTTTATACATTAAATCATGCTTTTATAAAATATTTAACAAAATTTTCTTTCTGGTGACATTTGTTTCTCCCATTAAACGTCTCTGGCTGGAGTTAAATTATTGGGATAACTCCCGTAGGGGAAAACGATGCTTAAGAGGGCGTGGCGTCGAAAAGGTATAAACAGAACCCCAAAGCTACATCAAATGTCAAATGAATACCAGATTCCCAACCTTAACTGTGATTTTGATAACTTGAATTAAAATAAATGAATTTCTAATGGTAATTAACCATTTGTGTATTATTATACTACAATAGCTTTATTTAGTCGGGTGATGGCGTAAAGATTATCATCGTTATAATTCGATGTATCGAAATTGTGTGGATTTTGTTTTATATCCTCGTAGACATCGTTCGTTTGAATCTGTAGGATGAGGCTGTCCGTGTCAGTATAACATAAAATTATTTTGTCCTGGTACGTTCTCTTCAATTCATCGTAGTAAAAGTTGTACATTAACAACTTTGACAACTCCAGCACGGCGAAACCGATGTAAATTGGTTTATTGTAAGTTACTTTCAATTTTCTCATTTGAATAGCAACAAAGTTTTCAGCGAATATGCTCACGCTCTTAAAATTTTGTTTCGCTATTAACGAGCGTGCTCCCCGTCTTCACCCCAGGTCTTTCCAATGGGTTAACAGTTTAACGTCTACCCGTTTGTCGACGTTCTCCATTGTCTTGCCGTATGCGGCGTTGTTCATTAGCTCGAAGAAGCTCTTTTCAAACTCATTCGTTGCTTGTTGACGGAGAGAGGTATTCAAATCGATGTATCTTTTTAGCCACGTCAACTGCTTGAACCGCAATATTCTATGGACGCGGATGAGCTCTAGTCTCTTAGATATTGCTTGTCTTAAGTTTTTGTGATGAACGACGTAGTGTTGTTTATGGCGCAGGTTTGCTATCAATTTTCGATTGTGAAACTTTGATCTCGGAGGCACGATGCTTTCAGGAAGGAATGGCAAATCGTTGTGAGCATCGTGTAGCTCTTTGGGTATCTCATATCCACATCCAAGAAGTACCCCGTTTCCTCATCTTCATCTAACTTGTGGATATCCAGGCTTTCGATCTCCTCCCGGCTCATCCACTCGAATTTACCGTAGGGGAGGGGTTCCATCCATATAGATTGTTGGCGTCCAAGTCCATAAGGAACGTGGATAGAACGCTGCTGTCGTAACCGCGGACGTATTTATTATTAGCCTTCGCATAAAGCAGGCTGACTTGCGACAGACCACCTCGAATGCTTCTTTTAACGAAGTGGTGCATTTCCAGGTCTGTTAGAAGTTCCAATTCGACCCCGGTATACTTCAACATAGCGTCCCATGTCAGTCCCGGGCTGGTGTAATAATGCGTCGGATCAAGATCGTAGGAGCGCTGGCATACTTTCCGAAAATTCTCGAAAATGTCGGTTAGCAGGAGAACGTCTGTTTTCAAATATATATTTGAATATTCCAGCAAGCTGGCGCAATGGAAAGTATTCCATACGTTTATGGCATGCTCGTATTCCTGATTGGTTATATCTCTCCCCGTCAGACTGTTGCGAAAGCTGTGTTGGGGCGGCAATGCTGCTTCACTCAGCGTATCGTAGCTGGTGATATGGTTGTACGGGAATACACCTTTTCTGATAACCAGCCTGAACTGTTCGTCGTCCTCAAAATGCGTTCTCAAGCGCTTAAACTGGTCTTCGTCGAGACTTTCCGCCAGCTTTTCGATGGACGAAGGCAAAAATCTTAACGAGTCTACAAACCTTGGGGAACTTCATGTGTTCTTCATACATTTCTTTAATGTCCTCGGACAATCGCTGTAGAAGACATCGGGGCAATCGAGTCCGACGTAGCTTACAAATTTATTATATTTGCTATCGAAGGAGCATACTATGTTGTACGCGAAGCTATAGGCCTGATGTAACTGTGTTTTACTCGTGTATGACGCCTGGGGTTCGGGCTGGCAGGTCTGGCAGGTCAGGCTTCAACATACATTCGAAGTCGGCGAATACGACGAAAGGTAGCGCCATTTTTCTATCGTAATGCACGAATTTCAGGATGTTTTGCAGTACCATCTCGCCCATTCTATTTTTTTATCCTCTGTTGTTGGCATGACGGTGAGGATCTCATTACATTCGCCTTCGGTATGCCTTCTCAGAGCCTCGTTGGTTGTAAAGTAGTTGAGGCAACCATCGCAGAAATATTTCTTTCCTTTTCTGTGGGACAGCGATGCCGACACCAATCGCGACAAATCTGTTATCAGCACGTAGTGGGATTTTTGCGCTTCTTCTACCAGCATCAGATTGACGTGCGTGTCTCGTTTCGCTTTAGTCAAATATACCGGTCCCACGATTTCATGTGCTTTCGTCACCATTAAATTCGAGAGCGTATACATTTAAGGAAATGTTGTTTTGTATCTCGATGCGGGGTATATCCCTTAACTTCGTCGGGAAGTTGATGCCTTCTAGATTCAGGATGGTGGAATAGTGCGGATAGCTTGCCGTTCTATTCCTATTTATATTTGCTGGGTGAAGGGCTGCGGTGATAGCCCACGCGATGCAGGCTTCGTCGTTATTTTGTATGTTAACGCAAGCCTTTTTATTCACTATTTCTTTCGGGAGTTCTATGTAGGACGATTTTCCTAGCGGTTTATAGGTATTGATGTTAACTTCCATATGCGATACTGATCCTAGCGTCCATCTCGAGTCTCTATCCTGAAACTCCTCGGTGTTTGTCTGATTCTTACTGACGAGCTCTTCGTAGAGGTCATCAAGATCGGTGGACGGCATCACCGCGACGTATTTGGTGTTAAAGGATTTTAGTTCAGTCACTTGCTCCTGCCCGCAGTTTTTCGTGTACCAGGCGAGTAGTTCTAACTGCAGTTTCACTCCCGGGTTCAATCTCTTTATATGATCGTCCACCAGCCTGCAAATTTTCTGCTTAACGTCGAGCAGTAATGTTGGGATGTTATGTAGTTATGTTAGTCTTCATGCTTGTTTTTAGAATGAAAACTCCTTCTTCCAACATCGTAGCGTTGTTCGCTAGATGCGCCTGCGATCGAAGGTGGCCGTTGTGTAATGCAGCCGTCGGGAAAGTTTGGTCGCAGCATTGGTAAGCTTCTTTCGGTTTGCTCGTTGACGGTATGGCCTTCTGCCTCTTATTAGTCGGCTGGGCTTCTACAGAAACCTCTCGTTTCCTGCCCGCGGGTTCGATATTGTGCCTTTTCCTGATATGGCGAGACAGATTATCTTGTCTCGTGAATGTCTCCTTGCATACGGAGCAGGTGTAGGTTTTCTTATTCAGACATGGGTGCCTGTTCAAGGCATCTTTTCTGGTGAACGTTTTGTGGCATATTTCGCACTCCATTATAAACTATAATACGGTATCCTGTTAGCTAAAGCATGTGATAAAATAGAAAATAACTTACCTGAAATATGCTGGTTCAACCACACTGAATATTAAATATGTATAAATAAAGGATAAATATGGAAATAAACGGGATAACTATAAAACGGATAACTATAAACACGATAAATATGGAAATAAACGGGATAAGTATAAAAGAGATAACTATAAACACAAACACTAAGGATAAATATGAAATAAACGGAGTAACTATAAAACGGATAACTATAAACACGATAAATATAAACACTAACGATAAACTGGTAATAAAGAGTGATAAAGATGTAGTTGTTCGCGAGCTAACGGCTGGAAGGCTGATGCTGAACTGTGAAAAGGATGGTCGATGGTCGCGAACGTTTGCAGAGTTCCAGGAACTATCCTATACCTCTTCCGACTGTGGAGGAGCCCACCCAAGCATCCAGCTACTCGATCCACCTTCAGCTTTGGTGGGGCTTGTTGTCCTCGACTATGGTGAACTACGTACCCTCCCGGCGGGGAGATGCGCCTTGTGGGGGCGAAGGGATGGCGATGGATCTGGGACGTTTGTATTTCCAGGGAAGGGTAGGGTCGTAGTCAGAGGCTTCGGCGACGACCGGGTTGGGGTGTTCCTGGACTCTGTTGAAGACGCCAGTGGAGGTACGACGGATGAAGTCCTGAAGAGGCTCTAGTCCGGAGTCGTTGTGCAGAATTTCGTTCCTGACATACCAAGGAGCATCCAGAGCCATGCGGAGCGCCCGGTTTTGAACGAGCTGAAGGTTTTTCATGTAGCAGTTCGCCGCAGTCGCCCACGCGGCAGACGCGTAGGTCATGGTTGGTCTGACGATGGCCTTGTACACATCTTGCGTGCAGGATCCAACTTACTTCGGCGATTCATCATTCCGTACATGACCGCGGACATCTGCCGTGCGCGACTGATCGCGAACCGCACATGCGAGCCCCACGTTAGCCGGGCGTCCATTATGACTCCAAGATACTTGACCTCGGAACGCCATGGGACGATTCCCCCTGGACGGTAAGATCTGTCGGTGGCCCGTGTACCCGCCGACGATGACCAGTCCGCGAGAAGAGCACCGCCGTGCTTTTCCCCGGATTGATTGCTATTCTCCATTCGTCGTACCACGAACCTAACTGCTCCAGGGAATCTTCAAGACGACCTTCAATGATTCCGGGACTTCTGGAGCGGGAGAAGAGGCACACGTCATCTGTGTACATTGCGAGATGAACGTGCGGGACGGTAGGAATGTGCTCATCTAGAGATTGAAGAGGAGGGGGCACAGTACAGAACCTTGAGGGACACCTGCCGACATGGTTCTTGGGTGAGAACGGTGGTCTTGACGTTTGACCCGGAAACTTATTTGGCGGAGAAAAGAGGAGATGAGGCGAAGATAGCCGATAGAGATGCCGGCCCTGTGCATCTTGTAAATTAAGCCCTTATGCCAAACTTTGTCGAAGGCTTTAGAGACGTTGAGGAACACGGCGCCGGTGAATTCGTGGTTATTGAATCCACTCTTGATGTGTTCCACGAGACGGAGAACTTGAAGCGAAGTGTCCAGTCCTTTACGAAAACCGAACTGGGCGGGGGATGATGTCCTTGGAATCGACCTCCTGGACGAGTCGGAGGTGCAGAATACGTTCTGCTACTTTTCCAAGGACAGGGAGAAGACTGATAGGGCGATAGTTCTGCGGCCAGATGGGGGTTGACCGGGTTTTGGAATGACGACCATGTCGGCGACTTTCCAGAGAGGCGGCAATATCGAAGACGGATGATGGCGTTTACGATGGCGGTAATGGCAGAGATGGCTTTCCTTGGCAGGACTTTGACTGCCTGCGAGGGGATTCCGTCAGGACCTGGGGTCTTTTTCGGTCGAAGGCCCTTGGGGATGTCCCTTACTTCCTCGGGTGAAGGGGAGGATGTAGTCATGATCCTCCCCGGAGAGCAGGCGCCTTACCCTGCCGTGGACGCGACTAATATTGTCGATGTCCGCGTTCTCGTAGTTTGGGCTACACTGCAACTCCAGGGAGTCAGCAAAAGCTTCGGCCTTGTCCTCCAAGGTGAAGACCAGGCCTTGGGGAGCGTGAAGGGGAAGCATGGGGGATCTCTTGGTTCTGACGATCCTGACGGTTTTCCAGAATTGGCTGGAGGATTCTGAAGCTTCCTCCATGAACTTATCCCATCGCCTTGCATGGATTGAGCGTCCGCTGCCATCGTCTCCTACAGCGGTTCTTTTCTCGTATCGCGTCCCGGATATCCTGGGGGATGAACGTCCTGTTGTTGCGTACGGGAATGGTGTTTGAAGCATACCGAAGACTGCTCAGTATGCTCTCGGTGAGGATGGTGATCGCTGAGTCGAGCTGGTCGGGATTTTCAATCGCCGTGATGGGGGGCAAGTTATCCTTGATGTGGGCCGTGAAGGCCGGCCAGGAGATTACCCTTCGGGTGGACGGGACGTCGGTGTCTCCAGCTCCCTCCCCCAGTTGAAGAAGTACTGGGTTGTGGTCGGAAGAGAGCTCGTTAAGGGTGGTGACTTCGGAAGCCATGGTGACGTTTTTCATCACGGCGATATCGAGAACATCCGGCCTTCCGTTGGCCGGATAGATGGTGGGCTCGACTGGGCCCGCGATCATGAGCTCGTGCTCGTCCGCGTAACGGCCAAGAAGATTGCCTTTTGCGTTAGCGCGGAGCGAGTTCCACGACGGTTGTTTCGCGTTCAAGTCTCCGGCCATGACGGTGGCCCCCTGATCTTGAAAGAGTTCTCCCAGATCCTCTTCAAGAATGCGAACGTCGGGGGTTGTAGACCGACACGAGCTTTAAGGCTCCGGAAGCTGTCTCGACGGTGACGCTTGTTGCTTCAATGTGACGCAGGAATGGAGTGACGTTCACATGGTGGCGTAACGATTGTTTGATGAGAACCGCCGTGCCACCGCCCCTACCGTGTCCCCTGTCTGATCGGTAGAAGCTGAAGTTGGGGAGGTTGAAGTTGGGGAGGCTGAATCGATTGGAAGGGCGGACGTGGGTTTCGCATACTAGAATTACGTCCAGTTGGTGTCTCTGAACGAATTCCAGCAGCTTATCCCTCCGCGACGAGAGACCGTTTGCATTGCAGAATGCTGCCTGTAGAGATTGCGGGAGTCTTTGGCATCTATTCATTCAAGATCGATAGAATGTTGGAAATGTTATTGGCGAACGCCGTACCAGCCTCTACTAGCGATTTACACGCTAGCAGTTGGGGGATGAGAATCATCCCCACCTCAAACGCTTTGGTCCAGTTGACTTTGGACACCAGGGCGATAATTTGAGCGAAGGTGCCTTGCGGTTCCGCTGCCGGCTGGGACACCCGGTTTTGGAGGGAGCGGACCATGGGGGTGGGGAGGGGGCGCAAGCAACGGCACTTTTCGCCGGAACCTGCGTTCTTTTGGGCGGGGGAGGGGTGGGCTTTTTCCGTTTTTAGGCTTCGCGTATTTCGCCGGAGTGGCGACAGTGACCCTTTTCACCTTTTGAGAGAAGGAGACGGCGGGGGTGCTTTTCGAAGAATCGGGGGTGGTTTTGGAGGTGCCAGGGGTAGATTTTTCCGGAGCATTGGGGGCCCTGGCTGAGGCTCGGCCACGGAAGAAACAGACTTAGCTGTCTTTTCCGCTTTCATGGCCGGTGCTTTTTGGACAGTGGTGGCGGTGTTCTTCGCCTTTAAATCGGCGGTGACGGGCTTGTTGTGCGGCGCACTTGGGCACCCCTTGTAGTTGGCGGGGTGTGCGCCGCCACATAGGGCACAAGTGGCCACATCCTTCCTCGGTTTGGTGCAGGCCGATGTGGCATGATCGCCGGCGCACTTTACGCAGCGAGGAGCGGCGTGACAGTTTCTCTGTCCGTGCCCGTATAGTTGGCAGCGATGGCACTACGTGGCGAAGGCCTTGGAGACGTTTTTAGACTCGACGGTAATTTCGAGCCCGCAAACGTTTCTAATCGCGAAGATTTTCGCTGATTCCTTAGTTTTCTGTAGTTCTACGAAAACTAGAGGGATCGGAGTGCGGTTTTGGGTTCGAATCCCTGCTGCCGGAGATCCTCGGCGACGTCTTCCTCAGAGAGAAATTCTCCCACACCTCGGAGCACGACTTTGTATGGTTTCGTTTCCGGGAGAGCGTACGAGTGATATTCGTATTTTAACGCTGATAATGCACTTACCAGCGCGCGATAATCGTTCGGGGTAGTGGGCAGAATCCGTATGCCGATGTTGATGTTCACCGACCTGTTGGTGCGGATTCCTCGCCGTAGGATTTCTGTCCGGAGCGAACTCCATTTCGATTTATCCCGCAAAATGACGGGCGGCACATGGCCGCCTTTCAGTTTGGGGTGAACCTCCGTGGACGAGACAGATTGGAGGCCAGTATCACCAGTTGGTACTCGCTTAGTCTCGGCTCCTTCGACGCTTGGTTTTTTAGCAGCTGAAGCTGCGGATTTCTGGGGGCGTCGACGTTTCTTAGCAACGGTGAATTCGCTGTTGTCTGAATCGTCGTCGCTGGGTGAAGATGAGTCACTCGGTGACTCGGACGTGATGGTTTTTATCTCCATATCCGAGTCGGAGTTGGACATCTGGGCGATCGCTTCTTGTAAGAGAGCGATTTCTACTCGGACACCTGCAAGATCCCTTGCATTGTCCACTGCTGCATTCCTGTTGTTGGAGGTGGTGGTGGTTTTGGGAGCGGCTCCTGCCGCTGGACGGTGAGAAGACGGTCCTGAAGGGGCCGTGGGGGCCTCTTGGCTCGGAGCGACCATTCCGGCAAAAGCGGCGCACTAGAATAAATCCTAGTACGCTGCGGAGTGAGACGAACTGCGTTGCTTCAACAGAAGCAATGCGGCACAATGCGCGAACACTGCACAGCACAGAACCACAGAACAACCGCAAGAAAATTCTCGTCGAAACCTGTTCGTGACGTCATGTTATTGCGCAATATTGCGTAATATATAGAGACGCTCCATATCCTGATGTGACGTAACGCGCTCTGATTGGCTACCGATGAAATCTATAAAGGCAAGCGCGCTCGCAGATTTTTCATTCAAACAGCTGCAGCACGAGCATACGTACCACTGAATTACTTGCTAACACGCATCAAGCGATTAACTTCGAAATGGAAGCAGCCTCCGAGGTTGGGGACGCAATTGTTAAAATAACCGAGAATCGAGGAAGCCTTAGCGAAATACGGAACGAAGTAATCCCTTACCTTCCCGTTCAAGTACTAAAAACAATGGTTAATCATTTATCGTTGAAGGAGCACTGGCGGCTTATACCCGATTACAGGAAGACAAAATTGCAAGATTGCCTGCCTTGCTATAAACATTACAACACATCTGAGTCTACTACACATATCGACGGACCGCCGTCCTGAATACGTAAATGCTACGGTTGTATCAACCCTGAAACACGCTAAGAACGAAACTTCAAGGATGACGTCGTCACCGACGAACGTATTAAGAAGGCTATCGCAATGATAAAGAGAAATCACGGTAGTCTTGTTAAAAGATTTTTTCTGACAAAAATAAGTCTATTATAGGAAAATTGCATAAATATAGATAACCAATGCTCTAATGTCTTAATAAATAAATAAATAAATAACGTTTCATTAGCTCGTATCCAAAATTCTCATCTAAACCTGTTTGTGGCGTAAAAGTATTGCGTAATATTGCGTAATATATAGGAACGATCCGCAACAATCAGCACATTGGCAATAGCGACTGTCATGCAATAATCGAAGTCAAACAACACCGAACCCGGTCAGTACTTGGATGGTGTACCATCCGTGTATTTAAAAATGCGACGGTCATAGCACGTTGACAATAGTCGTTCCCGTCCTTTCACCAAAGTCAAACAGTGAGGCGCGGGGTCAGTAGTTGGATGGTGTGGCGGCACCTTCCGACCAAAAGCGGCACTACATACAGAAATATGTATTACCTGCACTACATAGGCATCTACCTTACCGACCAGAGGAAATTATTGAATTTCCGAGTTGGCGCGAATTTTTAATTTCCAAGGAGGTTGGCGAGAATTTTGAATTTCCAGGGATGTTGGCGCGAATTTTTAACCCTTCAAGCAGGGGTTGTGACCAATCCTCAAACACGCATGCTCGGGGTGTTGACTACCTTCCAGTATACACGCTCGGGGTGTTGCCTACCTTCCGGGAGGTGGGAAGGTAGATCCAGAACCCGTCATCTCTCTCTACTCACATACATTCACACACTAAAATAGGTAAATTTTTTGATTTTCGGTTCAATATTTCGAAAAAGTTATAAATATAAATTGTTATAATTTATGGTTTTATATTTTATCTACGAGCTAGACCGGTGCAATTTACTTTAAAAAACAAATTAACTAAATTCTCAGTATAATATACTGTATCGAAACTACGACGCGACGTAGTAAAAAGTGTGTTATTACTTGCATTAGTAATTCATTAAATAAAATAAATTGATTTTGTTAGTTTACGTTTAGTAGCAATAAATAGTGAAACACTGTTTTATTAGCGACCGATCCATTAAACAACAAAGAGAATGCCCAGACGTCCAGGACAACGCGATATAACGTCTGAAAGGAAGGGCAAGTTAAGTACACTTCTTGAAAGAAATGTAGCCATTGCGGAGATTGCAGAGGAGCTTGACCTGTCCGTAAATAACATATACCTCTTATTCATTTTTTTTATTAACTCTACAATTGAGCAAACACATCAGAGTTAGATCAAAAACAATCTTCAAAAACGTTTTCTAATATCACACAATACAAAAGACTCGTCACCTCTGTTGTATTTCACTATATTTCTATAACTTTCCCAAATGAGCTCTTCAGGAAGTAAATATTTAGAAATAGTAACTTCATAGTTCAACAAATTAAACCATACATAGGTAAGTGCAGCGTCTCACTGAACTGAGAAAAATAAGTAATATAAAGGGTTACATTGACCATATGTGAATTTTATAAATTAATATATAACATCATACACATACTAGAGAGAGTTCTATATTATGATGTAGATAATATTCCCCACTATTAATTTTCGAATATGTCATATCTCATGCATTCATTTTTTGGCCTTGATGTTAACAGATCCCACAGCTATGTATATCGCCGGAAAAAAATTTCGGTAGACGAAAATGCGTTTGCTGCTGAACGAAAAGGGATATACGGAAGAAAACGTTGTCTGAATGAATGTGACGTGGGCAACATTTTAGATATCATTGAAAACCAGCCGTTTTCTTCCTCGCGTGAGATTCGAGACAGATGTAATCCACATTGTACGCGTCAAACAGTGTGGAAAACAATAAAACAAAACAATTACAAGTGCAGGCGTCCAGCCCGTAAACTACAATTTACGGCGGAACATGCGGCTGCAAGGCTTGCTTTTGCTGAAGCGAATTTTGGCCGAAATTGGCAAAATGTGATCTTCAGCGAGGAGAAAGTCTTCTGCACAGAAATTGGGTCTCGTAAACCACTTTACAGACTAGACAATACAAGATATGAAGACAAAAATGTCCCAAAAACAAGGCGAAGTGGCCGAATTTCTTTAGATATGTGGGGTTGGATGTCAGTAGCAGGCCCAGGAGAGTTAATAAGAACCAGACCTAGGACGAATGCGGCTGAATATGGTGACATTTTGGGAACTACTATGGTGCCAAGTGTGCGAGCGCTATATGGTGATGAGCCGCTAGTGTTCGTTCAGGACAGTGCGGTTCATTCATCGCGTACGGTTAGAGACTGGTTCCAAGCACATCCGCTATTCACCCTTTTGGGCTGGCCGGCAAAGTGCCCAGATCTAAATCCTATCGAAAATTTGTGGGGCAATATTGTAAACCGATGGGATGATTCTCGTGGGGATAATCAAATTCGGAATGCCAATAAGCTGTATCAACATGCAACTCGAATTTGGGAGCATTTTAGAACCACAACTATCTGCGAGAAACTCGTCGGTTCAATGGGCAGAAGATTGGGAGATACGATCTCAAAGAATGGTTTTTGGACTAAGTACTAACTGCTTTTTCTTTTAATTGTTTTTTGATTTGGTTGTAATTGTAATTGTAATTTAGAATGTTTCTATTGGTTCATAATTTTACCGCTTTGTGCAAAACAACTTTTAGTTTTATATTTTTATGAGGGGTATATATGTATTTGTGACGTGAAAACGAAAAAAAAAAATACCGTTAAATTTGGGTTATTTATAAACATTTTATAGTATATTACCTGCAATATTATTGCTAGGTTAACTTTTTATTTAATTATGTATGTCTTACCTTTATACTACAACAAATTTTGGACTTTTGTAGGAAAAGAGATCAATACTAATCGTTGTTTTGTTTAAAATATGTACTGTTTCTTTTCAAAGAAAAAAGCAGTAATAAAAATGATTTTTTAATGAAATGTCTCTTAAATACAATAAGTGTATCGTAAAAATGTGTAGCTAAAACTAGTGTAGACAAAGTCCATCATGTATTGTTTTAATATTATGCGATTATGTCAACACAGTCCTATGTACTTCATTCCATTTTATTATATTTTCCAACAATGTTTACATAAAACAGTAAATAGCAAACCTAAATTGATACATTATTACTTAACCCTTAAGTAACATCACGTCACGTCGTCGATGATACGGGCGATCCCGCTCGCTCTTGAATGGCTATAAAATTTTTTTGAGTCTGAGAGACTCCAGGTAGGTACTTACGGCACTTTTCTCAATAAAATGATTTATATTATTTTAGCAAAAAAACAGCATCTAATATTAGAATTTGTATTTTAAATTAAATAATGTTTATTGAGCGTTGGTTGGAAGAAGAGCTTAGAAGAGAATATACTCGCTGTTACCCACCAGTAAGGCTGAAAATGCTCAAGCACTGCCATGTATGTGATCCCAACAAGAAACGCAAGACCCAGCACTTACGTTACCACTGCAAAAATCCTATTTGCTTAGAATAAGTACGATGTGTGGAATCTGCAACGAAAAATTGTGAGGTCTGAAGCTTGCCATTTTATTGAAATTTGGCCATTTCGGCTATAATTTTTATAAAAACTTTAGTTATTTCCTAAACTTTTATAAATGAACGCAAAAAGTTCTTAATTTACGTATTTTTTCTTTATTCTTGGTCTCATTGGAGTAACGCGTTAATTCATCGTTTTTCTAAGCTGTAGAACAGTTTTAAGTTTATTTAGTATATACCGTTATTTTTGTTTCTTTGATAATTTTTTTAATAAAAAGCTTTAAAAAACACATTTTTTATTTTCATTCATCTTCTTATTTTATAGTTTATATTTTATATATTATAGATGAGAAGAGGGAGTCTGAGAAACTCCAGGTAGGTAGTTACGTGACTGGTTTAAGGGGTAGGTACCTAAGGGTTAATATTGTCTATTATCATAACCTACGCATATAGTTAGGAGGCTCTTCAAAGAGTATCGGCGTCGATATAAAAACATACACCTGTATTTACTAATTAAAAAAAAAAAAAACAATGACTTAAATTTTATAAATGAAATTAATTCCACCAAATAGGTCTAAAAATATTAACCGCGATCCACTTTTGCGTATAACGTGCCCGTAAATAACTGCAAATGAGAGTCGACTCGGCCGACAAATGCAGTTTTGAATTTATATTCATTTATCAAATCTTTTTCTGTAGATATTTATCTATTATTAATTATGTACAGATCCGTATTAGTCATCATTTGCATATATGTATATATATATATATATGTAGTTAAATTAAGTAAAATTAATAATAAATAATAAATTAATATTTTTGCGCCTTAATATTATATAAAACCAAAACGTCTTTCGCATATAAAGCTCATTTTTAAATGCAATTTTGACCTGAAGTTTTATTCATTTATCTAGTTTTTTTCTGTAGGTATTTATCCATTATTAATTATTACAGCACATATTATTCGTCATTTCCATATGTATAGTCAGACCTGAATAGAAATACTATTTTCTACATAAACTAGCAAATAAAATATTTCGTTTCCAAGTAGTACTTTCGTAGTATTTTGTAGTGATGTAATTTTAAACTAACGTTTTTAGGCCTTGATATTGTGAATTAAAAAATTATGTAGAATGGTCGTTTATTTATATGTCACATTACAAAGCAACACTTTACAAATAACAATTTAAAATTCAATTAACGAAATATAAACAATACATTACAGTACCTTCATTAACCCCGACTCAACAACAACTCTCCAACCACTTCCCCTATCACTTTCAGTACCTTGAAGTGATTCTTTTAATTTTTCTATTTCCGGGTCGAGATTTTGCTTAATGCTTAAATTTCTTTCAAATGTATTATCTTCCAATATCAAAATCGAATTTCTGCTTAAGGCTGGAGTTTACCTAAAATAAATTTAGAGGATAAACATAGTGGATGGAATGGCTATCCGTGTTTGACTCATTCAAAAGTATGCAAGGTAATCTTAGCTGGCGTGATAATCTGAAATAACGCCGCATCAGGTAAAATTACATTGAAAGGGAATACAATGCAAATAGAAATATTAACTATTTACAAGATATAAAAAAATAGGCCATTTCTACCTACTGTAGACATAAGATATAAGTGTAAGTAAATACTATGTAATATATAATATGAAATATCGACAACTGGATGTGAAGGATAAAATAATGTTTTTATTTCAGTTATGAATTGCTGTTGAACTAAATTCATAATCATTTTTTAGATAAGGATTTTTGCATGTGTCTCAAAATAACTTCCGCTCTGAAGAATTTCTCTGAAAATATGACGATTTCAAAAATAACTCTAGGCAGAAAATATAATTTTGCGTTACAAACAAATTTAGTCAAATTTCTATAATAATTAATAACTAATAATGAATAATTATGTCGGTCTGTAATAGTTTCCCTAATTCCTTTAATTGGAGAAAGTACGAAATTATCTACTTCAATTAAACCTGTTATATCATTAGCAATGTGACTTTTCAAATGCGGAAAGTCTGCAATATCTCATTCTGAAAATCCAAGGTCAAAAATCGGTATTGCATCATAGTCATTATTGGTGCAGTTAGCATTTATACTTGGTGGCACAATGTTGCTGAATAATTATTTTCTAAGGGCCCAACAGTGAACCATTCGAATTATTATTCCATCCTCCGCAAGCTTTAATACACAAAAAATAATTTCAAGTGATCTTGCGAGCACTTATATATTGAAAAATACCTGGATTTTCGACCCGCGTTAAAAATTCAAGTGCCAAATTTTTAACTGTATAGATTCATCAAGAAATCTATAGCAAATGTTTTTCTATTATGTTGCAAAAAACTATTTTGATATATGGCTACCTAATAATCTATATTGTTCAAATATAATGGATATTTGTACCATTTCTGATAGGAAGATTTCACTATTAAACAATAAATGTTGTTAATAAAACCAACGCGTGGTTTGACAGACTCAAGCGCCAACGAGCAAGAGAAAGGTACAAACCCCCTCTCTATATATACCTACACTCTTCCAATAGAAGGGCACGGTTTTCGTTGATAAGTGCCTTCCACTATCTGCTCTAATTCAATGGTTTTGCTAAATTACTTGTGCCCTGGCCTAATATATTTTCAACACGGTCTGTTTTGATTAAAAGAATTTCGTTTTGCACTCAATGAATACATCACGTCTTTCGTTTGGACAAACAGCCGGCAAGTTATGGAAGTAAATTTTTCCTTTTCAAGATGCATTTAGTATAGTACTACAGCAAGTAAAAAAGGAATTTTGTTCTATTAAATTATTAAATAAAGTTTGATCGCCAGCAACATACAGATTAGCACCTATAAACTTCTTCGAAAGTTGTGAACCTATAGATAAAATCGTTAATCCATATTTTAAAGCAATATGTACGTAATTGATAAATATTTTTTGGAAATTGTAAATATTATTGGAAAAAATCGTTCTATTTCTTTATATGTATCATGAACTATGGATATCATATGGATAAATGGGGACAATAATCGTGAGTAGCTTCATCGAAAAATGTAATTAGTGGGATGCGTGTCCGCAATTAGTGTTTGCTGTAGCCTCTCCTCAAATTACCAATTAGTATTACTATAGGAAAACTGAAGTATAAAATCCCAAGTTGTTTATCTATAAGTTCATTAGCAAATTTTCGTTCAGTCTTGATTGTTCTTAATTTTTTATTACATAAATTAAAAATAGGTGGGAAATCGCAAACGTGGTGCGTATTTGTCCAGACCAAAAAGTCATAAGAAACAGTTGAAACGGGCGCGTTTAGCAGACGGTGACGGTGTTAGTAATTGTTCTATCAGCGATAATAACAGTGATACTACTAGTGTCAACACTACTTATATGGAAACCGAGAAATTAACAGCCTTTCCCGAAACATCTGAAGAGTTTTCTTTTGAAGAATTACTGGAGTTAGACACAGAAGAAGAAAAACCTCTAGATACATTCGACTTCACTAGACAAAAAGAAAATTTCGCTACTGAAATCCGACATTTTAAACGGCTACAAACACATTTTTGGGGAACACTCTGATTGTGCAAACTATTTCTGTAACGGTCCAAAAGAGAATGAAGATAACATATACCCCGAATTTACGTCAAGTTCAATTTATGAAGATATTGTAATAGAGTAGCTATGCATGCGAACAGCTTGATAGAAGCTGTTGACACTAATATTGTGGAAACTTTCAACTCCGTTGGTGCAAAATATGTAGCGGGAAAAAGAATAAATTATTCGCAACGAGGGTCTTATACCGCACGATGTGGGGCTGCTGTTATTTCTTTTAACAATAGCGGGGAATTAAATTATAAAGTTCAGAAATTATTAGCTGGTTGCAGTCCTGGGAAATATACAAAACTGTACTCTGAAAAAAAAATTTGCAATTTGGACTACAAAAGGCCTGCCAATATTCAAGGAACGAGACCAAGAAAGTTATTTCATGTTGTTGATGATGACAATGATTACGGAGAAAATGCCAATGTTGACGATATGGAGATTGCGACCTATTCGGAAAAAGAAGCAACATTCCTTGAAAAAGTGAAAAGTGAAAATCCAGAAGAAATACAAAAATTAACTGTAGGCCAAAGAGACAACACTTTATGGAAAACGATGAGGATCAAACGATTAACTGCATCCAATTTTGGTAAAGTTGCAAAACTAAGAAAAAGCAGAGCATTGGCCGAATTTAAAAATTTCTGGCTTAGAAATAAGAAGCTGCGGTCTTTTTATAGACCAGAAATATCCGTTTTTAGCTGCATCTCCTGATGGCTTAGTAGGTGACGACGCCATTATTGAAATAAAAAGTCCTTGTAATTCAAGGCTGTTAACACCGAAAGAAGCAACAGAAAATAAACTTATAAAATATTTGATTATTGATAACAGCGGTGGCCTGCTATTAAAAAATAATCACAGCTACATGCACCAAGTACAAGGTCAATTGAACATAACCAATGAAAATAAATGTTACTTTGTTGTATGGACGCCAAAAGGGTTTTTTTATCAAATTATATACAAAGATGAACGTTTTTGGAAGAAGCAACTTCCCAAAATTTTTATAAAAGGGCACTCTTGCCAGAATTAATCGATCGCCATAAAGTTAGAGGCCAGGAATTATGTAATATCTATATATAAAAATTCTATATTTTACCAATAGTCAACAGGTATATTTGTGTTAGTACATTATGTTCACTCTGTGGGATAAGAGTGCGATAAGCAGACCGTCCATAAAGCCTCCACCGCAGGAGGTGCTGTAAATCTGTAAACACTTTAGTCAGAATAAAATAAGTTGAAACGAGCTATACTTCTTTTCATTTTGCATGTGTTCATTCATAGTTTATCTGTACTGGGTTACCTCTGTACCTATTGTACTATTTGTTTATTATTTATTACCTACTCTAAGAATATGTCAATAAAATCATCTGTCGATAAATTCCTGAAATCTGAAATCAACTCCCATTTATTATCTATTATTGTAATTGCTAATTCAGTCGGGATATTTGTAAATAAAGAAACTACATCTACACTAAATTTGGTACATAAATAAATAAAAATCCACTAATTCCGAAGAATTTTGTATACTATAAATTGATTTATTCATGATATTACTAAGTATATATGCCAAAAACTTTTCCATAAATAGTTCCAATAATAATTCACATTTGGTTATTTCTGTTGAATTCCGTCCTCAACGTTTCCCGTTATGAAATCTTTTATCTCTTGTTTAGGAATATGACGCACAAGGAATCTTGCATTTATTTTTCTACCGATAGTGAGCTATTTGTGTTGCCTACATGCTACTTTACAGTTTTGAAAAATGCCGATTATTGTAATAATTTTGTTACATTATTTCGGAGTTCATAGCCAATTTGGAAAAATTTTGCAAGTGGCATATAAAAGAGAGTGGTCACATCAAGCTACCAACGTGGAGATATTTTCGATATTTATATTTCTGTTAATATGATTCGAAAAGTTTGATGTTAAATCCAGTTGTACGTTTTTAATTGCCCATACGTTATTTAAAAAAATAGAAAAATCGCTGTGTCAGTAGACAGACAAAACATAGATGATTCGAAAAAAATTCGTCCACTCTTTCAACCTTGAAATTGGCTCCCAAAAAGTGTATCGAAATGTGCATAAAACTGAGTATATTTTGAGGTGTAAATGCCAGCGTTAAACAATCCACATGATTCATTTGTTTTCCCGGTCAATGTTCAATCGTGTAGTTGTAATTTTGTAATTCTAAAAACCAACGCAGAATTCGAGAATTTACTTCCTTTTTCTGCAAAGCCAATTTAATTCTATTGCAATCTTTTACAATATTAAACACTAACCCCTGTAGATAGATTCTAAAATGTTTTAATGCGTAAACAATACTCAACATCTGTAATTCGTATATGCAATTTACATTTATAAACACTTGTTCTTTTGGAAAAATATGCAAATATGCAATAGGGTGCCATTTGCTTGTCGCTGAATTAAAAATTAATTTAAAAAAAAAAAACCATGGGCTGAAGCATCACAATGCAATTACGTCTCTGCTTCCGAATTATAAATGGCTAACACAGGTTCTTGTACAAGTAAATTCTTTAATTTTTTAAAAGCTTTTAACTCATCTTCCTCAAACGTAGCGCTCTTTTTAAGTAAATCATACAACGGCCTTGCTACGAGAGCAAAATCTTTTATAAACTGTCTAAAATATGAAGTTAAACCTAAGAAATTGTGCATCTCGTTGAAACTTCTAGGAACTGGAAATTCTTTAACAGATTCGATATTTGACTGACACGATCGAATTCCGTTTTTATTTACGCCAGATCCTACGAACCGAATTTCTTCTGAAAAGAATGAACATATTTCTAACTTTAATTCCAAATGATTATTAACATATAGAACAAATACACTGTTTAAAATCTCTAAGTTTTCTTCTAACGTTTCAGTCGCAATTAAAATATCAACTGCATAAATACAAATCTTGTTTTGCTTAACTAAATCTTTAAAAATCAAGTTCACATACCGACTAAAGGTAGCAGGACTATTTTTTAGCCCAAAAGGGCATCTTTATACGACGTGTAAGACGTGTATTTTACCGACACTGGATCTAAATTAACGTGGTGGAAAGCATCTTCCAAATCTAACCTGGTAAAGTAACATTTACCTCGTAGCAAGTCAATTTGATCGTCGATCCATGGCAAAGGAAAATTGTCTCTAACAGTAATTTTGTTTAACTCCCTATAATCTACGCACATACTTAAGCCATCTGGTTTCTTTTGCACAAGAATTATTGGCGAACTGTATTAAGATGTAGTTCTTCTAATAACCCCTTTCTCAGACAAGTCATCTATTATTTTGTTTGTTTCTGATTTTTCATAAAAAGATAATCTACGCTGTCCAAAATAAAATGGAGTGTGATTTGGTTTTACAATGATTTTCATGGAAAAATCTACTTCAGGTTTTACCGGTCTTTAGGCATTTACATAATTTGCCAGAAAAGTTTCCCTAAACTTCGACTTAAACTTAGGATCTATGGTATTATTAACATTTAATTTACCGATGTTACAGTTTGAGAGTGCGAGCGTGCGGACGTTTGATTTGTGCTCCCTAGTGAATCTCGATTCGGCGGGAAATTACGAGTGTTTAAGTCAAACAGCGATCGTAAAGAAAGTGAAATAGTAGTATAAATAGTCTTATATGATAGAGATCTACCACTAATAGGTCAATAAAACAAGGCTGGTTTGAACGATAGTTATATTTTCAGAACGTTTACAAACGTTTTCGGAACACCTTCGTCAGTGAAAATATAACTAGATAAATATATAAACAAACTTTTGTTTTTTATTTGGGACTATCAACAAAATAACTAGTGACTAGGATTTCTTGATATAGAGGATGTGTAACCAACTTTTATATATATATATATAAATTATAAAAACTAAATTAATGTGTAAACATACATGCAAATTAAGTAAAACCTTATATCAAAAAATCTTTGTCGAAACCTTAACAATTCTGTTCAAGGACTAGGGAAAACCAAATTTAAAAACCTAGCCAAAGGTTTCCTTCTTAAGAAATGCAAATGTCATTTTAACAAATTGCTATATACATTACTTAAATTTTGAATATCGGTCCTGAAATTAATAGTTTTAGTGTCTTTCTGTATATTTATCATTTCATATATTAGTCTTTTTTTATAATTATTCTCTGTTTTTAATATAATTGTGTTTTCAAAATCAAAGTAATGCCCAAGATCTTTGTAATGCTTTGTTACAGCGGTCATTGCACCGAAATCATTATTTAAAGAATACTTATGGCTATACAACCTTTTCTTTAAATATTGTTTCGTCTGACCGATGTAACAACCATCACAGTCTTTACAGTTTATTTTATAAACTACATTACTCTGATTTTGTTTAATTATTTTGGATTTAGTATTAGTAAAAAGAGATCTGTTACTATAATTTGGAATGAAAGTAATGTTTATGTTGTTTTTATTAAATTCTTTTTTATTTTTCGCTTAAACCTTTTTTATAAGGAATAGCGCTATAACATTTATTGTTATTAATTTTAATTCCTCTATTATATAATTTGTTAATTCTATTTTTTATTATTTTTTCATAAAAACTATTTGGATAATTATTTTTATCTAAGATTTCTTTAACTTTGTTTAAATTCTTTTCCCTAAATTCAGGATTAGCTAATCTAACCGCTTGATCAACTAAACCGGTAACTACATTAATTTTATGTAATTTTGATGTTTCTGAAAAATAATTTAAATGTCTTCCTGTATTGGTAGACTTTATATGCCAATTTGTTTTCACAATGCCGTTATTATGCATGACTGTCACGTTCAGGAAATTCAATGAGTTATTAGATTCTCTCTCATATGTAAATTTTAATCTATTATGATAACTATTAAATGAATCTAATATCTCATCAATATTATCCTTTCTTACGGAACAAAAACAGTCATCCACATAACGTCTGTAAAAACTTACACTAGAATTTAGTTTTGCCAAACAAGTTTGCTCTAGGTCCTCCATTACCAGGTTTGCGATAACTGCTGATAATGGAGAACCCATTGCAGTACCGAAAATTTGTTTATAAATTTTATTTTGATATGTAAAATAAGTAGAATTTAAACAAAGTTTCGAAGCTGCAATGAATTCCTCCTTTGGAAGATCTGTAAAATCTTTTATGGAATTCCATTTTTTATCTAAAATTTTTAGTGCTAAATCCACAGGAATATTAGTAAATAAAGAAACAACATCTAAACTGATTAATTCGTAATTATTAGGAATTGTTTGATTTCTAACCGAATCTACAAATTCCCATGAATTTTTCACATTATATGTAGTTTTACCTACAATATTGCTTAAAATTTTAGATAAAAATTTGGAAAGATTGTAAGTGGGGGAATTAATGCAATTTACGATTGGACGTAAAGGAATATTATCTTTATGTATTTTAGGAATACCGTATATTCTTGGAGATATAGAATTTAGAATTTTTAAATGGTTATTTAAATCTTTAGAAATATATTTTTTAAAAACCAACTATTTATTAGTTTATTTATTTGATTTTGTAATTTATTTGTTGGGTCTGATAATAATACCGAATAAGTTTGATTATCTTCCAATAAGGAATTCATTTTGGCTTCGTAATCAATCTTATTCATAATTATCGTTTTTTCTCCTTTATCTGATTTAGTTATTATAATATCTTTATTAGATTTCAAAAATTTTTTGTTTCATTAAAATGCTTTTTGTAAGATATTATTGTTACTATTATTATTTTTATTGTTTTCTTTATTTTTGTAATTTGTCAAAATGTTAACCAACCTATGTCGTAAGTTAGGTTCTAAGTTTTCCTCATAATTTTGAACGATATTTTCTATATTACAAATAAAATCATCTATCGGTATGACATTAAAATCTATAGAAAACTTAGGACCTAGACTTAAAATTAATTTAACATTTTGACAAATCTCTTTATCAGTTAGGTTGATTATCCAATCTTCTTGTAAAATTGGATAATCAACCCCGCATTTTTTATTAAGTGGTTAAATTTATTAATATTGTTTTGTTTTATTTTTTTAAAACTTAGAACCTAACTTACGACATAGGTTGGTTAACATTTTGACAAATTACAAAAATAAAGAAAACAATAAAAATAATAATAGTAACAATAATGTCTTACAAAAAGCTTTTAATGAAACAAAAAATTTTTGAAATCTAATAAAGATATTATAATAACTAAATCAGATAAAGGAGAAAAACGATAATTATGAATAAGATTGATTACGAAGCCAAAATGAATTCCTTATTGGAAGATAATCAAACTTATTCGGTATTATTATCAGACCCAACAAATAAATTACAAAATCAAATAAATAAACTAATAAATAGTTGGTTTTTAAAAAATATATTTCTAAAGATTTAAATAACCATTTAAAAATTCTAAATTCTATATCTCCAAGAATATACGGTATTCCTAAAATACATAAAGATAATATTCCTTTACGTCCAATCGTAAATTGCATTAATTCCCCACTTACAATCTTTCCAAATTTTTATCTAAAATTTTAAGCAATATTGTAGGTAAAACTACATATAATGTGAAAAATTCATGGGAATTTGTAGATTCGGTTAGAAATCAAACAATTCCTAATAATTACGAATTAATCAGTTTAGATGTTGTTTCTTTATTTACTAATATTCCTGTGGATTTAGCACTAAAAATTTTAGATAAAAAATGGAATTCCATAAAAGATTTTACAGATCTTCCAAAGGAGGAATTCATTGCAGCTTCGAAACTTTGTTTAAATTCTACTTATTTTACATATCAAAATAAAATTTATAAACAAATTTTCGGTACTGCAATGGGTTCTCCATTATCAGCAGTTATCGCAAACCTGGTAATGGAGGACCTAGAGCAAACTTGTTTGGCAAAACTAAATTCTAGTGTAAGTTTTTACAGACGTTATGTGGATGACTGTTTTTGTTCCGTAAGAAAGGATAATATTGATGAGATATTAGATTCATTTAATAGTTATCATAATAGATTAAAATTTACATATGAGAGAGAATCTAATAACTCATTGAATTTCCTGAACGTGACAGTCATGCATAATAACGGCATTGTGAAAACAAATTGGCATATAAAGTCTACCAATACAGGAAGACATTTAAATTATTTTTCAGAAACATCAAAATTACATAAAATTAATGTAGTTACCGGTTTAGTTGATCAAGCGGTTAGATTAGCTAATCCTGAATTTAGGGAAAAGAATTTAAACAAAGTTAAAGAAATCTTAGATAAAAATAATTATCCAAATAGTTTTTATGAAAAAATAATAAAAAATAGAATTAACAAATTATATAATAGAGGAATTAAAATTAATAACAATAAATGTTATAGCGCTATTCCTTATAAAAAAGGTTTAAGCGAAAAATAAAAAAGAATTTAATAAAAACAACATAAACATTACTTTCATTCCAAATTATAGTAACAGATCTCTTTTTACTAATACTAAATCCAAAATAATTAAACAAAATCAGAGTAATGTAGTTTATAAAATAAACTGTAAAGACTGTGATGGTTGTTACATCGGTCAGACGAAACAATATTTAAAGAAAAGGTTGTATAGCCATAAGTATTCTTTAAATAATGATTTCGGTGCAATGACCGCTGTAACAAAGCATTACAAAGATCTTGGGCATTACTTTGATTTTGAAAACACAATTATATTAAAAACAGAGAATAATTATAAAAAAGACTAATATATGAAATGATAAATATACAGAAAGACACTAAAACTATTAATTTCAGGACCGATATTCAAAATTTAAGTAATGTATATAGCAATTTGTTAAAATGACATTTGCATTTCTTAAGAAGGAAACCTTTGGCTAGGTTTTTAAATTTGGTTTTCCCTAGTCCTTGAACAGAATTGTTAAGGTTTCGACAAAGATTTTTTGATATAAGGTTTTACTTAATTTGCATGTATGTTTACACATTAATTTAGTTTTTATAATTTATATATATATATATAAAAGTTGGTTACACATCCTCTATATCAAGAAATCCTAGTCACTAGTTATTTTGTTGATAGTCCCAAATAAAAAACAAAAGTTTGTTTATATATTTATCTAGTTATATTTTCACTGACGAAGGTGTTCCGAAAACGTTTGTAAACGTTCTGAAAATATAACTATCGTTCAAACCAGCCTTGTTTTATTGACCTATTAGTGGTAGATCTCTATCATATAAGATAAGTATAAAAGGTCACGAAATATATATATATATATATACATTTAGTATAAATAGTGAAAATAGCGATAACAAAATAGTAGTGTAAATAGTGAAACTAGCGATAACAAAATAGCAGCGTATAAACCGGTAAAAGCCAAGGTCCGACGGGACGACCGGCCGGCAGCTTTTTATGCGGTGTCACAACGAACCTGAGCAAAAAGCGAAAGCGCAGTGAAATAACATATAAGACGATAAGATAGAAAATAGCGAAAAATTTGCGGGTATAAATCTATATACAGGGGCTATATCAGGTATGGGCAACCTCCGGCCCTCGAGTAAGGTTTGTCCGGCCCGCTACTGAATTCTTTCGTTGCATATTAGCACGGCCCGTCTAAACTTAATTCATAATGAATCAAAGGATACTAGAAAAATGTATATTTTTCAAGATTACTCACAGCATAAAACTTCTACAAAAAAGGTTGCCCATGCCTGGGCTAAATAAAAGTTAACAAAGAAATAAAGATATGGAGAGTGATACATCGGGGGATATAGGAATAAAAAGAGGTAGAGAGAATGATGAGACTTACGAAATATTCAAGAAAAGCAAGAAATTACAAACAACACCACCAAAAGAAAAAGATAGAGAAGGGGAGCTAGTGAATATGATGAGGGAACTGATAAGCGACGTGAAGGAAATAAAGAGAGACCAGAAAGAGTACCAGGAAGAATTGAAAGTGCTGAGAGGGGAGAATGAAAAATTGAAGACAGAAAATGAGATAATGAGGAAACAAATGATAGATGTGGAAAAGAGAATGTACAAAATGGAGAAGACAATATCAAAGAATAATGTGGTGATGATAGGAATGAAGCTAACGACGGAGGATAAGCATGATATGAAGATAGGACTAGAGAATTTTATGAAAAGCACAATGCAGGTAAATGTAAACAAAAGAGAAGTGATAAAGATGGGAGAGGCGGTATACAAGATGGAGTTGGAAAGCGCAAGGGATAAAGACGCAGTGATGAAAAATAAAAGTAAACTTAGACAAATAAAGGAGAGAATATATATAAACCACGAGTTAACAAAAAGGCGAACAAGAAATACAGAGGAAGCTTAAACAAATGGGAGATAAAGAAAGAAAAGAGAGGAAAAAGTAAAGATAGGATACCAAAGAATTACAATTGAAGGAAGGGAATATAGATGGGATAGAGAGAAAGAGGCACTGCTTGAGAGCGAACAGGAAAACGAGGGCAGAAACTCCTTCTTCTTCTTCTTCTCGTTAATCCTTATGCCTTTCAGCGTCGGATTATTTTTGGATCTTACGACGATTTAATCCATTCTTTCCATCGCGTCCGGTCTGTACTCATTCTACTCATTTCTGCTATGGTCTTCCCTCGCTTTCGTCCTAATTCGTTGACTCTATCAATCCATTTTTTCCTTGGTCTTCCCTTTTTTCTTCTCCCGTTATTTTTGGCTTCTATTATTTTCCTTGTTAAACTCTTTTGTTCCATTCTAATTATGTGGCCGTACCAATTCAGTTGACATTTTTCAATTCTTTTTAGTATATCTTCTTGATTTATCATATTCCTTATCTGTTCGTTTTCTATTCTGTCCATTTTTGATTTTCCCACGATCTTTCTCAAAAATTTCATTTCCATAGCTGTTATTTTGCTTTCGTGTTTCTGCTGTATTGTCCAGGACTCACTTGCGTACATTATTGTGAGGGCTACTACCGCATTGTATACTATCTGTTTGATCTTGGGTTCTATTTCTTTTTTTCCAAAGATGGTTTGATTCAGAGCGTAGTATATGTTTGTGGCTTTCCGTCCTCTTTTTGCTATGTCTAGATTAATTTTTCCATCCTTCGATATAATAGTACCTAAATATTCGTATGCGTCGACAATTTCTTCTTGTTTATCGTTTATTTTAATTATTAGATTACTGGTTGGCTCTTTATTATTTATCACCATTAGTTTGCTTTTTTCTACGTTTATTTCCATCTTCATCTTTTCTATTTCTTCTGTTCATATTTTTGTTAATTTTTCCATTTTCACATAACTCAGCTATTAGTGCCAGATCATCGGCGTACAGTAATGCATCCACAGCTACAGGTTCCAGTCTGTTATATCGTAACAGTGTCTTCACAGTTTCGGTGCGTTTCCTCGTATTTTGCAGGATTCTGTCCATTACTATAATAAATATTAATGGACTTAAGCTGTCTCCTTGTTTTATTCCCACTTGCATTTCAAAATCTGCTGATCTTTTTCCATTCACTTGTACTATCCCCTAACCTGATAGTATTATAGACTATTGATTATTTGGCGCAGTTTTCTTGGAACCTCTAGTTTCTCTAGACAGATATCTATACTCCCTCTATCTACTGTATCGAAGGCTGCTCGCAGGTCTATGAAATTGAAGTAGATTTCCTCCCCTGTCTCAATTTTACGTTCTATGATGTTTTTAATTATGTGGATATTATCGTTCGTTTGTTTCCCTTTTCTATAGGCTGCTTGTTCTTCTCCCAGTTTGTCTCCTATTAAATGTGTAAGTTGTTCCGCTATTATTTTGGTATAGAACTTAAAACATACTGTCGATAGGCATATTGCCCTTATATATGGGAGTGGTGAGGTTATTTTCCCAATCCGCAGGAATTGTGTTCGTTCGCCATGCCTTACAAAATATGTCAAGGATCCACTCCTTTCCCACCTGTCCGAGCCATTTTACCATTTCCGGTTCTATATTATCCGCACCGCAGGCTTTTCCTGTTTTTATTCTTTCTAGGGCTTTCTCTACCTCTTCCATATCTATCTCTTCAAGTTCTTCATTAGATTCATTTCGTGTTCCTGATTCTGGCAATAAATCTGTATGATCTCCTGCATCTGTGAATTTTTTCGTGAAGAATTCTTTCCATATTTCAAGTATATCTTCTGTTCTTGTTTTTAGTTCATTCGCGGTATTCCTAATTGGTTTTATTTATATCTTTTTCTTTCCATTCATTGATCTTATTAGGTTCCAAAATTTCCTGTTATTTGTTTTATATTCCTCATTAATATCATTTCCAAAATCTTCCCAGCTTTTCTTTTTCGCTTCTTTGATTCTCCTCTTAACTTCGTTTCTTATTTTAACATATGGTTCCTTGTATTGCTGTTCCTTTGTTAAAACATATTTTCTCCACACATCTTTTTTCTTTTTGACTTCCTTTTGTATTTCCTTAGTCCACCATTTTGTTCTTTTCTGTTTTTTCCTGTATCTGATTTGACCACATACTTCTAGTGCAGAATTATAAATAATTTCCTTGAAAATTCTCCACGTCTCTTCTAGTGTCATTTCTTCCTGGCCATGTCGCTTTAGTAAATCATTCGTTTTCTGTTGGTATTCTGCTCTTTTCTTCTCGTTTCTTAATTTGCTGATTGCTATTTTATGATACTCAGCTATTTGTTGTTCTGTGTTAATTTGTTCTTGGAGTTCTGCCGTTAGCAATCATTGTTGAGTTCCCATTTCAGCCTCTTTTTGTGTCTTTATGTTTCGTATATTAGTTTTCATACTTTGGGTACAGACTATGTTGTCTATTATACTCTTCGCGTTTCTCTCTTCCGCGACAAAGGTGTATCTCTCTTCCAGCGGTTGCTCCCAGAAACCGTTCCCTATTAGGAGATCATTACGTATACAAAAATCTATCATTTTCCAACCATTTCCGTTTAACGTTTCTTCTCCATATGCTCCCAAGCAGCCCAGTCCCTTATTTGTATCATTACCCACTCTACCATTCCAGTCCCCCATTAATATTACTTTTGAGTTTGTCTCTCTTATTTCATCCAGCAGTTCCTGCAGTTTTTCATAGAACTCCTCCGTTGTACTTCCATCTGTTCCTTCTACTGGTGCATACAGCTGTATGATGTCAACCGATTCCTTCTCCAATTCTATTCTCAAGCGCATCAACCTTGATGAGAGTGATTGATGTATAGTTACTCTTCTATCCAGTTCCTTTGTTAACAATATCCCTACTCCCTCTTTTTCCTTTGATCCGGCCTCACTCCTGAATAGTACAGAAAATATTGACTTCCTACCCCTATTCTTCCTGCTCCGGCTTTCTTTGTTTCACTTATTCCCAGTATTTGAATTTGGTACTTGTTCATTTCTTCTGCTAGTTCGCATTCTTTTCCCGTTAGGGAAGTTATGTTCCACGTTCCAACGCGTATCTTTCCATTTTCCGTGTTCATAGCTGTGGTCGTCATCGTGTTAGCATTCCTCTCTGTCTCTACCTTGTTGTTCCTATTTCCCATCCTCACATCCATGTATTCTCATGTTCGAGTTTGTTCTGTATCCGGTCTCATTGCCAGGTACGTCCTCTCTATTCCCTGCTCGTTCACGCCTTCTAGTTTTTTGATCTCTGTATCTGTATCAACTTATCCTTCTCTCTATCCCATCTCCATTCATCATTTCCGATATACAACTTCCTGAACCCAATATTTGTTTGTTTTCCGTTTTCCCTCTCAGTTTTAGCTCTAAATCTAATTTGTTCTTGTATCTTCCCGCTTAGATAGATCATCGTTAATAAAAATCCTTCCTCCTATTTTTGTTCTTAATTTCTCAGAAACTCAAAAAACTAAAAAGAAGAAGAAAGAACGGAAGAACGAGGACAACCATGGCAGACGAGATGGAAGCGGAAAAGGAAAGAAAATTGAAAGAGATTAATTTAAGCAGAAAATGGGGACACGACAAGGAGAAAAAGGTATTTAGATTAGGAACATGGAATATTAGAAGTTTGAACGGTAAAGAAATAGAAATTGTAGAGGAATCTGAAAAAGCAGCACTGGATGTATTGATAATATCAGAAACAAAGAGAAAAACAGGGAATAATAGAATTAAAGAATGAGCATATCCTAATGTGGAGTGGAGTTGAGAACAGGGACAGAGCTTCTGCGGGAGTAGGATGCATATTAAAAAAGGAAATTAGAAACCTAGTAACTAGGTGGGGGGTAATTAGTGAGAGAATACTGTTAATAGAGCTGCAATGTAAGACACATTGGAAAACAATTGTAGCCATATACGGTCCTGATGAAAACGAAAAGGCTGAGAAGAAAGATAAATTTTGGGAAGATCTGACATACGCAATAGAAATGGCAAAAGGACAAATATTAGTAGCAGGTGATTTTAACGGACGAGTAGGAGTAAAGGATGATATATATATACAACAGTAATTGGAAAGTATGGTAAAATAACTAGCAATAATAATGGGAAAAGGCTGTTAGAATTTTGTGTTGATAATGACTTAATAATTACAAACACGTGTTATGAACATAAAGAAATACACAAATTCACAAGAGTGGAACCAGGGAGAGGGAAAAAGTCCATAATTGATTACATATTAGTGGAAAGAAACAATAGGAGAAGAGTATTGGATGTAAGGTTTAAGACAAGTTATGAAATAAACAGTGATCATTATTTACTGATTGCAAAAATTAAAAAAATGAGGAAGGAATAAAAGATAACAATGAAGGAAAGGTAAAGAAAATATATGAAACTATTAAAACATATAAGTTAAAGAATACAGAGACAGCAAAAAATTATGCTAACTTTTAATATCTACCGAAATAAACAAAATACAGGAAAGAATAAGATAAAGTGCATTAGAAGAAAAATGAGAAAAATTTAAAAACATAGTAATTAATGTAGCAAAAACAACGTGTGGAGTTTTTAGCAAAAGTAAAAACAAAAAACAGACAGTATGGTGGGCAAAGAAAATAAAAGATGAGATTAAAATCAAAAAGAATTATGGAAGAAACATTTAAGCAACAGAAATACAGCAAATTACGAAGAATATAAAGGCAAAAGTAAAGTTAAACTATTGGTATTACAAGAAAAGCAAAAGAAGTGGACAGAGTTCGGAGAAAAGATGGAAAAGGACAGCAAGGCAAATCAGAAACTGTTTTACAAAGTAATTAAAAACTGTAGAGAAAACAGAAATATAAACACAATGGTAATTAAAAACAAAGACGAAGTAATACTAACAGAAGAGAAGGATATCATGAACAGATGGAAAGAATATTACCAACACCTACTAAGTGTAGAAAAGGAAACAACAGTATATCAAGAACAAGAAGAAGAGGACAGAAATGAAGGAAAAGAAGAAATAGAAGAAATAGATAAAGAAGTAATAGAGAGTGAAATAACAAGAGCAGAATTAGAAGAGGCAATTAATAGCTTAAAGAATGGTAAAGCAGCTGGACAAGATAAGATCACCACAGAAATGATAAAATACATGGGTGATACCGGAAAAAATCTTGTTACTACAACTATATAGACAAGTATGGAGGGAAGAAGAAACGCCAGAAGAATGGAGAATAGGGCTAATATTACCGATACATAAGAAGGGAGATAGTAAAGACTGCAACAACTATAGAGGAATAACACTGCTAAGTACAATAACTAAAATTTATGAAAAAATTATAGAGAAAAGACTAAGGAGAATAGTTGAGAAGAAGTTAGATGGGTGACAAAGTGGATTCAGAAGAGGCCGCAGTACACAGGACCATATTTTTACAATTAAAGAAATAATAAACAAGAAGTGGAATGCAGAAAAGACAGTTTACCTAGCATTTATGGATATGGAGAAAGCTTTTGATAGGGTACCTAGAGCGAAAATTTGGAAAGCGTTAAAAAGGAAAAAGGTAAACCAAAAATACAAAAAAGGTATACAAAGTGTATATGAGGTTACTGTGAATTGTGTGATAAGAAATAATATGGTATCAGAAAAATTTACTACGGTACAAAGAGTTAGACAGGGTGGAGCACTGAGCCCTTTATTATTCATAATATATAGGGATGAAATAGTAAAGGAAGTAAAATTAAGAAGTAAGCCGATAAATATAGGGTATAGAAAACTTGAGAGAATAACGTTGTCAGAATGTCTATTTGCGAATGATGTAGCCATTATAGCAGGCAGTACAAAAGAAGAGAGGAGAACCTGGTAGCCTGGAATGAAACTTTGAAAAAGTACGGAATGAAACTGAATAAGGAAAAAACAAAAATAACAGACCGGTACTAGTATATGGGAGTGAATCGTGGAATCTGACGAAAAAAGAAAAAGCAGAATGCAGACCATGGAAATGAAATTTCTAAGGAGAGTTAAAGGGATAACAAGAAAAGACCGCATAAGAAACACAACAATAAGAAAAGAGCTGGGAATGGAATCGTTGGCACAGTACATTGAAGAAAGACAGCTGTGCTGGTGGGGACATCTGCAGAGAATGAGCGAAGAAGTGCCAGTCAAGAAAATCTGGGAAACCAAAAGCAACGACAGGAAAAGAAGAGGCAGACAGAGAAGGCATTGGGCAGCGATGATGGCGGAAGTATTGGAGCGGAGAGGGTGGACATGGAGGGACGCCCAGGAATTGGCAATGAATAGAAAAGAGTGGAAGAAATTTGGTAGAGGAGAAGGAGAAGCCTGGAAAGGCAAAATCCCTACACCTTAGGGTAGAAGGGGAAACTGATTATATATATATATAGTATATATATATATATATATATTACCGATGTTTCTAGTATTTACTTCAGCTATTTCAATTTGGAAAATAAAATTACTATCGTTGCTCTGTTCAGCATCGATACGTTCTGAACGTTTCTTAATACTAATGCTTTCACCAAAACTTACAACTAAGTAACAATCTACTATAAAATCTCTACCAAGTAACACACTATGTCTCATTGTATTATCTGGCACTACATTAAAGCAAATGTCTAGCTCCTCACCATTTAGCACTAATTTTGTAAAAAATCTGCCTACTGTATGTAAAACAGATCCATTTATACCTTCAAATTTCTGATGATTTATATTAACGTCAACTAAATGAGAAGGAACTAATGTTTGAACAACTAAAGAAATAGGGCATCCTGTATCAACAATAGGCTTTACGCGGGTAATTTCTTGGTCCAGGATGAGATCCGCTTCCATCGTATACGCCGGAGCCCCCTTGCCCCCTTTCGGTTGCCTTTGGCTCTCTCTTGATCTTTGTGGACATAACCTTTGCATGTGTTGTGTGGATCCACAAGTATAACAGGATCCTCTCACTTGCCTTGGTTTCGCACAATTAATTTGTATATCCCCACTCTTTTCTGTCTTAACCGACTGTTTTGTGACAGATTGGACCTGTATCTGATTTCTTGCGCCAGGACTTGATTTTTCGTTAAAGCTACTTCCTCTTGCTTCACCCATTCTTTCTTTCCTTGCATCTAGCGGTTGTTCATACATAACAACATCCTGATAAAGTTCATCCGCATCAGCATGGTATTTTGACATGATGATACGTACTTAGTTCTCTCGAAAATAACCCGATTGCTACCTGTTGTTTTGCTTCCTCAAAATCTAACTTCAGAGCTTTGCATAGCGCAATTTTTTCTAATATATATGCTCCTACTCTCTCCTCAGTCTTTTGTTCACATGCTTGCATCATTTTCCATTGCTCTGTCTTACTTCTTCTGAACACAAAAGTTTTACTAAATGTCGCCTTAAGTGTGACCCAATCATTTATTTCCTGGTTTGAATTTAACCAATGCTTCGCCGCCCCAACTAAATGTATTTTTGTCGTCTGATATACAAAAGCGTTTGGCCAACCGTGCAATTGCGATGCTGTCTCGAGTTGTGTTATTCACCGTTCTGCTACAGAAGGATTCTGTTCCCCGTCGAAATTGTCAATAGATTTTGACAAATATGGCATTACATTGAAATTTTGCCCATTTCAACGTCTCCTTTGCGTTCCTCACTTAATCTTTCTAGCATTGTCGCATTTTGCTATAACAATGCATTTATAGTATTAAACATGTGTTCCATACCTGTATTGTTTTGCGTTTGACTTCGGTGAAAGTTATAATGTCCTTCACTTTCCCGTTGTATCGACTCACAAAACGTTTCAAATTTATCGGCCCGTGCAATATTCTCCGTTTTTTTCTCCTCGTGTTCTAACCTTTATCCAGCGTAGTCAGTGTAAGCCCGTTTCTGAAAATTTGTAGGAGCTTCTCCAAATGATGTAGGATGGTCGTTTATTTATATGTCACATTACGAAAATTACAACACTTTTTACAAATAACAATTTAATACTCAATTAACGAAATACAAACAATACATTACAATACATTCATACACCCCGACTCAACAACAACTCTCCAACCACTTCTCCTATCAAGCACGCGTACCTCTCCCCCGGTCGTCGTCTATCTGGCGGGAAATACAAATTTAAAAACTATATACTACACTTTCACAAAACGTATATGTGACCCGGCGCGGGAAAAGGGACCTTATCTTTACTGAGCAAAATTTTCAGGAGAGCCAATTTAGTGATATTGGCTGAAAATATTATGTTTTGAGATTATTGTACACAACGCGACCTACATTCTTTCTGAACAACTTAATGTCGGTTTTAATTCATATTAAAGATGGCTTCAATAATAGGTACCTGTGGTTAGATACTTTGGTGTTTGCCTTAGAATAATTATAAAACTTTAACTACTGTTTTCTCAAAACACACTTTTTACGTCTGGTTCAAATGGCAATAACTTTCTCATTTATAGGAATATTTTAACAGAATTTACATCAATTTATGCAGAATTTTATGCTCCTTCCAGTGATGCTCATAACCCAATACTGACCTAGGTGAAGATAAGGTCCCTTTTCCCGTGCCGGGTCACATATAATTTTCGAAGTCATTAATAAACATGTATTTTACACATTCGTTTATTTTATATTAATTATAATAGATATTATAGCGTTGATAAATTTGTTTATAAAGCAGTCATACAGAGAATAATACTCAAACGTTCAAAAAATTTACCGAACTGGCGTTTTGCAATTCCTTGTCTGAATGGTAATTTTATTACGTTTGACTGCCATTCCGGTAACACCTGATTAAGGTACCTAAAATAGCTTTCACAAAACGTAAGGTCATTAACTTATAATACGTTTTTACACATTCATTTTCCCTGCTGAGATGGTTGAAATGATTGACAGCTGCCATCAGTTGTTTCAGGCATTTCAATGTGAAATCGGAAATTTTACTTTAGTCCAATGGAGCCATGGCAGGGGAGGAGCAGCCGGCCAGCTGATTATATATATATATATATATACATATATATATATATATATATATATATACATATATATATATATATATATATATATATATATATATATATATATATATATATATATATAAAGGGTGGGCCATCTATTGGTCCGATTTTGAACAGCCTGTCGATAATGGCGCTGTCAACTTTAGCACCATAAGTTGTTGATTCTAGGTTAGTTCTAACCTTCCGCTGAACAAATATGGATCGGTTTTCTTTGGAACAACGCTTTGAAATACTGAAAACTTATTTTGAATGTGGTTCTGTCATGAGTGAAACATTGCGAAAAATGCGTACAAAATTTGGAAGAAATGCAGCGCCTACCGCGTGTGCAATTCGAAAGTTGGTGCATAAAGTTCGTGAAACTGGGATGCTGGTCGATGCCAGACGTGTGCCGCTTACACGTCCGGTGCGTATAGCAGAAGCAATCGCTGCTGTGACCGAAAGTGTTCGTCAAAACCCCAGAACATCGACTAGGCGCAGAAGTCAACAAGTCGGCATTTCACGAACCACTCTAAGGAGGATTTTGCACAAAGACCTCGGTATGTTTGCGTATAAAATCCAACTAGTTCAGGAATTGAAACCGAATGACCTTCCACAACGTTTACGCTTCGCTGAGTGGGCTTTAAATGAGTTGAACGATGACCCAAATTTCGCACGAAAATCATCTTTTCTGACGAAGCGCATTTTCACCTCGGCGGCTACGTCAACAAACAAAATTGCAGAATTTGGGGAACGGACAATCCACACGTTGTCGTCCAGAAGCCAATGCATCCAGCTCGAGTCACTGTGTGGTGCGGATTTTGGAGTGGTGGCGTGATTGACCCTTTCTTTCTCGAAAATGCGGAAGGTCGCGCCGTGAATATCGATGGTGAACGTTATCGCGACATGATAACTGACTTCTTGTGGCAGGAATTGGAAGATATCGATCTTGATGAATTATGGTTTCCACAAGATGGCGCAACTTGTCATACCGCCGCGCGTAGTATCAACCTTCTGCGCACAAGATTCAACAACCGTGTGATTAGCCGTTTCGGCGATGTCCACTGGCCTGCTCGCAGCTGCGATTTGACGCCACTGGACTTCTTTCTGTGGGGTGCATTGAAGAGTAAAGTTTATGCCGACAATCCCCAAACAATTGATCACTTGAAACAGAATATTCGTGCTGAAATTGCCTAAATTGACAGGAAACAGTGGACAAAGTGCTTGAAAATTGGTGTTCCAGGATGGCCTACTGCCGAGCCAGCCGTGACCAACATTTCAATGAAATCATTTTCCATAGTTAATCGGAAGAAACACTGTAGCAAATAAAGCGAAATTCGTTGCAAAAAATTAGCTTTTGTCTATTTAATGATCTACTCAAAATCGGACCAATAGATGGCCCACCCTTTATATATATATATATATATATATATATATATATATATATATATAGGTGAAACGAAGGTTATTGGTTTGGCTGGCAGATCCTTCTGCGCCAAATCCCATTCCGTGAAGTCCAGCGTCAGGCAAATCCACGCTAGCGTTTCCCAGGGATCACTTCTAGGCCCGCAACTGTTTTCCATTTACATGTCGGATCTCCCCGAGAGCCCAGCACCGAGATTGCAATCTATGCAGACGACACTGTCATCTACACAGGCTAAAGGAAGCAGGCGCTGTTCAGGAAACGCCTCCAAAGCGCTACTGACGGTTTTCTGAGTTTGACCTCTCGCTGGGGTTTGAAGATAAATGAATCTAAGTGCGTGGCAGTTAGATTCTCGCACGATCGCGCAAACCCCGGTCAGCCCATTAAGGTAGGAAACTCCGAGCTCCCCTGGAGCTCCGAAGTGAAATACCTCGGTGTCATCTTCGACCGAATGCCCACATTCCAAAAACAGATTGACGAAATTCGAAATCGCTTCATCAAGGCCCGCAACTTGTTTCTGCCTCTCATAGGGCGAAGGAGTTCCCTTCACCTAGGGAGCAAGTTGCTCTTATACAAGACGACGCTTCGACCGCTTTTAACCTACGGCGCTATGGCCTGGTTAACAGCGAGTGAGACTAACATCAAAGGTTTGGAAGCACTCCAAAACCGAACTCTTCGCTTTATCTTTGACGCCCCCTACTTCGTAAGGAACGTTCAGATTCATCGAAAACTGACATGAAGTTCCTAGCGAAGGTTACTGGGGAGTTCAGCAATCATACATTCAATAGTAGTATCCTTGTTTATATATCTTATAGTTATTCAGCCAAATTTGCTAGGACCTCTGCTACGTGGCGTCATCTACTGTGTATAAAATATAGTTGAATTTATGATTGAACACAGGCGACCAATATTTGATTTCCAATATAACCAATTATTTGGATTTTTGAAAAAATTCATATTTGCTGCGTATTGTACATTTCGCCCAGCCTCACACAGACATCATTAGAGGTTATGTTATAGTAATGATTATTTGATAACACCATAATAAACTCCTGGACAAAATTAACGCACCACTATTGTATTTTTGTTTAAATCAAGGAGAGTGGTTAGGAGTGGCGTTCGTGATGTTACTAAATCCTTACAAGTATGCTTTGGATCTCTTCTAATGTTCAGTGCAATTGTTGTCAAGGTATCGTTTATTTTAAAGTGGCAATTTTCAATTATAGCCACTTTTTATTTAAAGCGATTTATTTTTATTTTACATTAGCCATTAAGCTTTTTCCGATATCACATTTACTACATCGATATTGTTACAGTTATTGACATGAAATGAATCGTGAAAGGACTTTATCTGCAGAAGAGGCAGTATGGACAACCACCTTTCTGGAAGAGAGATTCATCATGCATCATACCACTCATGTCACTGCTCATATGTTAGGAAAATCACCTGCCCGTATAAGTCAATCGATCAGAAGATTTAGCGGGACAGGATCTTACTCTCGAAGACCAGGTAACGGGAAAAACTCTGTAAAAATATATGAGATGATCGTTTTCTTAGCCAATACACTCTAAGAAATAGAAGAGTTACTATCAATATGTGAGGAAATGAATAACTAGCTGTTCACAATGTTGCTGTATCATCTCAACCTGTAAGAAGATGTGTAAAGGAGGCTGCATTAAGTAATAGAAGGTAGGCAGAAAAGCCATTAATCACAAGAGAGCACAAAATTCAGAGATTGCGGTTTTCCAGAAATTATGAATACTGGACTATTGACGATTGGAAGGTTTTATTCGTTGATGAGACAAGGGTTAGTTTAAAATCTCCTGATGGATGTGAGCGTGTTTGGCAAAGACCAGGAGAACGATTTGTAAGTTGTAACATTTCTCCAAGAATCTCTTTTGTGGGTGGCTCTGTAATGTTTTGGGGAGGAATTTGTTTCAACACCTGTACAGAGTTGGTTCCTATACAACATGAACTATGAATGTGGATTAATTAGAAAACATCGGTTGGGTATGTAATTCCAATTATAGGGCCTAATGTTCTATTCATGCAAGATAAAGCTCGTCTTCACGTGACTAGACAAGTTGTTGACTACTTAAATGATGTTAATATTCTGGTTTTTGAGTAGTCACCTAACATTCCAGACATTCATCTGATAGAACACATATGGGATTATCTTAGAAAAAGGTCAACAACCGTACGACTTCCCCTATCAATCACCATCAACTAATAAAAGCCATAGTTGCAGAATGGGAGAATATTCCTCAAGAAATTATTCGTAATTTAATCTGTAGCATGACAAGGCGTATGCATGCAGTAATTAGGAGTACAGGAGGACATACTCAATATTGAGGTCGCATTGAAGCTACTAATTTGGCTTTTTAAGGTTAATTTAGTTTGATTTCCGTTTCCACGTTTTGCGAGTCCTCAAGGTAAAAACAAATTTTTAAGTGGAAAATTAGTCAAAATAAGACTATGTTCGCAAGTTTGTTTTTAAAATACCTAATTTCACATTACATTTGTGATTCCATACGCTTAATTTAAGTATCATTTATTGATGTTTGTACATGTGAGAGGGATTCGATGTGAATTCTCTCACAAAGAAAAATACGTGCATTGTGAGAGAATTCATATCGAATCCCTCTCACATGTACAAACATCAATGTTCAGACGATATATACATAAAATTTGTATACGAAATTACAGCTCTTGCAAAGCCGTACTGACGAGCGGTATAACCGCGAAACGTACGTCTACGGATGGCAAGAGAAGATCAAAATTTTGTAGTATCATTTATGTAATTCTTCTTCTTTTTCTTCAGCCTCAGTCCCGCTTTGTTGTGGGGTCGGCTTTTCTGGATCGGGCCCGCCATTTGTCCCGGTCAGCAGCTTGGTCCGGGTGGAGTCGAGCGGCAGTGAGATCTAAGTGCAACGTGTCCAGCCTGCGCTTCTTCGGTCGCCCTTTTGCCTTTTTCCATCGATGTTGAGGTTGAAACTAATTTTGGCAAGCGAGGTGTCATCGGCACGTAGAACATGGCCGTACCACCGGAGACGCGATTCGCGCATCTTTTCGGAGATGGGTGCGACGCCGTACCGATCGCGACTGTTTTCGTTACGGACGTAATCGTAACGAGTGACTCCGCCGGTCCAGCGAAGCATTTTTGTCTCCATCACGGCGAATCGACGCTCGGTCTCCTTGGTGGCTGGCCAGCGCTCGACGCCATACAAGGCGACCGGGCGAACGACGGAGCGGTAAACCTTAGATTTCAGCCGGTCCTGGATGCGCGGGTCGCATAGAACACCCGTCGCAGTTGCACCCGCCATCCAGGCTGCGTTGACACGAGAGACGGCCTTACGCCGCAGATCGCCGTCGGCCGAAAGCGTAAAGGTAAAGGTACTTGAATTAAGCGACGCGGGGTAGATCGATGCCGCTGATGGTGATCGTGCCGACTTCGTCCGCATCCGTCGTCAAATATTCAGTTTTTCCCAAATTTAGTCGTAGTCCATAGTCAGCGAGTCGATCGTTCCACGTCTGGACAAGTTGTTCGAGGATAAGCTTGTTTTCGGCGACAAGTAGTACGTCATCCGCGTAGAGAAGAGTGTAGGGTGCGAGTAGTTGGATATCGCGCGTGACGCTGTCGATGACAAGCATGAAGAGTAGGGGCAAGAGTGCCGACCCTTGGTGCACACCTACACAGATGCTTAGAGGCCTTGATGTGCCGGCCACGCTCCGGACGCGACTTTTGGGCCCTGGTAGAGCAACTGGACCCATCGAACGAGTTCCTCGGGAAAGTTGTGTTCGCGGAGGGAGTACCAGATGAGGTCGTGTGGAACTCGGTCGAAAGCCTTCTCAAGATCTAAGAAAGCGATATGAAGTGGGCGCTTCTTCTCACAGTATTTTTCGAGGAGAAGGCGGACGGCGTAGATCGCGTCGGTCGTTCCGCATCCTTTGACGAAGCCGACTTGGTTAGTGGTGACGTTGACGATATCGCGGATCCGCTTATCTATAACGCGCTCCAAAATCTTCATAGTGTGGGACAAAAGTTGAATCGGGCGGTAGTTGGAGCATGCAGCTGGGCTGCCCTTCTTCTTCCAGATTGGGACAGTGATACTCTCTTGCCAGTCGCTCGGAATGCAGCCCTCCTCGGTAACTCGGTTGAAGAACTCGGCTAGCCAGCTAGCGGGGTTCAAGGAACCGGACTTCCAGAGTTCGGCGGCGATATCATCCACTCCTGTCGCCTTGTCCGGTTCCATTCGCCCGATCGCCTCTTCAACTTCTTCGGTGGTGATTGGTTGAACAGCTCCGAGCGTTGGAAACGCTTGCGGAAGTGGTGGATGCGGAAATTCCTCGGTGGTGATCGCTTCAAAATACTCGCACCATCGTTCCGTCGCAGCCCGTCGATCTGCGAGAAGATTGCCGCCCTTGTCGTTAATGCAGGCAAAGCGTTCGATGTCCTGCGTTCGATGTCCTGCGTTCGTTGATGTCGGCTTTTGACGAGTCGGTATAGGTCGCGTTCTCCATTCCGCGTATCAAGGTTGTTGTAGACTTCCTTGTAGTGGACGGCTCGAGCGTGAGCGACCGCTTTCTTCGCGTCTCTCTTGGCATCCTCCTAGGTCTGCCAGTTGAGCTGCGTCTTGTTGTGAAGGAATTGATGGTAGACCCTCTTTTTCGCGCGAACTCTCATTTGCACTTCCTCCGTCCAGAGCCAGGCATCGCGGTTGATCAACCGCTTGCCGGGCTTGGTCACGCCGAGTATCGAGCTGGCCGCATTGTGGATGGCTATCTTGGCTCGGTTCCAGCTCTCCTCGACAGTCGTGATGGGGGCAGGCAAACGCTCTGAATCATTTCGGCCTTCCTCTTCCGAAATCGCCACCATTAAATTAAAGGTGTCAAAAATATAAACGAGGCAACAAGTAAACCCGGACAGAGCACCCTCCGGAAACTCTTCATTCGTGGTCGTGACCGCACGATGAAAAGGTGTTCTGTCCGAGTTTACTGGGGACGACTCTAAAAGTGCAGTCCTGGAAAAGATAGGTATCAATATTAGCAAAGGATAGGAAGAGATGGAAAGAATTCGTGAAAGAGTAGATAAAATCAACGTGCCTACACCCGAAAGGGTAGAAAGGTTTATTGAATATATATACATATATATATATATATAGTATATAGAACGCTCTCCCTTATATATATGGTAGTATGCTTGATGTGTGTACATATGAGAACTCCAATTAAGGAATTCCCCAATATGTATCAAACGTGCGTATTTTTGCAGTTTCTACTCTACACGAGTGTACAACTATTTTTCGTACACCCTCACGCAGAGTTGCTGTTACGCTTATTCGGGTAATCCACCGCGGAAAATGTGATAAGTAATATGATTGGAAAACTAACTCCCACCATCTGCAAATGAAGAATTTTAATATATGTATGTTACATATTTTGAAAATATTTTATTAAACGTTATTATGAAGGTATAAAATAAATGTTTCAAGAAATAGTATATAATAGAATATATTGAAATTGGCAATAGAGTTCAATTATTCTAAATTCTCTTGTCTTGTCTTTTCTATATTGTTTTCCTTTCCGCAACACATGTGTCGCGATCGAAAAATGTTCAGTGAATACGCGAATCTAAACAGATCGGAAGCGATTAAAATCGGTGACGGAAACTTTATGAACGCGATCCCGATCGCCAACCCCGGTTGGTACGGTGAAACTACAAGCTTTCAACGGCAAAAACTTTCATGACGTCGAATTATTAAATACGTACTATATTCCCGATCTAACTGTAAATCTTTTCTCACAAGGCACTGTTTTAGACAAAAATTTAAAACTAATGTCGGACGAAAAATCGCGAGGTTCGAAAACAGTGACGGTAACATTGTCGCGATGGCCAAACGAAAGGGTAAATTGTTCCACATGATCTTTCGTGCTGACAAAGAAATAGAAACCGAAAAGTGTTTGATCACAGACGCTCCTCAAAATCTAAATATAATGTGGTGGCACAGTGTTCTCGGACATCAACACATGAGACACGTCAAGAAAATCTTGAAGGCGAACAAAATATCCTACACAGGCAACGAGACTGTATGCACGTCGTGTATTCAAGGAAAACACCACAGGGAGAAGTTTACAAATAGCGAATCAAGAGCAAGTAAGGCAGGTGAGTTAATACAAAGTGATTTATGCGGACCTATGGGCGCATGCTCTCTCAAAGGGTCGAAATACATGCTTCTTCTCAAAGACGACTGCACATCATACAGAACCGCTTACTTTATTGAAACTAAAGATGAAGTTTGCGGGAAACTCAAAGATTACATAGCCTGGTTCAAAACTCAAACGGGAAAAAAGTCAAAGTTATACGGAACGACAATGGCGGGGAATATGTGAATGCCGACATATTAAAAACATACTAAAAACAAAGGCATTCAACATCACTTAACTGCTCCATACACGCCTCAACAAAATGGCCGCGCTGAGCGTGAAAATCGTACAGAAGTAGAAGCCATTCGCTCTATGCTCGCTGAAAGCAAACTTGCAAACTTTAAATCGCACAGGTTCCAGTCCAACCCCGAACAAGACACCGTTCGAATTGTTCTTCAACAAAACTTTTAATCTAAAACTATTAAAAGACGCGTTTGGGTGCCCGGTTTGGGCACTAATCGCTAAAGAAAAACGCGCAAAACTCGACATGACACGCTGTGTGTGTCAAGGTTTCATTAAAAGTGAAAGCGATAGCTGTATGTATATCAGGGTCAAAAACGGAGAAACACTGTACTTAATCATTTATGTAGATGGCATACTCGTCACAGGTTCTTCCTTGGAAGAAATAAATCACCTAAAAGCTAAGTTGAAAGAAACTTTTAATATCAAAGACTTGGGTATGCTTGGTTGTTATCTTGGCATTTTAATGCAACAAAAGCACAGTCAAATTATCGTTTATGAGGACAATCAGTCTGCAATAAAATCCTGTAACTCATACGATCAAACCAAAAGAATGAAACACTTAGATATTAAGTATCATTTCATTAAAAATAAGATTCAAGCAGGCATAGTAAAACTTAAGTACATTCCCACACGGGAACAAATTGCTGATATCTTAACAAAGCCTTTGGGCAAATGCCTCTTTGAAGACCATCGAACAAAAATGCTTACTGACTAAATGTTAATCCCCTTTTTAGTAAAATTAGAAATAAACACTAGAGAAGTTGTGATTGAGGGGGAGTGTTGTTGTTCCTTGTTTTATATATATATATTTTTTTATATATATATATACATATATATGTTATCTATTCAAACTTTCATTATTCAATCACACCTTTTAGTGCGTAAGGCAGATGCGCAGTTAATCACGCCTGCGCATTACAAGTTAGAGTTTAGTGCCAGCAGTAGTTATCCAGTAAGAAACGTTACGTGTACGATTACGGTACATCAATACAGTTAAATAAAGCAGTTGCGTTTTTCTGTTCTTCGTCCTTCCTCCGCCACTCAACAACATGTAATAATCAGGGGTAATCATATAGGGACGATTGCTGAACGGATGCAAGATGCCCTGAACACAACATGGGAATGGTGCAGGCTGGAGGGGCTATAAATTAACCCAGAGAAGACAACCATCGTACCATTCACTAGGAAAAGGGTGACAGATATCCCCACCTTAAAAGTAAACGGCATCGAAGTCGTCCCTAGTGATAAGGTTAAATATCTCGGAATTATCTTGGATAAAAACTTACCTGGGAACTGCACCTCGAGTCAGTGCTAAAAAAGGCCACAAAAACCCTCTGGACTGCAAGACAACTGCTTGGTAGCTCCTGGGATCTGAGCACCAAAATGACCTACTGGATATATACCCAAATGGTTAAACCCACAATACTGCACGGCGCTCTGGTATGGTGGGGTAAAACCAAACAGAAAACAGCCATATCGAGGCTATGCAGGGTGCAGAGACTTGCGTGCCTATGCATCACAGGGGCTATGAAGTCAAGCCCAACGCATGGAAGCTCTTCTGAACCTAACACCGCTAAATGTGGCTGTGCAAGAGGAGGCAGCTACGCAAGCAATCTCCATCTACAGAAGGGAAAAACTTAAGGCAGGCAACCTTACTGGTCATCTTACAATCCTGAAGGGAATCGAAGACATACTTAGTATGTCTCAAGCAAGCGACCACATGGATCCCATGTATTGCTTCGATAGGAAGTATGGCGTCGTCTTCCCGACAAGGGACGAGTGGTGCGCAAACCGAAGATGGTTACGGGATGGATCGCAAAAGTGGTACACAGATGGATCCAAAACGCTCCAAGGAGTGGGGGCAGGAATAGTGGGGCATAGAACACACAGGTCAATAACTTTGAGCAAGGACACCACAATTTTCCAAGCGGAACTATACGCAATCTTGGAAACTGTAGGAATCCTATCCGAAAGGGAACACATGGGAATACGAATTAAAATATTCTCGGACAGCCAATCAGTTCTTAAGACCCTAAGCAGTTGTACAATTAAGTCCAAAATATTATTGGAATGTCACAACATGCTTAACGACCTGGAGACTCAGAACCAGATCACTCTGGTCTGGGTACCAGGACATGAAGGGCACGGAGGAAATGAGATGGCAGACATCTACGCAAAAAAAGGGGCTGAGAGAAACTTTACTGGACCTACCCCATCTTTTAGGTTTAACAAAGGTTTCCTTAAAGGGGAAATAAAGAAGGGGAAATAAAGAAATGGACAGCATCCATCACAACAAAACACTGGAATGACACCAGTGGGCTGGAACATTCCAAAAAGTTTCTGAGCTTCGATGCTAGGAGGGCGGACCTCGCCCTAAAACTGGACAGGGGAAGCCTAAAGACACTGACGGGGGCACTCACAGGCGACTATATCTGCAACAAGCACCTACACAAAATGGGCTTATCCAACACGGACACTTGCAGATTCTGCGCTGAAGAAGAGGAGTGAATGGAACACTTGATCACTAATTGTGGGGCACCGGGCCACAGGAGATACAGAATACTGCATGCATATACGCTGGGTGAAGAGGACCTATTAACACTCCCATTAAAGGAGCTGATCCTGCTCCTAGACGTATTAAACAAATGAAAACAAGGGGAAGCATAATAGATCAACGTGGTCGCAGTGCAAAGAGCCATTTTGGGCCAGACCCCACCTCATTACATTACATTGCATTGCATTATTAGATATTTGTTTTAATATTCACTTACGATTTAATGTAAAATTCTACTGTAACTAATTTTACTTTTCCTTATAATATACACTTTCTTTTCGAATTTTTGTTTTCATCTTGTACCTATTATACATATGTATGTATATCGTCGCTGTCGTTTAGAAAGTAAGACTCACTAAGTTGTAGTTTAATCCCAAAATAAATTATTAACACGTAAATACTTGTGAAATATGTGCTAACAAGTTTTTACGTGTATATAATAGTAGTTTATTTTGGACTAAAATGTAACTTGGTGAGTCTTGTCTTCAAACCGACGATAATTTAAACTTCCCGCTAATGATTATAAATAAATTTCGCGGGTAGTTGATCCTCTTTAAAGGTCGGCTCCTCGATGTGTGAAATAAATATACATTACATCTATCTATCTTGATCTATCTCATCGGATAACCATAATAACATTGAGTCGGTAATCTCTTGGTGATCTCAATCTGCGGATTAGGCTACGTTATCACAGACAATTAATTAACTTCAAATTATCAATGTCATCCAAAAATATATATGTAAACGTAACAGTAGAAGTCAAATAAAAGTTGGAACATGAGACATTTTATTGGTATGTAATTCTGGTTTCTTGTTTACTAAAATTATTACTAAAGGAAATATGTTCAAATACTCAGATAAGGTATCTAATCTATTGCAAATTTTATCTTTTCTATTGTAATGACTAATATGGAATATATATATATATATACATACATACTGCTTCGGTATAAATAGAAATAACTTCGTAAATTTGATTCACTTCACCAATTTTATTAGTTTTTACCAATTAAGTATGGCTAGGTAAAACAATGATATGTGTAAATATTGTCAGTATGCATTATTATATATTTTCCTATTAAATTGCAGGAATGAAGATAAACAGACCAATTTTCTGAAGCAAAGGGGTACTAGAAATACTTTGCAGGATTTATTCGAACAACCTAACATGCCCCAAAAAGGCAACAATGATTTAAATAAGACGATAGCATTTACTTTAGGGACTCATACTGCTGAAAATCAGATGCTAACTCAACTAATACTTCCAGTTGAGGATAATTCTCCAGACTTTATTGATAGAAGTGGAATATCTAACTGGGATTACAATAGAGATGTTCTATCAGCAAAGCATCGGACAATATCTATACACAGAAATATTGGTCAAAAACAAAATGTGTCAATTAGAACCATACCTAGGAATTTAGAAGAACGGAGAAAATGGGTTACACAAGCAGGTAAGTTTGTTTCCTGCACATTGGTCTTTTTATTGAAAATTTTTCGTAGCAACACTAAATCGGCAACCATTAGTAGAACATGCACAAAAAATTTTGTCATATATGCAACAAGATACTACCTTGATGACAAATGATCCTGATGGAGAACTGTTACGAAGGTATGATATTATTTGATTACTTATTGCAGCACTATTTCACGTATTGTACATGGACCAATAAATTCTGAAATATTCACCAAAAATTGATGTCATACAACTTTACTTGGGCAAAGTTGGCTGCGGAATCCAGTGGAGGTGGTTTCCAGCCTGTACGAGACACTGTTGCCACTGGGGCTACACCTAGGGCTACGCTATAACGTCCATATTCACTTATTAATTATACTAAATCCACAATTAGCATAAACTATGATAGCACAGAAATAACAAAACACGAAATAAAACATCTACATTGATAATAAACGCCACAATTTAATTAAAACAATGAAATTCGACTATCAACGCGCGCTTCAAATACAAATAAATGTATAATAGGAGAAATCGTACCCTTATTGCTTTAGAAGTCCTAAGTTTTCTCTTGTTTATAACAGTAACAGTTTTTTTATCTTCTTATGCCCTTTATAAGCGTCGGAGGGATAGATTAATTAAGAATATAAAATATGAAACAGAGCAAACCTTAACGCTGGCATTTACACCTCAAAATATACTCAGTTTTATGCACATTTCGATACACTTTTGGGAGCCAATTTCAAAGTTGAAAGAGTGGACGATTTTTTTCCGAATCATCTATGTTTTATCTGTCTACTGACACAGCGATTTTTTTATTATTTTTTTAAATAACGTTTGGGCAATTAAAAATGTACAACTCGATTTAACCCTTTATGTAGTAGAGGTCGTTAAATCAACCACTTATTTTAGCAGTGTTTCTAAACGGAGTATAGAATCAAAATCGGCCAGATAGTACTTATATGATCCCCTAAAGAGTTCATAAGTAAAATTTCGGCCACCTCAGGTAAATGAACGTTCCTTGTGACATGCGTACCGATAAAGTGGTCAAATTTTGGACCACTGCGCGTAAGTTACGCTGATCACGATCTTAAGTGGGCAAGTGTAGGTCTTTTGCTAAGATTTATTTGTGAGTGCATATAAAATACAGCTAACAGGTATGTATTTCAATGCAGAAATGTGCATTATTTCGAATATAGATTAAATTAGTCGAATTGAAGGTGCTATCTTTACACAATTTACTATGATTTCGAAATTTGATCAACATAACCTCAAGAGGAATTGTAAATTTTATTTTCATTTTCAACTTTATAAGTAAGTTTTCATAGAACATGATACATTTTCTGGGACAGTAGTAATCAAAGTATTATTATTTGTTTCAATTTAGTGTCTTCGTAAATCCGCTAAGAAGATACAGACTTGTTTTGTCAAAAAATGCCTCATAAGTAATATCAATATAGAATAATTTTCATATTCCTCACAATGTGTTCTTGAATTCTCATAGCCAATTCTAAATTATTTTTCCCTACAGATTGTTAAATAAAAATGAGTTCAAAAGTGGATTTGGAAAAGTTGAAGTGCGCGGAACCTACCCATGTGTTTGATTGGTTAGATGGTATTACAGATGATCAGGCTGAGCATTCAGATATAGGAGGTGATAGCGATGCTGAGGATGCACCTCCTCATATTGGCTTCGACAAATATACAACTAGAGCTAGTTACTCTAAACAGAATGAGAAAGAAAATCTACCTTCTACACCTGCAAGTTTTGACCAGAATCATTGTCGGCATTTACGAACAAAACTTGAAAGACCCTGTAAGAAAAAGCAATTTCTTGAAAGTGATAGGAAATGTTGATGATTTCTCTTCTGATGATTCAATCATCGACCCAAATTACGTTGATGCAGAAGAAGAAAGAATTCTAGTAGAGATAGAAACTCATGTAAGTGATAATCAGGATTCAGATTCTGAGGAGGTGAATGCAGAAACCCAAAACTTCGATTTTTCCAAAGATGGTTCAGCTCCAAGAACATTTTTGGAATACGAATTTCGCGAAAATCCAGGTTCTACCTATAACTTTGAAAGAGCTACACCTTATGAGATTTTTGAAAAAACATTTGGTCTTGATAATTTGGAACTTATAGTAGAACAATCTAATCTCTATGCTCGACAAAATGCAAAATCTTTGGACTTAACTTTAGAAGAGCTGAAAGCAGTTTTAGGTGTTCTTATAATAATGGGATTTCACAGTGTACCAAGTCAGAAAGAATACTGGTCTACTGATAGAAACTTTCGCGTAGATAGGATTGCTGAGGTAATGACTCAGAAGAGGTTTCTTCAGGTTCTGCGTCACATTCATTTGAATGATAATGCTAAAATGTCCAAGAGAGGAGAAATTGGCTTCGATAAACTTTACAAGCTTAGACCGCTCATTGAAAGTCTGAACAAGAAATTTAAGGAATTATATACTCCTTCGAGGCAACTTTCTGTAGATGAGAGTATGATTGGGTTTAAAGGCCGATGTTCAACGAAGCAGTATATGCCGATGAAACCTACTAAGAGAGGTTTTAAAGTTTGGGTTCTAGCTTGTTCCTCCTTGGCGTATATGATATCATTTCAAATTTATCAAGGCAAAGAAGAAACCACTAAAAACACTTTAGGTGAAAGGGTCGTTCTTCAACTTTCTGAACCCTTTTGGAATAAGGGCTACTGCATATACTTTGACAATTTTTTTCGACTTTTCCTTTGCTTCATATTTTATTACTCCAAAAAACCTTTGCTTGTGGAACTTTTCGTGTAAATCGGAAATACTATCCTAAATCACTGCTAAAAGATGACAAGAAAATGAAAATTGGTGACTTCGATTTTGCACAAGGTAATGATATCTCAGTAATAAAGTGGAAGGATAGAGGTAAAAAATCTGTTAACGTTGTAACTAGAACTAACAATGTTGGTGTCCGTGAAGAAGTGATATGTCCAGTAGCCATTGCTAACTATAATCGCTATATGAGTGGTGTGGATAGATTTGATCAATTACATTCAACGTATTCCATTGCGTGGAAATCCAAAAGATGGTGGATAAAAATATTTTATTATTTAGTTAACTGTGCAATTGTAAATTCCTATCTTCTGTATAAGGAGTCAGTAAGGCATGAGCAGAAGCCTTTCTCACATTTGAAATTTAGAAGCATCCTGGCAGACCAAATGATCGCCGATTATAACTCGAGAAAGAGAAAAGGGCCTCCATTGTCAGCTACTAGAAAACTTACAAAAATTGGTGGCAGAGGAGTTTCAATTGAAAATAGTAGGCGGTTGACAAATGTTGGTTATCACCTTCCAGTAAAAACAACATCCCGTCGGTGTGCTTATTGTAGTACAAAAGATAAACCTAAGAGAACACAAATTTGTTGCCGTTGGTGTGACGTGGGTTTGTTTGGAATGTTTCGCCAATTTCCACGAGAAATAAATATTACTCAATATTAGTTCATTTATTATTTATTTATGTATTACTAAATACAATATAAGTTTGTTTTTGTTGTTGGTTTTAATGTTTTTGTTTGATATGGTAAGTGGTTGAAATAACGATTGTGATAACAGCTATCTAACAGAGACCCTTAAGGTTCACTGGTTGAAACATCGACCACCATGTACAAAGTAAACGTCAAACGTGGGAATTTTTTTTTACTAAAAAAGATGTAGTCAACAGTCCCAATAAGCTAACCATACACGAAAATTATTGATATTTCAGAAAAAATAGTATTGCGACATAAAGGGTTAATATCAAACTTTTCAAATAATATTAACCGAAATATAAATATCGAAAATATCTCCACGTTGGTAGCTTGATGTGACCACTCTCTTTCATATGCCACTTGTAAAATTTTTTCAAATTTTCTATGAACTCGAAATAATGTAACATAATTATTATATAAATCGGCATTTTTCAAAACTTGTAAAATAGCATGTAGGCAACACAAATAGCTCACTACCGGTAGAAAAATAAATGCTAGATTCCTTGTGCGTCATATTCCTAAACAATAGATAATAGATTTCATTACGGGAAACGTTGTCGACGGAATTCAACAGAAATAACCAAATGTGAATTATTATTGGAACTATTTATGGAAAAGTTTTTGGCATATATACTTACTAGTATTATGAATAAATCAATTTATAGTATACAAAATTCTTCGGAATTAGTAGATTTTTATGTATGTATGTACCAAATTTAGTGTAGATGTAGTTTCTTTATTTATAAATATCCCGACTGAATTAGCAATTACAATAATAGATAATAAATGGGACGGTCTGCTTATCGCACTCTTATCCCACAGAGTAAACATAATATACTAACACAAATATACCTGTTGACTATTGGTAAAATATAGAATTTTTAAATATAGATATTACGTAATTCCTGGCCTCTAACTTTATGGGGATCGATTAATTCCGGCAAGAGTGCCCTGTTATAAATAGTGATAAGTTTGGAAAGTTGCTTCCTCCAAAAATGTTTATCTTTGTATATAATTTCATAAAACAACCCTTTTGGCGTCCATACAACAAAGTAACATTTATTTTTATTGGTTATGTTCAATTAACCTTGTACTTGGTGCATGTAGCTGTGATTATTTTTAATAGCAGGCCACCGCTGTTATCAATAATCAAATATTTTATAAGTTTATTTTCTGTTGCTTCTTCCGGTGTTAACATCCTTGAATTATAAGGTTTTTATTTCAATAATGGCGTCGTCACCTACTAAGTCATCAGGATATGCAGCTAAAAACGGATATTTCTGGTCTATGAAAAAACCACAGCTTCTTATTTCTAAGCCAGAAATTTTTTCAAATTCAGCCAATGCTCTGCTTTCATTTTGTATGCCGTACTGAGTTGCCGCAGATCCAAAAAAGTCTTCATAAAGTAGAGCCTTTACTGTGTTCGCCGTTGAAGTAGTTTTTCTTAGTTTTGCAACTTTACCAAAATTGGATGCAGTTAATCGTTTGATCCTCATAGTTTTCCATAAAGTGTTGTCTCTTTGGCCTACAGTTAATTTTTGTATTTCTTCTGGATTTTCACTTTTAAATTTCTCAAGGAATGTTGCTTCTTTTTCCGAATAGGTCGCAATCTCCATATCATCAATATTTTTACGCTCTGCTAAACGCGCCCGTTTCAACTGTTTCTCGTGACTTTTTGGTCTGGACAAATACGCACCACGTTTGCGATTTCCCATTTTTTAAAATTTAAATGTAATAACAAAAATTACGAACAATCAAGACTGAACGAAAATTTGCTAATGAAGTTATAGAGAAACAACTTGCGATTTTATACTTCAGTTTTCCTACAGTAATACTAATTGGTAATTTGAGGAGGGGCTACAGCAAACACCAATTGCGGATACCCATCCCACTAATTACATTTTCGATGAAGCTAATATGGTAATCCTACTCACGATTATTGTCCCCATTTATCCATATGATATCCATAGTTCATGATACATATAAAGAAATAGAACTATTTTTCCCAATAATATTTACAATTTCCAAAAAATATTTATCAATTACGTACATATTGCTTTAAAATATGGATTAACGATTTTATCTATAGGTTCATAACTTTCGAAGAAGTTCATAGGTGCTAATCTGTATGTTGCTGGCGATCAAGCTTCATTTAATAATTTAATAGAACAAAATTCCTTTTTTACTTGCTGTAGTACTATACTAAATGCATCTTGAAAAGGAAAAATTTACTTCCATAAGTTTCCGGCTGTTTGTCCAACACGAAAGACGTGATGTATTCATTGAGTGTAAAACGAGATTTTTAATCAAAACAGACCGTGTTGAAAATATATTAGGCTAGGGCATGAGTAATTTAGCAAAACCATTGAATTAGAGAAGATTGTGGAAGGCGCACGACAATGCGCTTATCAACGAAAACCGTGCCCTTCTATTGAAAGAGTGTAGGTATATACACAGAGGGGGTTTGTACCTTACCCTTGCTCGTTGGCTCTTATGAGTCTATCAAACCACGCGTTGGTTTTTAACAACATTTATTGTTTAATAGTGAAATCTTCCTATCAGAAATGGTACAAATATCCATTATATTTGAACAATATAGATTATTAGGTAACCATATATCAAAATACATAACATAATATAAATACATTTGCTATAGATTTCTTGATGAATCTATACAGTTAAAAATTTGCTACTTGAATTTTTAACGCGGGTCGAAAAATCCAGGTATTTTTAATATATAAGTGCTCGCAAGACATAATTATTCATTATTAGATATTAATTAGTATAGAAATTTGACTAAATTTGTTTGTAATGCAGAATTATATTTTCTGCCTAGAGTTATTTTTGAAATCGTCATATTTTCAGAGAAATCCTTCAGAGCGGAAGTTATTTTGAGACACATGCAAAGATCCTTATTTAAAAAAGGATTATGAATTTAGTTCAATAGTAATTCATAACTGAAATAAAAACATTATTTTATCCTTTACATCCAGTTGTCGATATTTCATATATTATATATATATATATATATATATATCTTATATCTTATGTCTACAGTAGGTAGAAATGGCCAATTTTTATATCTTGTAAATAGTTAATACATATTTCTATTTGCCTTGTATTCTGTTTCAATGTAATTTTACCTGATGCGGCGTTATATCAGATTATCGCGCCAGCTAAGATTACCTTGCATATTTTTAAATGAGTCAAACACGGATAGCCATCCCGTCCACTGTGTTTATCCTTTTCTAGCAAGAACGTCTCGTTTGCTCACACTGTAGCGTTATTGAAAATGAGCGTAATGTCGCATTTTGTTAGTAGGCAACTTAATATACAAAAATTAGAAATTTATTTTAGGTAAACTCCAGCCTTAATAGAACACAAAAATCTCATGTCTACAAAAATAATTATATTACCTCCTATATGCAGGTGATTATACAGAGATATCAACAATTCCCGCCTACCACGTGACTACCAAATTAGGCAACCCACATAACACCAGTTAGTAGTACACTATTGCTTTATGTAAAATATTGCAGAAATTGGCGTACTATAAAGTTTTTAATTAGGGTGCGCATTTTTAAAATAAAAAGAAATTGTTTTTTTATTTACTTTTGACTTTATTGCTAGATAGAAGTTTTTATTCTATGCCTCTCAATTGGAGATAGATTCAAGTTTAATAATTGCGACAATTTACTTATTCAGTTAGTCTAACAGCTGCTGTTACATTGAGAGTATGGTAAATAAATTCTGTCAAATTACAATAAGTGTTCAAAATGTGATCCGTGTTTCTCAAACCTGCAGTGATATCCTCAATTGCATGACGTATAGCTGCTTGTGGCTCATCAATGTTATGTAAGCGTTGTCTATACAGTTTTCGTTAACCCACAGACAAAATTGAATACGTCCTTGATGGCCTTGTGGATATAATTGTTGTACCACTGACACTTTGTAGGGATGCACATGCAAAATCCTCTTCAAAACCTTTTAGCAGCGTCCATCAGAGATACGTCCAAAATAAGGAAACATTGAATTCTTTTATAATAAGTAATTATCTTATATGATAGTTCTCTACCACTAGTTAGGTCAATGAACCAAGACTGGTTTGAACGGTAGTTATCTTTCCAGAACGTTTACAAACGTTTTCGGAACACCTTCTTCAGTGAAAATATCACTAGATAATAATAAGTGTAGTAATAGTAATAATAATAGTAATGAAATATGTTATTATATCTGCCTGAGTAGATAACTTGGGTAGAGATGATTGGGTAGGACTTTGCTCCATTCGATGTTGCATCCAAGTTTGAAGTGATGTAGTTCGACTTATTTTTTAAAATCATTTTAGTATAATAGAAAATGACACAAATATCACATCGGTAAACTCCTCACCACACAATTGCTTATAATATTATGACATTTGTGTTAGTAAATTACACCACAGTCCTTGCAATCACCCTTATATAATAGAAAATGAGTATAAAATAAAGTGTATTAACCATCTATGTTAAAAAAATTATAAAATATGCACTGGCGTCATTTTACAAATTTTTATCATCCTTATCCCCATTAAAATGGAAGTCTTCTCTAGAATCCTCAATTTAAATTAATTATTCAGTGTTGACGTCATTTATATATTCACTTTCTACATACACCTAATTCTGTTTTTACACGGTCTTTTTTAGACAGTTTTGATTTAACACGGTTTGAAAATAAAAAATTTTAAATCTGTTTACATGATTTTATTCCATTTAGCACGATTCAAAATATTCGGTCTTTTTTGTGTATGCATACATACAAGCAAATTTACTGGTCAGAGCAATTGTAAATAGCACAAATTTAGGGGAATTCCCTTTTTGTGCATACAACCTATACCTATTCTTTTTGTTAACAACATAGCTGTTTTACATACATACGTAATTGTTTTTAGTTCCTGAACTTGTCATACATTTAATTTACATTACATACTTTTAAGTTTAGAATGCATATCTTTTTTCTTTAATAACTATGCTTGTGTAAATACACATTATATACAATGTGGCTTAATAAAATAAACATCAATACTTGTTCTTAAAAAATCCTTGTTTTTTCACTAATTTTAATAGGATTTAGAGATAAGGAACCAATCACCTATTTCTCCATACGATCAATGTCTTTTTTACACGTTTTTTTCTGGAACTAATCTACGGTGTAAAAACAGAATTAGGTGTACTTGTTTTCAATATTTATCACGTGTTTGCAGTTTTTGCCAGTCTTCAGCGATGACTGCATTAAATTGTTTTTTGGCTAATTTCCACGTATCATTTATGTTAAATGTTGTATTCCGTTTTCCCACTTTATGTTTTACTGTTGCCCATATTAATTCGATAGGACTTAAATCCGGATGATATGGCGAAAGCCTTAAAATAGTGTGGCCGTTTCTTGAAAAATCTAATCAAATTTGTACTTCACGTGTTTTTTTGTGAATTTTTATGATTTCGTAAAGCTATGGTTTCAACATTGTGGGTCTAAATGGTATAACTTTTTGTCAACCATGATATCATTTTCGCCTTTCGAGAAGTAATATTTGATGGACGATTAATTTGAACATTACGGTATGACGCATTGCCTACTACCATAACAAACTCGGGAGGTAGATTTCGAATTAATTTTTCTCGAATCCATTTTTCATAATTTGTTCTATTGTGGAATAATGCTTTCTTTCTTTACTAGATGTCACCAATACGATATAGTATCTGTAGTATGTTATATATGTAGATCTGGAAAAGAAGGAGAAGTGTAATGGCTGCCGAAAAGGTTTGGTTGTAATAAGTGTAACAATGTTATCTTAAATGGACATTCCAGAGTATTTAAAACATCAGATTATGGACTCAGTCTTCTACCAGAGTATGTTCTATGTATAATTCTATGGTCACCTACAGTGCAGTGAAAAACTGGTGTAAAACGTAAAAGTAAAAAGAATAATAAAGAAAACAACATGGTGTCAGACGTAAACAATTTTAATGTGGAATTATTGAATCTATCACACATGGAAGTTTAGAACTGATACTTTATTAATAAAAAAGGAGTTGTTAAATTTATTAATAATGAGTTCAAAGAATCTGATTATACGGACGATACTAAGATGAAAGAAGCCAGGAAAGGAGACAATAAATGTAAATATCTAATAACACAATGCTTAGATAATTCCCAAACAGACATAATAAGGAATAAAAATATGGCATATAGGATGTGGAAAAGTTTGGAAGAGGGATATGAAAAAAAGGTGTACCAGGAATGTTGATGTTATGAAGGAAATTGATGAATATGAAATTAAGGGATGGAGGCGACCTTGAAGCATTTCTAAAGGACCTTTATGAAGTTATAAGGCACCTAAAAAGGACTGGTGTTTAAATGAAATAGGAAGATGTGACATGTAATTTATTACTTGCAATGCCAAAATTGTTTGAGACTATAATTACTATATTAGAAAATATGTCTGCTGCTGAATTGGCATTAGATATGGCTAAATCAAAACTACCAAGTGAGGTAGAGAGGTGCAAGGCAGTGAATATGAACAACAACAGACAAAGTGAGAAGAAACCTGCAGCGTTCTTATTTTAATATAGTGAGTGTACATTATTTATGTGGCGAAAAGGGACATCACAGGAGATAATGTAAAGGGTTTAATTAGTATACTAAGGGACTCAGAACAATAAATACAATACAAGGACAAGGCAAACCGAAAATGAAGTACATCAAGGACGTGGTAGTTATAGAGGCAGAGAAAATAGAAGCAATAATTATGGAAAAGTATGAATTGCAGGGGCAATTCCAATAGTGATAAAAGAGGTAACTATGTAGAAAACTAGGAAGAAGAGGATGGTAGAGGTATTTGTTTTATGTCAAATTCTGATCATTGTAACAACACAAGTGTAGATGAACTTTTATTCTTCATTGATTGAGGGTGTAGAGATCACTTGGTAAATTAAGAACGATATTTTTGTGATTTATTGATGTTAGAAAATACAGTGAAAATAGCTGTAGCAAAAAATAATTATTATATGGAAGCAGTAGGTGCAGGCAATGTTAAGGTACTTAGTAATGTGTATAGTAAGGGCATAGATTGTATATACCATAAAAAATGTATTTACGTTCCAAATTTGCGTAAGAATTTGTTATCAGTGAAACTATTAGAAATGGCAAACAAAAAAGTTATACTTAACAATGGTCAGGTTAGTTTGTATAATGGAAGAAATTTGATATGATTGGGTTATAGGAATAATTTAAATAAAATTGTATTTAAAATTCAAGGAAAAGACTGTCTAAATGTTGAAACTGAAAATGACCAAATGGTATTATGGCACAAGAGATTTGGTGATATATGTCATGCAAATCTAGAAAAATTAGTTCAAAAAGAGATGGTAAGTGGAATAGGAAAATTACAATTAGGGATAGTAGATTGTTTGAGGTTTGTATAAATGAAAAAATGACAATGTTAAAATTTGGTATAAGAACAAACACTAAAAGAATCTTAGAAATTATGCATATCGATGTGGCAGGTCCTATAACACAAGATGCAAGAGGCTAAAGTACCTAAAATATTCTGGAATGAAGCTGTGAGGGTTGCAGTATACCTTTTCAGTAGAAGTCCGAGTGCTAACTTGGATATTACATCTGCGGAAATTTGGTATGGAAAGAAACCGAATGTAAGTAATCTGAGGGTTCTTGGGTCAGTGTCATATTCGCATGTACCTAAACAATTACGAGGTAAATTTGACATCAAATCAGAAAAAGGGATTATGATAAGCTATACAACAACTGGATATAGACTATGGAATTTGGAGAAATATAAGGTCGTAGAATCTAGAGATGCGATTTTTAATGAAAACGAATTTTATTATAAGAGGAATCTAGCACTCGTAGATGCGAATAGAAATGGAAAAATCATTGATAAAGCAACTGACGAAGATATGAATAGCAATATTGAAAAGATAAATGATGAGGAAAGTGAAGTAACAGAAGAGGTTGAAGAAGATGCTAGGAAGCAAGAAAGAATTAAGAAAATGCCAGAAAAATACAGAAACTATGATATGTATATGGCATTTTACGCAATATCTTTGGTAGAAGAAGTTCCAGAGAGGGATGAGGATTTGGTTCATAGCAGTGACGAAAAGTTATGGAAAAAGGCTATGGAAAAGGAAATAAAATCAATACAGGAAAATGTGACGTGGACGGAAGTTAATATTCCGGACAAAGCAGAAATACTCAGCACAAGATGGGTGTTTGCAACAAAACCATTAGAGGAAGACGTAGAAGATGGATATAAGGCAAAACTTGTTATAAGAGGGTAAAGATGACAACAATAAGGACATCCATCAGGACTATCAGTAGGAAATCAATATGAATATTATTACTTACATCACTTACTTCAGAAAAAGATGACCGATTCATTGTCCACATCTCTCTAAGAAATCGAGCTCCCATCAACGTTCAAATTGAACGAGAGCACTAACGAGCATTTGGCCCCTAAAATCGGACAAAATTAAGAACGTCGTTGTTTTTGACTTTATACGTGTCAAAATCAGTGTGCGGGGGTTTTGAGGGCGCCAAGTTGATTTCTAGCATTTTTCTTAGTAATCGGGTGAAGGGGGACTGACTTAGGGGAGGGGGGCAGTAATTATAAAAGCGTAATGGGTATCGTTTTATATGTTTTTGAGTGCTCCGATTTCATTTCTGGCATTATTTTACCAATCGGGTAAGGAGGGGGAGGGGGGATAATATTAAAAACACGTAATGGGTATCGTTTTATATGCTGATTTAGGGTAATTGTACGTTTTTCCATAAAAGTATATCTTTTACAAAGTTCGACATTCTAAAGTTTTCTACCGACTTTATTAATGGTTGTCAAATAAAAAAATTTCAACATATTTTGACAAAAACCGCTTGCGATCAAAATTGGGTTAAATGGATTCTGTTTAATTTTTAAATAATGTCTAAACAAGGCCACTGATTAATTATCATGAAAATAATTTAACAATCATAAATTATTTAACTGTGCGAAATTTTAAGAAAAACAATTAACATCATACGATTTGCTGCTTGTTAATCCTATTTAATTTTTCTTGCTAATAGAAGTGTGTGAATTTATGCACGATTTGCTACCTGATTGTTTATTCGTCCTTTAAAGTTATAACACTTTTTATAAGAACATAGACACATTTGTATATATGAATTAAAATATGTAAGGTTTTTTATTTTGCTTTTACATATTTATGTATATTCACACACTTCTATTTGCAATGAAAAAATAAATAGGATCATAATTGCAGGTAGCAAATCGATTATTGTATGCTTTGAAAAATCTTTCTTTTATTTAAGAGGATACCAATAAAATGGACATCGAACTACAGCGATAAACACTGTAAAAACTGTATGGATTTTAAATGCAAGAATTCTAAATCCCAAAAGATTTTTGCTGTTGTTTGTGTGAAGGGTGACAAAATGAAATCAGAGATTTTGATTAGGGTCTCAATCCGCTTGCCGCGATTTGAGCATTTTGTTTCAAAAATCGGACAAAATTATTTTAACCTATTTTTTATAGAAAATTAATAAAACTGCATGAGTGAATTTAGTTAACATGTTATTTTATAAGAATAAAGAAAAATTATTAAAAACACATAATATCAATAAATAATACAAATTGGCTCAATCTGATTCATCATGATTGATTCCAACAGTTTCCTCTTTAACTGTTGATATATTTAGTTCTAAAGTTTCACTCAGGAAGGGTTGGCTTTTGCTATGAAGGGGTTTGACGTGAGAAGCAGCTTATTCAGGACATCTTAATTGCAGTGCAACCTTGAAAATTTTCTTGAAAAATGTTCTCGGTATGAACGGTAGTGCTTTTTTCGAGCTTCTGCAGCCTCTTCCGATAGCTGGCCTATAGGCAAGATGACATTTTTGTACTGACGCTCCATACATTAGGATTTTGTGTAAAGTAGGGATCATTGGATGCCAACCGTAAAGATCTATATACAAACTTGCTGTATTTTTGCAGTGTTCTTCAAACTTCTCTAAATGAATTTTGTGGCCAGAGGAAATTGCTTTCAAGATCACTTTAAGTTTCACAATAAACTCTACTTATGCCTGTGATTTCAGAGGCTAACTCTGGGTCAGCGAAGAATCTTCTTGACGTGTTGCCCGACTTTGTATTTCCAAAACCAGCTTTTGGCATATGTATTATAAGTCCCGTTCTTTCCCTATATGCTTTCTGGATTTCTTCTTTGGTTCTCTTCACTACTTCCTTTTCTTCTGCGGATCGGACTTGCTATTTTTTTAGAGAAAGTTTGTATGCAAGATGTAAAATTGTTTCAAACAAGCGTATTCTTGCATGAAGAATGGACAAACCGAATTTTAATGACTGAGGATCCTCCAAATTTGTATTTTCAAAGTCAGGTTTTCCACATATATAACATTTGGTTACCATGGTTGGGAGTAAAACATGATGCACGAAGATTATTCCATTTGACTTTTCAGGAGTCCTCGTCGTCTGATAAAAAATCTAACTCATCATCTGACGAATCATCCTCGAGATGAATAATAAATTCATCACAAAATTCATCCATGATGTGTTCTTTTTGTATATATTCTTCTTCAGTTTTAATCACATGAGCACACTCCTTTCCCCATTCTTCAGCACCTAGAGTAGCAAATTTCTCTCATGCCAACTTTTCCACATCAGCCAAGTTGAACGTTACATTTTTGGATGCAATCCACTGCTTTACGTACGCCCAATTTTTCTCAATAGCATTGAGCTCTGGGTGGCAACCTACATACCGTATAGCCGTGTTCTCCAAGCATAGCATCGATAGTGTAATCTGTGATTGAATTTACCACCTTTAGATATCCATATACAAGGAGTAGCAAGATCAGTAGCCTACAGACTGATGCAAGGGCAAACCCCTATAAGTCAAGTCCACGGTACTGAAAACCATAAGTTGATTGAAGAACTCAAGGCAGATCCCCTCACGGGGATGCCGACCGATGCCATGGTTCACAAATTCAACTTTAAGAAAAATTATAAAATTGTTATACGAGATAGAGAGGAATGGAAACAAGGTCCAGCTATACAGGCCGATGCCATGGTTCACAAATTCAACTTTAAGAAAAATTATAAAATAGTTATACCAGATAGAGAGGAATGGAAACAAGGTCCAGCTATACAGGCGCAGTCTATCTGGTACACGGACGGCTCTAAGACAGAGGAAGGTGTCGGGGCAGGAATATACGGACTCAAAGAAAGGACGATGGTCCAGATGAGTTTAAGTAAAGATACTACGATTTCTCAGGCGGAAATAGCCGCGGTACATCATTGCGTCGAAGAAATTAATAAGCAGCGTGGCTCCAATCGCATGGTGGCCATTTTCTCCGATAGTCAAGCGGTGCTGAAGGCACTAGATTCGGTGCAGGTCGATTCAAGGCTTGTATGGGATTGTGTGTGTGCTCTGAATGAACTCGGCAGTCGGGCAAAAGTGACGATAGCTTGGGTTCCGGGGCACGAGGGCTACCGGGGAATGAAAAAGCTGACGAACTGGCCCGAGAGGCCTCGTCGATGGCATTCATAGGACCGGAGCCCTCCTTTGGCATTGCAAAAACAAGAATCAAATCGGCCATAAGAAAGTGGACCGAGGATAAATCTCGGGAAAGGTGGAGGAACTCCCTAGACGAGAGATCGGCGAAACAGTTCCTTGGAGAGCAAATGCCGAAGTTTACAAAGGACCTACTGCGCAGGGACAGAAAGTCCGTCAGAAGGATAGTGGGCCTACTAACAGAGCACTGCAGGCTCAACAAGCACATGAATAAAATGGGCTTGACAGAAGAATGGATATGTAGATTATGTGAAATTGAGGAAGAAACCGCGATCCATGCATTGTGCCAATGCGAGGAATTGGCAAGGACGTGGCTGTCACACATGGGAGACGAATATCCCGAGGCGAGACTATATGCGGAAGAACCGCTTTCAAAGCTAATAAGTCTTCTTTTCTGAGAGAGACAACCTCATCGTGCCAGATCTGGTTGGACTACCTTAGGGCTTCCCAAACCTGGTGATCAAGAAGATTTGGTCTTTGGTTGCAACTGGCATATCTGCGGTAAAATCTTAGATGAGTTCGTCAGAGACTGTCTATTCGTGGTAACGGCGAATAAAGCTATTGTTTACATATATAAACAGAACAAAGACATTCATACACAGTGGTAAATATTCGTTTATACGCAGACAATCTTTTATGCATTTATTAATACAAGACATTGTTTGTCACAATATGAAAGCTAATATGTAATGGATCGGTTATAATATAATATTCGTTTAAACGCAACAAAATTTTAATACTATCAATTAACAAATTCAACTGTTTTTATAAGATGAATATTTTGTAGGGCTTCCTTGGCTTTTAGTGACTTCAAATATGCGTTTTGGCATCGACATTACCAAATTTTGAATAATACAGGGCACAATGTTTTGCCAACATTCTTCGATACACTTTCGAAGCTCAGTCAATTTGGTAAAGAGAAATTGCGGCATTATCTTGTTGAAAAATGAATTCATTTTCCATCATGTCTGCACTGTATGGTGTCAACACGTCATCAAGTACTTCTAGATACTTTATAGAGTTCATTCGAGTGGTAATGAAACATATATGCAATTTTCCTCGGTAACTGAATGCACCCCAGACCATAACGGTACCGCCCCAAAGTTTCTTCTTGATTTTATTACCTTTTATGATTTAGATCGTGCAGCTATAGCAACCAGCTCTATCTAAATTGAACTTCTTTTCATCCGAAAAGATGACTTTCTTCCATTCACCTTCCCAACTCATATATTTCTGTGCAAAATTTAGACGTGCTGCTTTATGAGCTGCTGTTAAACGTGGCTTTCCTTGGATTTTCCTACGTTTTATACCACTGGAGTGATCTAAAAGGTGTGCTATATGTTGCTTGGTAACGGGTTGCTCCAATTTGTCTTTTATTTGTCTCGCTGTTGGATGATTTTTTGTTGCTTCATAGCGTATTTGGTTCCCCTGTCTTGCCTAAAGTTTACAGTTTTTGTTTGCAGTTTCTTCCCATAATTTTCACCTTTTTAAAGAAAATCCCTAATCACACCTTCGGATCTCCAAATTTTCCGTGCTATCTCTCTGTTTGACAATTCCATTGTTTTAAGTACTTAAATTTGGGCTATTTCTTCATTGGTGAGATATTTTTCTTGCCATACCGAATATAGAATCTACAGCAACGAATGGTTAGTGAAAAATCATTTTCGAAATAACATAAAAGCTTACCGTAACCAATCTCTTCACACTATGTCAAAATCGTAATCAAAAAATATTATTACTGTCTTCTGCATATAAACGAATAGTTCACCTGTTTTACTAGAAGAATGGACTTGCATATCGATACCGCTATACACGATTCACATCATAGTAACCGTGGAACTGCTGACGCGGTCGGTGTTCAAAACAATACATTCTCTGTTTTTTTTTGGAAAAATGCTTTGCGTAAAAACGAATATGTACCACTCTATTATCCAAGGGCGGCCGCTTCATTTGTGCTGCCGAGCTGCAGAACTAGCAGAATAAATCCTCAATTTATGTATTAAGTATTAACATTTAGCATTTACTGAGTATTTCATTAAAAATATTAAATTTCCATAACTTCATCGCGCGTAACTGACATTTGAATAATTATTTGCTCCTGCGAAAAATGCCACAGTTGTACAATCGCAAGCGCAACGCATTCATAATTTCCGAGAAAGTCGTCTCTGCAGCGCAGTACTGTGCAATACAGATAAATTCATACACGAAGTAAATCGAGGAAAGCCGACGGGCTTTGGCACACGTGTACGAGGACGTCGAGATGAGCTGCATTTTCGGCCAGCAGTGGTCAGTGGGAGTCCGTCGATGTTAATGTACGCATCTTAGCCGTTTAAAAGTACAATTACGTGTCAATGTGATGTAAAATGGATATTGGTTTCAAACTCAGCGAAACTGAGTTTCAAAACCTTAATTTTCAACCAAAACTCATAGGAAAAGAGCGTGGACGTCCTCTTTCTGCACTCAATATTGAAGTGACAGCTAAAAGTCATGGAAAAACTCATAATAGACAATTTAATAAAGACATATATCTTCGTAATAATTAGATTTGTGGCTGTGGCGAAAAAAACGCTTCCCTTGTTTTCCGTGTGCATTGTTCAGAACTGATTATGAGGAAAAAATTGGTAGGAAAAAGGCGTACGTGATTTAATACGTTTAAGCTAAACAGTGAAAAAACATGAAACAAGCCGTGCGCATATCAGCAATCAAATGAAATTTGCATTATTTGGGAAAGTGAATCTTAAAGCTCAGCTTGATTCTGCTTATTGGATAAATATACAAAAGGACAGCGAGGAAGTAACGTGTTATCAAGATTTATTGACTGCATAATAAAAGCGAATCATCCGAAAATCCCGGTATTTTTCGGGGTTTGGTGAGCTTTACGTCAGAACTTGATAAAACACTTAGTGAATATCTTAAAAATATAACGGTTTTCAAAGTCACCTCAAAAATGATACAAAATGAGATTTTATATTGCATGCTGGAAGTGTATCCTGAGGAAATTCTTTGCGGAATACATAAAGCCCCGTTTTTAGCAGTGATGGCTGATGAAACTGCAGACGTTTCTTCTAAATTTCAAATGGTGATTGTTTTCGTTACGTTACCAACTAAGGAGGAAAACCCGGTAGAAAGGTTCCGGACTTTTTGCTTCTCGAATCTCATAATACTGTGTCATTAGCTAATAATATGTTTAATGTTATTGACCGTATTTAAACAAAATGATAAAAGCTTATTGCTCGTGCTCGAGCTATGACGGGGCAGCTGCAATGAGTGAAATACATGGCGGAGTTCTGCCAATAATCAAAGAAAACTACGAAAATGCACATTTTGTACACTGCTATGTTCATCAATTAAATTTGGTGATGTCACAAGCCTGTTCACCTGACATACCTGGATTTTTAGTCATTCAATTCATAGGAAAAAATGTACCCCATTCTGCACCTACGCGTTGGAATTTCAATATTCCTACGGTTAATGTGATTTACGAACACATAGATTCTATTATAAAATGTATGAAACATCTGGAAGAAGATGCCAATGCAAGGAAGCAAAAGTGTTCGACGTACTCTGGAAGATCCAAATTTTACATTTTGGCTGACTGTTTTTCGTTATATTATACCACATGTTAAAGTTTTATATAACCAGCTGCAAAAAAGGACATGAATCCAATAAATGCACAAAACGTGGTAAACAATTTTGAGAAAAGTATTAATAACATTCGAAATAAAATAGATTCTGTCATACAGCAAGTTTCAAATGTTAGTACAGCCTCTGTGATGCAGAAAGGAAACGTTTAAATAATAGCAATGCATGCAATTGCATGTATAGAAGTTTGTTATGTAATTATAACTAATACAACGCAACGTTTTGCTTTTACAAACCGTTGCCGTATCGCTCTTGAATTCAGGCAATCTTGAAAATTATAACCATTCATTTCCTGAATATAACCTGAACTCAATATGTGCAGCTTATAATTTTTGGAAAAACAACGTCTGCGAACAGAGCTGACAGTTTTATATTCAAATTGTCAATGCAGAATATTGAAAGGTGCATTGCCTTTGTTAAAATTTATAACTTCTAACAATTTGGAAGAACCAATGGCAGAAACTGAAAAGTTGTTGACAACTACTCCCATGACCACTGCCAAAAGCCGAACGTAATTTCTCCACCTGGAAGCACATAAAAAGCGATGCTTTCAATATAAAACAAAATTCATCGCCTCAGTACCCCATTTAAACGAGAAAGTAATTAAAACGTTTGCCTCCAAAAAAGACCGCCGTACTGAACTCCATTTTAAGAAAATGAAATAGGGTAAGTTCAGTTGACTGAAATTTTCCATACTATTGTAAATTTTATTACTGATATTTTGTCTTTTGGTCATAAATATAATATATGTGGAAGCGGAGGAAGGAGGGAGTCAGTCCAAAGACAAGGAAGGAAAAAGATGGGTCACTCTCTAACTTTAAAAAGTATACGGATTTTGGCTACATCTATAGTTGCGTCAGGGAACTATAAACATAGTTATCAAGAAAAATCGTGTAGAAATCTGTTAGAGGGTAAGCGGCAAATTCAAATCCCCGTCAATATATTTTCTTCAATTTCATATTTAATTTAAACTCAAATGCCTTCCTATTTGTTTGAATATGTATAATATCGTCGTTGATACTGCAAAATTTAAAAAATCAAATTCTGGATTTAACACAGGCAGATAATAGTTTTGTACACTTCATCATGGTAATACTAAACCAAATTTTTGTTCATATAGGAGCAATATCAACAACGATAAGTATATATGTTTCTATTATACAAGACATACATACTTTAAAATTAAAACAAATTAGAAGAACATTTGGGTTTACAATTTATTGTCATTTTACTTATCAATCCATTAAGTTATTAATGTAAATATTGTACATGGTAATGAAGCAATTGTAATTGCCAATATCAATTGCAATAGAATTTAGATAAAAATGTAGAAAAGGGAAGTAATAAAAATACATATATAGTTTAAATAACTATTTTTACTTTCGATCACTTGTATGTGTTGATAAATATTGATCTGAATAGATATACAGATACATAACTTATTCTAAAATGTTTTTGTTACTTAACTGTAAGTAATAATAGTGCCTGTATTTAAGTGTATGGAAAAATACAATCGGAAAGCAATATTGCTCAATGGTGTCTTGTAGCCGAGGATGTTAATCTGCTTATAGAAATAATTTCCAGTCATACATAATTACCTTGGTGATATTTTATCACTACACCCAGGTACACAACAAGGTCGCATATTGTCTTTAAAGGGAGAGCAGTTTTTAATCACAATAAACACCTAACCTACAAATTCAATGTTTATACTAATGAATTTCGTAAAAAAATTGAATTTACCTTATTACAATTACTAACTTCTTATACAGTTCAAATGTCTCTATTTAATAAAAATACACAAAAAACAACAAGAAAAAAAGCAAAAAACACAAATGTAACACAAAAATACAAAACACAAACCTAACCTTCCACAAACACTAAAAGAATAATCGATTATTGCCGTATCAGTTGATCACGCCTACATCATACATTTGCTCATGCGCAAACAGTGTATGTGATGCCATCTATTGTTGCGTCAGAGAACTAAACTTTTTCTCATCTTTCGAAATTCTAGTGCCACGGTGGCACTGCCACCCCCATGAGTCAGTCTGCATCCAGCCGTCGACGAGAGAACACGCGCGCGCAATAACCAAACAAATGTATTTTATATACATTTCTATAATTCAACCTGTACTTTAATCTTAATCAAATAAATCCTACAAATTTTTGGGGACTCATCCCCGATACGTATCATAACAAAAACATTTAAAGTGTATAAATATATATTTAGTTAAATCAATTTTTCTTAGTGCTACAAACGAAACGACGCCATTAAAAACATACAAAAATGACGTAGACGTGTGCGTGAAAACAAGCATTCTTTGTGAGCAAACGACGAATTATCTCATACAATCAGTTGAAAGAAAAATTAAACGAGTCAAATAAATACGCAAACGTACCTAAAAAACATATACGCCTATACAAAAGAATAATTTCTACTAATAGAAAAACACGATGCTTGGTAATTTTGTTGAAATAAAAAATAACATTGCTTGTGCAAATAAAATGACGATCGTTGCTCTGCACAAACTTATTTTCGAGCATGAGGGCGACCGTGGGAACAGAAATCGTATACGTAAGTTTGAAGGTTTGAATTTGACGAGAACGACGACAAATACATAAAAAGCAAAAATACGTTGAAGAGAATTTAAACATTTCAGATTTAGTGGTTGTATGCAACATGTTGGGTTTGAGTTACAACAAAAACGACTTGTTTAACCATATTTTTCGAACATGCTGTTCAAGCAAGAAAAAATTATCCGATGTGTATGGAGAAGATGTATTGACAAAACCCTAGTGCTAAAACTGGTTTGCAAAATTTGGATCCGAATGTTGATGTTGAAGACGCACCGCGTTCTGGAAGGCCAGTTGAAGCTGATGAAGACACAATGATAGCTGAGAGATTAAATTTATCGACCGTTCATGATCATTTGAAACGCCTAGGTTTAATCTCAAAGCTCGATATATGAGTTCCTCATGTTCTTACAGAAAGAAATTTGTGCCGTCGCGTTGAAGTCTGTGATTTGCTTCTCAAACGTCAAGAAAATTATCCATTTTTGCAGCGCATCATCACTGGGGACGAGCAATGGCTTGTCTACAACAATGTTAAACGCAAGAAATTATGGATTAAAAAATATGAACCGGCTCAAAGCACTTCGAAAGCCGATATTCATCACAAAAGATGGTGCTGTCTGTTTGGTGAGATTTCACGGGAATCGTTTAGCTTCTACCGGATAACACAATGATCAATTCTGAAGTGCACTGTCATCAGCTGGACACATTGAATGATTGACTTAACGCTCTACTGCGCCATTTTTTGATTTGGTTCAATAAACGAGTATAGACTAATAGTCACGCGAGAAGAACGAATTTAAACCCGTTATAAATGTGTACCCTGCTTTAGGGCGGTCCTGCGTGTTTGGAGAAGAAAAATTAACAGCCGTATACGTGGATAATATTTTTATTCAAGGAAAAAATGGGTACAGTGCATGGTAAGACATCGATAATCATGGTAGGCGTTGATAGAACGTGAGGAAACAACTTCAACATGAACTTTCTGCTTAGTTCTCCGATCCCATCACATTGATGTCGAAGACGGTGGTGGCTCGTATATAAAAAAAATTACTCTTAACTGCAAATGCCCGCCTCTGGTCGGTCCCAGGGAAACATACTTATTATATAGAAAATTCAATCGGAATCCAAAACCACTTACACCACTCGAAAGGAGGAACCTTTATCTACTTACCGATGCTTACAACTCGATCCGACCAGAATTACAAGTTTTATGCGTTCGCGAAAATTGTGTTTGGCACGAAATATTTATCATACAAGTTTGGTAACTCGCCAAAAGCTTTTACAGCTTGGATGGGATATACTGCCACACCCACAATATTCTCCAGAACTGGCATCTTCTGGTTATTATTTGTTCCGGTCTCTACAAAAATTTTTAGACTGTAAAACTTTTACTTCAACTGAAGAGGTCAAAAATTTCCTGGATCTGTTTTTCTTTTGCTAGCAAAGAACAAATTTTTTGGGCATGGAATCACGCTACTGCCAGAAAGATTGGACCAGAATGAACAATATATATTTCAATAAAATATTTATTCACTATTAGAAAATCGTCTTTCATTTTCATTAGAAAAAACGAAATTACTATCCGAACAACCCAATATAAGGAGAGGAGTGTTTCTATGCAAAGGCGTTGATGCGTCTCTGTGGCTTGTAGAATTTAATTATTTGGCTGAATATTCATGGACTTGCCAAATACGAGGGTAAGTCAATTATTATCCGCAATGGAGGTACAAAATTTTATTGCAATCAAATAGGAAACTTACAAGTACATAATTTTTCGACATAGTCCCCTTGCTTTTCAATGCACTTGGTCCATCGTTGTACAAGCTTCTTGATGCCCTCATAAAAGAAGGTTTTCGGTTGAGCTGCGAGCCAGGAATGCATCACTTCTTTCACTGGTTGAAACGATGACGATGTGCCACTTCGTCGATAGTTACTCGTCTGTCTAAGAGAACCATTTCACGTGAACGCTCAATGTTTTCTTCATTTGTGGCGGTAAACGGTCGTCTGGCTCCTTTATCGTGCGTAACACTTGTGCGACCATTTTTTAAGTTTTACACTGTTCCCGTACTGTACCGAAAGTGTTCGATGAATTTCGGCCTGTGATACGCCTTCCACAAAAACGGATCACTGAACGGTGCTCTTCTTTGGTGCAAATAGAAAGCGGATTAACAGCACGACAGCGATAACGAAACTAACCTAGCAGCTTGAAACTTGCATAGACCTAACAACAAATAAACAAAGCATGGATCATCAACGCAAAACGACAGTACTACCAACATAAACAAAAATATAACTAAATTGCGGATAAAAATTGACTTACCCTCGTATTTTCTTTAAAATCTCCTTTTATTTGTTGATTTAATGCCTGCATATGTCTTCTCGTAGGTAAATGTTGATTTGAACGATTTTCTCTTATGCTAAATTGCGTTTATATTATTTATGTCGAAATGTACAATACAATATTATATTCTCAAGAAAAATCAAAGCCAACTTAAATGAATTAAAGGGACTTAAAAACGCAAAAAGTCATAATAGAAAAGAAAAAGAAACAAGCTCTCCTAATTTTGAGACAAAGTAATAGCAAATGTCGAAAGATCTTTGTTTTACTCACTATGATGCTAGCCATATAAACAACAGCTGTCATTAGATGCACTATATTTCACTGAAAAAGTGAAAATGAAATGAAATATACTCTGTAAAAGTAATTTTGTATTGTTTCTTTGACTCAATGGTAGAGAAGATAATTAGATGAACCGTATTTCTATAAAATGTATATAAAAATAATTTTTTTATTGTAGTTTCAATGGCATTTTTAGGGAAGCATTGAGGAATATGCCACAAAGTATATCTGTAAAGAAACTGATTAAAAGGAAATTTATGAACTCCGTTAATAGCGATACTAAGGCGATGAATTGTGGAAAGCTGCTCAGATATCAAACAAGTATATGGTTTTCACGCGTAAGTGCTATTTGATTATTGTATTATGTTCGTAAACATTAACATTTTAGATTAAAAGTAATTTAAGAAACTTATCGTATTCAGTTGAATTATGGTACAATTCTTTGAAGAAAATTGAGGGAAATTTTGGTTCCGGTGTATCAACATATTTTAAGTTTTTGAGGAGACTATTTATATTAAATTCAATAATGTTCTTTTGGAGTTTATGTTTTATTGTAATACCACAAGCTATATTCGCCGTTAGTAAAAGTGGAGAAAATGTTACAGTAATTGATAACAAAGAACCATTCGCTGTTGAAGACTTATTTGCAGGAACAGTGAGTAAGATTTCTAGTGTTCGAACCCCGTGTTAGACTTTTTGTGCTGTGTATGTTCAAACTACTTTTTCTATTTTTATACCTATAGATATATATTTGCAAAATTTATTAAAATTGCAACCAAAATTGATTGTAAATGTACCTATAAGATGACTTTATATACTTACCCATCTTCATAAAATGTCATGATTTTGATCTCGAAGAAGCACTGCAACTATATCACAGCGGTAAAACTCCTCATTACACAATTATTTATTATATCTTGTGAAAATTTCTGTCAGTGTGCGTCTCGTGCTTTGTAATATCTTATAGAAAAGTTTATATGTACTTGCTTCTATTATCAGTTTCTATTTTTGTCCAAATTCGTTTTAGCTTCATCCGTAACTAGTTTTCTGCTTGCCTTATGTCTTTGATAGGATTCTGGCGTGTTTTCGCAAGTATATCAGCCATGCTGCCTTCTTAAGTTCTATAATTTCTTTGACCTTTTCAGTTCACCATTGAATTCGCTTCTTGGACCCCCTATACTTGTATGTAGTTCCATATGCTCTACTAGTTGTGCTGGTTACAATATTTTGAATGTTTCCCATTTTTGCTCTTTTTCTATTTTTGCTCTCTTCTTGTTGCTCGCCTTTACTCTATTTCCAATTCTACTAATTCAACCTATTTAGTTCGTGTTTCCATATTTTTAGTTTCTATGTTCCGATAGTTTTTATTTCCTTTAACATCCATTTTTAAAAGTGAATATTCTGTATTCTACTTTCATTACATTTTACTTTGCCACAAGTAGATAGAGATGAATGGCTAATTGGAAACTTGCTCTTCTTTATCATACTCGCACACCGTAATGTGACTGCTTGCTTAATTAGCTGTCATTTGTTTCGTTCTTGTATCATCCGATTTAACCCCGGTTAAGAATGGTTAATTTAGTTTTTACAAAAATATAATACATTTTAGATTGTAATATTATTAAATTATTAAGTTTAAATTAAATAAACGACAATGATAAAACATTGTTGTTTTGGATAAGTTCTGGAAAAAAATGTGAATTTTATTATAGTACATATGCGTGCTGTTGAGTCGTTTAAGAATAAGTATAACTTCTTTTTCCAATGGTGATAAATGTCATAGCAGTATATATAGCGTTTATAATTCTTTCTCTGAATTGTAAATATCTGCCTTAATTTTCAATCACATGTTCGAATTATCGATAAATATGATTTACGGCCCGTGTGGTAAACGAGCACACTCCTTTGCTCTACCTTGCTCCAGATATAAACCGAATATTACTATTATTACTACGTCTAAAAAATAAACATCATACTTGACATCAGGGATTTTAATAAACTTCCATAGGAAGCTTTAATATTAAAAAATTAATTACGGGGTCAATTGTAATATTTATTTAAAGTCCAATAATGGACAGACGTTTCGAGGTTCGATTTACGTCTTTTTCAATGTCGCACAGTGTGGTAGAACACCAAAAAACCTGGCCAAAATTATTTAACCTACTTTTATTTATCAGATGGGTGGCCCGTGACGGCAAATGATATATTTTATATAAAAAAGTAAATTTTGAAGGTATTTGGTGAAGGGAAATAAATATTTAAGTCTATTCGGGAATACGCGCTACACTCTTTCGGCGTCGAACTCTTTCTTTTTATATAGAACATTTTAACTGTAATCCAAAGTGACATTTTTTAAAAGAGTGCATAAAATTGATTAATGTACATGATAATTTCTCGCCCGATTTTAAGAATTTGTCAACCCTAAGCTGTAGAAATTGGAGCGTTCGACGAGGAAAAAGTGAAGTGCATATTCTCGAATAGCCCCAATTATTTAATGAGGAAGATATTTATTTTGCAAACAAAAAATAAAATAATAAAATAAAATAAAATCTTTTACAGTAAAATTTAGGCTTCTTAAATAGTAGACTTACAAAAATAAGCAAAAGAAAAAGAGAATAAAAAATGACAACCAAAATAACAAAAGATATTAAACAAAAAATATAAAACAAACTTTATTCATCGTCATTTATTGGCTCTTCTTCAGTTGAGAAATAGGCTGCCGCTTCATTAGAAAATGGATTTCTATTTTTAGTCCTTTCTTCAGCATGTACACTACTTATAAATGGGTCAGAAGTCAGAAGAAGCCGGTTCAAAACCTCTTCATTACAGGCTTTTCTGGACATCTTCCTAGAGAAGCTTTCTCTATATTGTCGAAAATGCTTATTGCGGGTCTCGGCTGCTTCTTCTGACAACTGCCGATTGGGAGAAGTGCGTGAGATATTACACTTGTAGAGTGAGTCAATATTTTGTGAACTGTAGGGGTCATTGGTTGCCAGCCATACATGTTTACGTAGTGCTTCGCTACACCCTTCGTGTACACAGAAAATTTTTCCACATCTATTTTGTATCCGGAAGAAATAACCTCTAAAATTACTCTGAATTCGTTAACCAGATCTTTGTCTATACCCGTGATGCATGCAGCTTCTTGAGGGTCAGAGAAAAATTTGCGTGAAGTATTCCCATCATTAGTACTTCCGTAGCCCGCTTTGGGAGCATCCACTAACAGACCCATTTTGTCCTTAAATTCATTTTGTAGTTCTATCTTTGCAGCTTGGATCTTATCTTTATCCTCTTTTCCAGATATCCGTGTCTTATTTACACCAGCTCTAAATGTAATAAAAATTCGAAAAAACGGATTCGCGCGTGTAAAATTGACAATCCAAAGTTGAAAGTTTCTGGGTTTTCTGGTTGAGTTATTTCCAAATCGTTGAAACCTTTTGATCTTTTACGGCATATATAGCAGCGCAATGCAGAACTTGTGTTGGTGGCGGCATTACACACTTTTGCGTCAATCATTGTTGGAACTAACACGTGTTTGATTTTGATATTCTCATTAATGACAGTAGGTTCAAGAGATTTTATTTCGTTCTCGATGTGAGCGATTTCTTCATTAGTGACGTCTTTGCTTTCTTTTACATAACGGAACCTAATGAGCCGGCAAAATCTTGGTGAGGACGGTTGAGGGTTCTGCCATATGACTTTAGTACCGTATGCGAGCCGAAGGGGTACCATTGAACTCATAAATAAGTTTGCATCACTGTTACCATCTTCCTCGAATTTTTGTTTGTATTGATTTTGGGTAGAACCATCGCATCCCTATTTATAAATTAGTTCAAACTCAGTGTTCGTTTCCAACTACAGTTGTTCTAGAACTGGTTCTAAGTATTTGCAAAGTCGCGAAGCAGTGTGATCAAGCACATCCTGTAGTAACACCTCTGCAACCGTCTCATTTACCTTTGTCGGTGGATAACAATCCTGTTTTGCCCTTTGTAAATACGTATAACAGGGGTATACGTCTTTGTTCGCCTGGTGTATGACTTCGTATTGACTTAAGGTCATATCGGCTTCCACGAAAATCATTAGGGCATCTTCTGGCGTGAGCTTCTTGGTAGTGGTAGTTTTACTGCCAATGATAACTGCCTTGTGGAACTTTGTTGCTCGGGTAGGGGTTTTGGTTACTTCTCGAATCAGAAAGGCAACATCTTTATTACCTACAGCTCTATGACTCATTTGTGCCGCGTAAGTGAGTTCCTGTACTGGCACGTTTTGTCGAAGTTCCGTTGTTTTGCGTCGTTTTGACCGATCACTTAAATCACCAAATTCTTTAGTTGGGCGACCGGGGTTGGAACTTCCTGGAATCGGCTCGGCAGGCACGCTCGTAGATAAATTGACGTATTCGTTAAGAATTTTTTGTTTTGTTCTAGAAAACGGGTTTCCATACTATTGCATGCTAACCACTTTCGTTTATAAACTGTTTTGAATGACTTGATCGTTTTGAAAAGTTCGTAATTTTCTTCAGCGGAGAACTTTGTCACTTTAATCAATTCCTTGTTCAAATCTTGGAGCTTTTTATCAAGCGATCGCTGTGTACTTGATCTAACTATTTCATGAAGCTCTCTCCTGGTCACAGACTTTAACGTCATCTTTAGTGTTTATATTATTGCTAAACAGGTCATGCTCATTGATGGTCTTTTTATATTCATCAGGTAGCGAAATTCGATATATTGTCACCACTATTGGTTAATGTGGTGATGTGGGATGCGTTGTGGCAGGTACCTGATCGCCTCTTTTGTTGTTTTCGTACTTGTGTATTTCGTCCTTTTACATAAGTGTGTAAAAAATTATTGTTTTTTCTGAGAAGTTTGCCGTTGACTTTGTTGGGCCGTTGGGTTTTATTATTTTAGTGTTTTGATTTTCGCGGAAGCACGTTTTCAGAGTTAAAGTAATATTTTTAGTGGATTTATGTGAATGATTTAGCTGCGTAGCATGATCACATATATTCTCAGGTTTATTAAAATATAACTCTGGTGCAGTGGCGATCAGTGGCACATATTTAAAAAGACCAATTTAAACAAAAAAATTGGGAAAAATGCAATAATTTTACGCGTGTTAGTATACTGCTAAGTACGACAAAAGAATCATATCTCGTTAAATAACACGTATCAAGAGCAAATTTGGGTATCTTGAATCACTTTACATATAAATAACGGTACGGCGAAAGATTGTTTTTTCAGATTGTCGCGAACAGAAACGTGTGTTGTCAACGAGCTTCAGGTTCCGACTGGTCGTATATCGTATAGCGAACGGGGACTCGGGAGAAGGGGAAAATTTTGCCTAGTAACGCGCTGACTATCTACCATTAATGGGATAAAGTTATAAATCTGGCAGACTTTTTTGAGAAATTTGGGTTTTGGGCAGGTTTTTGAGTGATTTACCACACTGTGTGTCGGTTCAAATCCGATGTGTGGGGACAAAAACCCATCAATGCAACCATGCTTCTAATTGGTATACCCGTAAAATCCATTAATCATGAATTTCCCAATAAAAACCATACACTAAATTCCCAATTCAATGAAGTTTAAACCTGTTTAAAAAATTTACTTCTCCCAGTTCTCGCAGTCTGCTCGTAAAACACATGGTCCCGGAAAACGCATTTTTATCAACAAATGTCGAACCCACTAGAAGTTATTTACTTATATATATATTTACTTAAATGGACGCCAGATTAGATTTGTCGGTTACTGAATTGAATTTTTAATTCTCTTCTCATCGATGTAAGGTAACGTATGATTGAATAAAAATTTTCAGTAAAATATTTTGTTTTTATAGTAATCAAGTAGGCTTACATGGATCCAAACAAAATTAGGTGAAATTTATTTTAAAAAATATTTGTATATAATTCCTATAATACTTAGTAGCATGTTAAGTCAGTAATAACAAAGTACTTGAACCACAAAAAACATTGTGATATTACCTTTTTAATGTATAATGAAGTAGGTAAGTACCTATGATGAAAATCAATAACAAAGTCTATCAAAATATATAAAAGAGCAGGTATTTAAGCAGAAGTGTTGTCTACGGTTATTTGTATTACAAACTTAAAAAATTATAGCAGAAGACATTTTTTTATAAGAAAAAACTTAATCTGGGAATTCCAAATTTGTTTGTACGACGGTGCTAAAATAGTTTATAAAGTATGCGAGAAAACTTTGATGTGAATACGAGGAGAAGCCTATGTATTTAAATAAACACTCAGGTAGAGGACAACCTGAAAAATATCTTACAGACGGTTGGCGGCATCCAACTTATACCAGTATGGTTCCTTTAAAGCACCTGCGATCTCTAGACAGACATCACGGTATGAGAAAAAAATTAAACAATGTGCTAAACTGTTACTCATAATTTAGACAACAAGAGATATCGGGCGTAATACCGGGCTGGCAAAATCTACGGCACAATTTATGCTTAATAAACATAAATTCTATCCCTGCAAATTTAGAAGTTGTCAAGGATTAAGGCCGGCTGGTCAAGCAAGATGTAAATCTTTCTGCGAGTGGTATACACGATATGTTAGGATGATGAAAACTTATATAATATATATAATTTCGTCGGATGAACGTATGGTTACCAATAACGGCATCTTCAATAGATGGAAACATCCATATGGGACCCATCAAAGTGTGCATTTGCAAAAGAGTCTCGACATCGACATTTTTAGCTTTAATATGTGGATTGGAATTGTTGGTAAAATGACTTGCTCCAGTATAGTATAAAAGTGGTTGTAAAGAACTTGGCATGTTGCAAGACAACTGGCTTTTGCAGGATGGTGCTTCAGTACAGAATACAAGGCCAGTTCGTGAGTATTTGAATCATGGATTATACAGCTAGTCCGTCCCCCGGATCAAACATCATTAGACTTTTTCTATGGGACTGCATAAAACAAAATAATATTAAATTCTCAAGTATTCAATATTTATTTCTGTAAACAGGGAAATTTAAATAAATTAGCCATTCTTAACGCTAGTTAACTCGGGGAATACAAAAATAAAACAAACCAGAAAATGATTTCTATGCAGTTACATTACATATTTCACTGGTAATGTAATTACGAAAACGATTTGAAAACCACTGTGAAATACATTCTATTATTCAAGAAACTTTTTTCTAATCAATTTACAGTAGTAGAGTTAATCCAAAGATAAGTATTTGCTATTTGGGTCATGAAATATACATCTAATTATTATATTATATAGTTATTATTGCCATAGTGTGTAATGCGTGCTTGTTTACGGTATCATTCTCTTCGTACAGAAATGTCCATCGAAATAGATGTAATTAAATCTTTATTTTGCGAATAGTCCCTGAAGAAGCATTTACATCTTTTAATCGCGTACAATTAATAAATCCCGTGTATAATTGGGCACATATTTTTAGGGCTTTTTAACAAATTCAGTGATGTATTATGGATTTTATACTACAGGACGTATTAATGGAATATATAGTATGCCAGATGCATATTTCTATACAATGATTTGTATTTTTATTAGTAACACGATTATAATTGGTGTAAGGTAAGTTTCAAAGTTTTCAAATATTAAATTACTATATGTAAATAAAACAATCTGTTCAACAGCTAATTTCAATAATTCTTGCTATAATTTAGAGTAGGAAATAATGTGAATAGTCAGCACAGCACAGTGGGAGCAATCATGATTCTAGCTGGACAAAAATATTTGCTTAAAGTAGATTGCAGTGTGTTGGAAATAAGTTTATTTGTGAACATACAAAACAGGACGATAGATAAAAACTAAGCAAATAGATTTGATACTATATGTGAACATCTGTATAAATGTCGCTTATTTGAGCATACCAAGCATTTGTATAGGTTTCAGGTTTGTATACTTGCCGATTTAAGTGACAACTTAAAATTAGATGAAAAAGTTAAAGCTGAATTAAAAATATATATACGAGGGCGCCTTTTAAGTTTTTCCATTCTGAGGTTGGTATTTCAAAAACATATGTTTTCAAGGTTTTAACAGCTTTTTGAAGTGCTGAAAATCACTGTCTACTAGACTTAGCGTTTAAAACTTCTTTTTGCAACTTGAATGTGGGTAGCGATGAAAATATGCGATTTAATACCAAAATTTATGTAGCAAATTTTCAGGCTGATCGGATGGTGCATTTTATATTTTTTTAATAAGAAATATTATAAATATAATGTTTTTCTTTAATTTTTATTTAATAGGCTTATTAATTTTATTTAATAGGCTTATTATTTTTATTTTAAATCAATGAAGATTTTGTATAGTCCTTACGGTAGTCCTCTACAATGTGTAACAAGTACTGTTTATCGTCTTCGTTGTGTGTTAAGCATCTGTTAAAGTCAGTTATTAATTTGACTTTTCTTTCGGCGGCATCATTCACAACAGTTTTGCATTTGACGATCTGTTCCCCTTTACAAAATGCTTCGCTCTTAGGCCAATTTGACGGATCAAAACGTAAGAAATTCATAGAAATTTCCAAACAAGAAATTTTTTTTTGGTTTGGTAGTCACAAAAGAGCTTAAATCCTTGGAAGTGAATAATTGTAATTCATCAACGCTTGCGCACACTTTTTAGAAGGGAAAATATCAACATCATCACCGATATGATTGTCGTTATCGGACTCTATTTGCAACGCCAAAACCATCTTTTCCTTTACTTCTGAGTCTACATGTGGATCAAAAAGGCAAGTACAACTGCTCCCTCTGATAAATACCACAGATGGTTCCGTATTTTTTGCAATAGCACTGTAGATATTTTTTATCAAAATAGCCAATAATCCCCTTTATCAGTTGCATATCTCTATTTGGCGCTTCAACTACATTTGCGGTTCTGAACCAGTATGGAATATAGAGACTTACTAAGAAAATGTACATATTACGAATTCCATTCAACTGACTCGCAGAAATTTTAAAGTGTACGTGAAAAATATACATTTTTAGACAATAGATGGCCTTGGACATGAATCTTGCATGAGACGTCGCTCCAGGTGCACGAAATGTGATATTGAGAATGCTACCACCAAGAAAAATAAATGCAAGTTGTAGGAGTTCTCTATAATCATGCCGAATGTGGACTTTCGCTAAATATTCAAGACAAAAGTGCTTGCTTGTTTCGCGTTTCTCGACAGATATGACACTCAAAATTTGTTTATCCTTCATACAAGTGCTGTATCCCTTTGAATTAAGTGTGCTTCATTCCCGCGCAAAACGTTCAAAAATCGCCACCTCTGGGCCATTTGATTTTCCGAAATTAATCTCAAATACAGCTCTTAAGAAAATTTCTGCAATATGGTGGCAACATGGTAACCACAATAAGCTGCGTTCCAATAAAGTTCCAGCACCACTATGAGGGCCAGTATTTGCAGCAGTTGTATCAAAACATATCATTTCTAATGAATTCAGCGTATTTATTTTTAGCAAATAGTGGTCAACTGATTGAGCGACTGCAGCACCAGTTCCATCTTCAATAATGGGGATAGCTATCAATTTTTCAACGTTCTCCGACGTGAGGACAATAGCCAAGCGATCAATTTTATCTTTTACAGCAATTGCGGGAAGTAGCTTTCCGTCCCAATGCAAAACAAATGTTTCAGGGATCTAAAAAGTTAGCTCAAAGAAAAACTTATAACTTGCCCAAAATAAAAAAATTACCTTGAAATTTTCAATAATCTTTTTAATGTGTATGGATATGATTACACTATGTCAAGATTAAATTATTAAAAAACGTTCAACATATATATCTGTACCTTAGAGGTAAAGGATCGTAACTCCAGTTTTTGTCAATATCGAGTTAATACTTTTTACAACGTATCAGAAGCGTAATAAAATAGTTGAATTAGTTACTTAACTAAATGTTCAAAAAACCAAATGAGAGGTTTATTCTATTTCTACTAAAAATATTCCTCTTTCTATATTATAAAGCTTTAAACCTTGTTTTCTCTAAATATACAATAATGGAGATACAATCCTTTACCTCTAAGGTACAGATATATATATATATATATATATATATATATATGTATATACATATATACATATATACATATATACATACATAACACAAAGTTATATTACAGTGAGATTAAATAAAAACGGACATATTAAAAGGCAGCGGTGCTATTCAACTACTCATTAAAGGAGTAGAAACTGTTCTTCACCAGGTACCTCCGCACGGACGCTCTGAATTTCTTATATGGTAGTCCCTGTACATCCTCAGGCAGCACATTATACAACTTAGGTCCCCATATGTCAGTGTATTTCTGTGTTTTTGTCAGTCGATGGTAAGGAATCTTCCATTTGTTTCTATGTCTCGTGTGATAGTCGTGATATTGACCATTAACTGGGAAATTGTTTTTGTTCTTATGAAGGTGTGTCACAATGGTCAATATATAGATAGATGGGAGTGTAAGTATATTCTCAGTTCGAAAATGCCCCCTGCAACCATCCCTAGCACCCAACAAGCACAAAGCCCTGATAGCCCTCTTCTGGAGACGAAAGACCCTTTCAAAATCGGTTGCATGCGCCCAGAATAGAATACCATAGCATGCCACTGGCTGGAATCCCGAAAAGTATGCCAGCCTGGCCGCGCCATGCGTTGCAATTCTCTTCAGTCTTCTGATTGTGTATACAGCTGCTGCAAGTCCATCACACACCTTCACATGTGTCGACCAAGTAAGCGCACTGGCAACACAAAGCCCTCACTGATGTGCCACTTGCCCTTGCTCGACATGGTACTGAAAGTTATGGATTCCGTCTTTTCATCATTCAGCAAGAGTTTATTGTTGGAAAACCGGGACTGCGAGTGCATCTTGAGAGATTTGCTCCTGGTATTAAGCTCATCAGGATCCGCAGCCCTCACCAGGTTTGACGTATCGTCCGCATAGAGGCATGTCTCCCCACCAACAGAGCAAGGGAGATCGTTAATATAAATAATGCACAATAGAGGGCCCAGTATCGATCCCTGTGGTACTCCGTGGTTCATTTGGATTGTCTCGGACTGCTCCCCCTCCCTCCCCCAGGTAACAAATTGTTTTCTCCGAGACAAATAAGATTCGAGCAACTGTAAAGGAACTCCTCTTATTCCATAGAAATCTAGTTTTCGGAGAAGTATCTCGTGATTTACAATGTCAAATGCCCTACTTAGATCCAGCAACGTCATTTGCACTGATTGATGTTCATCGAAGGCACCAGTGATGTAGGAAATGATTTCCAGTATCGCTGTCATCACTGACTTATCCCTTCTGAAGCCATGTTGATGTTCTGATAACAATCCGACGCTCGAAATAATTGACAACTCATCGGGATATTAATTCTTCAAAATAGTATCTTATGATATTTATATTTTATCTGCGATAGCACTGGAGCGGTGCGTTTCCATTAAGGATTTGGGTGTTACTTTTGATATTAAGCTGACTTTTGTCGATCACATTAATACAGTTGTTGCAGCTGCTTATCGAATGTATGGCGTCATCTACAGAAACTGTAAAGGTTTCAACAACACTGATTGCTTGATTATGCTGTATAACTCCTTCATTAGATATTAGCTGTAGTATGCACTCCTTATATATACTGTGCATACTACAAATATTGAAAACGTGCAAAGGCGTTTCTTCAAATGTCTGATGTATGTATGTACATACAGGACGGCGTCTATCCTGAACGTGGCTATAACTACTCCTTGATCCTGGAAAGATTTGACTTGGTATCACTTGAAACCAGACGAAACATGGCTTCAGTTAAATTTTTATATAACATTTTACACTACCGCATAAACTGCCCCTTTCTGCTTGAGAGGATACACTTCAACGTAACTAGATTAGCGGCACGTCATCCACTAACTTTTTATATCGATAGCAGCAGAACAAATTTGATGCTAAATCTCCGGTGACAATAATGTGTAGAAATTTACATACAGTTTGCAATTCTTGTGACATTTTTCTTACTAGATTACCTGAAATTATTAATATGTTTATCTCCTCATAAAATTTAGTGTTTTCTTTCCACTTTGGTTTCTAAATTGACTTTTCTTGAAAATAAAATGTGTGCATATTCTGTTTTCTATTATTTGCTTTTGAAGATTTTACTGTTGTAACTAATTATACTTAATAATATTCTCTTTTCTATACGTGATGTTCTTTTTTGGTTATTTAAGTATGTCTATATTTATTTATTTTTATTGTATATTTTCTGTAATTGGGCTAGCCTGTAGGAAATAAATGAATTATTATTATTATTATTATTATCAAATCTTAAACAGTTGACTAAACATGAACATTTGTATTTACTCATAACGCAACCCTCAGGGGCTCACTGTTTACAACTGCTCACAAGTTTAACAAGTGAGTTCGGGAATTTAGCGCTCCCGAGGTACCCGAGCTAAACCTCAAACTAAGGTGTAAAGTAAAGTGCCGAGAGTTGCGTGCCCGCAGGGGTATGCGGTATTTAACGTTCCCCTGGGGGCACCAGGCGAAACCCCTTGTAATTAGCCTTACCCGATCAAGCGAGGCTCTGATCGGGCGGACAGATGCTTCCCTAGCTACTCCTCGTATAGCTACGCTATCTGGAATTTCCAACGCTAAAGTGCAAAAGCTTGTGAAACAGGGTCAAGATTTCATACAGGCTAGAAGATCCATAGTCAAGGCCATCTTCACTAGGCATGCACATAGGGCCAGGTTAGTCTACATAAGGAAGTTAGGCCTCAACAGACGGCGGAGGCTACTAAACGTAAAAAAGGACGGAAGTCCAAAAATGAGGTCGGAGGGCAGTACTCCCGCAGGTCTTCCGAATGGCAAGGAGCCACAAGGTTTAACCTTCAAGAAGGCTGCCTTGGAGAGGATCGTGGTGGTATGCAACGACCCCAGCCACCCAGATGGAGCCGGCAAAGCTTAAGGCAGACCAGGACTCTATTATGGAGGCATATAACAGCATTACGGAGCAAGGGCTTCAAGTCCGCTTTCAAAAATATATGTATAAGCGGAAGAACCGCTCTCAAAGCTGTCAAGTCTAATTAAAGGAATAAAGCTAGAGAACGTACTCTAAGGAGGCATGAGGACCACAATAGACCCGGAAAGATCGCAGATCTTTGAATTTTTATCTATTTTGTTATATATCTCAATAAGTAATAATGATAGGTGAAAAGTTTATAGGACTTAAATTGTAGATCGTCGAAAGAGAAACAAAAAGTAACCAAACAACAAATCCGTGTCTCGACAGAGAACCGAGTTATCGCGAAAACCATAATTTACCGCTTTCTTCAAGATGGCGGCGCGCGGACGGAAAAATCGAAAAGTTATTTGTGCATTAAAGAATTTGACGTTTCGGGGACAGAAATAAAAAATATATACTTCAATTTTAGTAAATCCAAAGTCGTAATCCTATTTATTCAAAGAAAAAGATTAATACAGAAATTGAAGTTTACGACATGTGAATCTGTATTATTATTTTTCCTGTCCTAATTATAAAATATGTTCAATTCAAAATTGGTATCTAATTTACTCATAGGTTATGCGAAAAGCAAATAAGTTAAATTGAATGACAAAGGAATCGAAAAATTCAAAATGCAATGTCCATGTCCATTTACGATTTTTTTATACGTGCGGCCGCCTTTGTTGCTCTTCCCATTATGAACTAAAAATATGAACGTAAACAAAACAGTAAAAGGTATGAAATAAAAAATTCTTGAAAAAGAAAATTAAACCGACTTCCAATTAAGGGCCACAACCGAAAAATTAAATTTGATCCGTTCTAGGCAAGAAATAATAAAATAAAATAAATAAGAGATTATTTCTTTCTTTTAGAGCAAAATTATTGTATGCTGCTTTTTCGGTTGTGGCCCTTAATTGGAAGTCGGTTTAACTTTTTTTTTAATTTTTGTAATAGACATGTTTTCGATGAGTATTAGAGAAACAGAGAAAAACTCAAAAAACCCGATCGAATCTTTGAATTTTGTCTATTTTGTTTGATATCTCAACAACTAACAATAATAGGTGAAAAGTTTATAGGACCTAGATTATAGATCCTCGAAAGGGGAACAAAATACAACCAAACAATAATTCTCTATCTCGACCGGGAACCGAGTTATAGCAAAAACGAAAATTCACCCCTTTTTCCAAGATGGCGGAAAATACACATAGGAAATCTTGGTCTCAAATCTTAAGTTAAGCTTTTCTAAGCACCCTCCACTACATATAAAAAATTTGACTGGACTAATATAATTATAATTATATTCTAAACATACTCCCTACTATATGTACATATATGTATATAATTCTAATTCTGTTCCAAAGAGCGTCCCATTTCAAACCGACCGTGCAAAATTTTGCACTATAATCCAAACAAATACGCATGTTAGTGGCGGATTGCACTTCATCTGTGGTAACACCCGCAGGAGACGTGCTTTCAGTTTTCCCCATACATGTTTACTGCATGCTGTACTTACATCGAGCTATCGTAGTTAAACATTATTGATAATCCAAAAGCATTTTGGTCATTTATTAATAAACGTAGGTGTACCTCTATAGTCCAGGAATTTTAGCACCAAAAACGGATTCGCGCCCCAAAGAAATCCTGATAATTGATTTTTCGATTGGATTATGTGAGAGGGTGTCCTAAGTATAAAACCAAGTTTGTGTCGTCCAAACCCGCGAGCGTTAGCCGCCATCTTGAAGAACGCCTTTTTGCAAATATCTCGGAAACGGTGAGCTTTACGTTAGAAACTGTAAGAGCATTTTTATAGAAAATAATAATAATTTTCCATCTTTTTTATTTGAAACTTTTTTCTCTATTGTTAATATTTGCCGAGATATAGTCGATTAAAGAAACTAAATTTTTGTTTTTGGAAACTATCTCGATAATAATAACGCCATTAAATTTCCAGCGAAACCAAATAGTTACATATTTACGCCAGTGACAGTTGTTACAATTTAATATTAGTAATACAAGCAGTTGCTCCGTTTTGTAACGCTCGTCCATTTGTTCTGTGTAGCTAACTCTATTCATCATCATCTATAGATGTTCCTTGTTAATAACGCAAAAATTTCTTCCGGTAGTCCTTCGTTTTCAGTTTGACGAGAACTTCTCATTTATAGAATCCGATGATACGAGAAGCATATGTATTCAGCCTTGAATTTTTCTTGTGTGATACTCCCGAAATCGTTTGTAGTTCTTATTGCATGTTGATTTTTTCCGATATGAATGATATTTATTCTGACAGTTTATGGTTTCCATTACAAAGTGGTGAATTTTTTTGTGATTGATCTCTTTATCACTAGCAACCACTTTCTACAACTCAATCATTATACGCTCTATATACTTGTTTCAATGTATAATTTTCTTTCCTGCATTCGTTTACTTTGAACTTCACAAACACCTCGACTTGTTGGTTTTTGCAAATCTTATATATACCCTATGTAAAGTATGCATTCTAAAACTTTTGTATTAGGGTGCAAGATTGAAAGACCATATTGCACCGTAAACTTTGTCCTGTTTGTGGTGAAAATGTCATGAGTGACAGCGTGGTTGGACGATGGTGCCGTATGTTTCCAAAAGGACGAATTAATGCCCATCATGAAGAACGAAGTGGAAGAACAACTGTTGTGGCTTTTGGGTAATGTCGAAGAGAAAATGCGTGAAAATTGACGATTCATTCAGAGGGTATTAAAAACTGGTTCATCGCTATAACAAATGTCTCAATCTTAAGGATATAGATGTGTGAAGACGGTAATCTAACTACCTCAATATTTTTCGGAAACACAAAATATTACTAATAATAAACATGCCTGTGTAGTATGAGGACGATTCACTACATGTTTATTGAGATATTTTAACATTTTTACATGGGCTCTAACCGGACCACTGGAATAGCTTGACGCGACGCCCTTCAATGAGAAAAAAAGCATAAAATAAAATCTTAACTCGTTCATAAATTTTCAGGAACAAATAGATAAACATTCGATGAAAGTTTTTAGCCTATTTTTGTTATGGTTCATTACTGAATTTGTTAGAAATTATACAAAGTTGTCAAATAAAATTTTCCTTTTTCACGTTCCCAGCGTTAGATGTATAAAAGTATGGCAACACCGTATCTATCCTATATCGTGATTCTCGGTAAATTACCAACAGCTTCATGACAGTCAATTCAAACATTTGAAATCAAAGCTTTTTTCTATGTTTTAAGTATAATGAAACTTTCCAAATAAAATTATGTACTTATATAAATGCACTCATATTTCTTTTCTCAATGTAAACACGAACACGATTCTCTGTTTCTAACTTAACCTCACGGCAAATTGACGCGTCGTTTGGATAGACCACTGCTACCAACTTGCCAGATAAAAATATTAGTCATACAGTGTTGTCACGTTTTCTCATTCATTTTTCTATATCATTTTTTTGCATATTTATGATTTTAATTGAAAAATTCAATTAATACTTGAATACTGTGATATTTTTATGGTCATGCAAACTTAATTCGATCACTCTCATCGTTATACAAGTAAATTAATACTTCGAAATTATTGTGCCGCACGGTTGGCTCCCGGTACAGTCTGAGCATTTGACAAATAGTAATTATTGCATAAATCTCAATTTCAAGCAATTTAAATCAAAGAATCTGCTTGTAGATTGAAACCTAAGATTTGTTATACATATCAGCTAGTTGAAAATATTTTTTACAAATCGAGAAATTAGAAACCTCAAAATTTGATGAACTTTTTGATAATGAAAATTTATTATGCGGAGTGTTTGTTCTACTTCACACTTAGAAATATTCTTGAGACAGAACTTATTTTGTCACTGAGCATTCTTTTTAGTAAAGATTGAATACGTTTGGCAAGTTTCCATCTTCTTTCTAAACCAGTATAAAATCCTTTGGTTTTATTTAATAATTTTTGCTCAAATTCTTCATCTTGAACTGACCACTGGTGTAATAACTTATTCCTAATATAATAATATAATAATTGTTTTCTTGGAATTCTTAGAACAATCCTTTTCACTTCGCTTTAAAGTAAATAAGTTTCACATGGTATGTTAGGTGTATATAATAATAATATATTTATTTATTTATTTATTACCATGAAAATTTAATTTTGATACTTCTGTAACAATTTTTCAAATTGGAGCACTTTCATTGTAAAAGAGAGTAGGCACCTATGGGCAATTGATTTTTTAGAGTAAAACGAGCATATCAACTGGTATATTAAGAAAATGATACTATGTTGCCTTTTTTACTCTTCTGTACATAAGTATATATCTATATATGTAATTATTTTAGTTACCTTTTTCATGCATTTTGACAATTATTTATTTTTATTTTTTTTATTATTTATTATTAATTTAACCCAAAATTTCAAATTCCTCAAACACAAAAACTACTTACCTTGGTCTATTTAAGGAATATATTCATTACTATACTGCTTACACATGGTTCCCAAAAAGTTCTTTCTTTGATACGACCTAATATTTATAAACGTGTTACTGTTAAGAAAACATTAAGTGTCGCTTTGAAGCCAATTTATCTACAGTAACTTTATATACTTTCTGTCAATTTGTGACACAGGATTTATTGAATTAAATTTTTTTCTTGTTAGAATTGTAATTTCTCCCACTGTGCAGGTCTACAAGAATTTGTACCTAATTTTAAAATTTATATTTTTTATCTTTAATTATACCATTTAAACTATTTATTTAAAGCATGGCAAAGTCGTACCGCAAAAGTTTTATCGAAACGATGGGTGGTTTGCGAAATGTATTCGCTTATAAAATATTTTGTGGATGGGATTATGGCATAGCGACTGAAGAAGCGTCAAATTTAAGATCTAGTACCATTTACACGGAATTAAAGGTAATAAACAATAAGAATAAATATAGAAACTCTGGAATAAATACAAAATTTTTCAATAGAAACTAAATTTTTAATTTCATTTGCGAGTTCAGAAATAAAATGTTAATATTAAACTGAATTGAAAGATTGAGTATTTGAATGTCTAAAACACAGATTGCTTAGAGATTATCGGCTCAATGCTAAAAAGTTATCCGATGAGATAGATAAATATATATCTATTTCACACAGCAAGATTGGAATGTTTCAAAGAGGGCGCTAGATATCATCTAGCCGCGAAATTTAATTAATTGGCGGGAATTTTAAATTAATATTAAATGTGCTTATCGTCGGTTTGAAGGTAGGACTCACTGTGTTACATTTTAATCCAAAATAAATTAACACATAAATACTTGCTGGCATCTATTTTACAATTATTTACGTGTTATCAATTATTTTTGGATTAAAATGTAACTTAGTGAGTCTTACCTTCAAATCGACGATGCATGTGGGTATAATACATACAAGATGAACACAAAGATGGAGTGTTTTTAATGATTGAGGACAGGGTACATTTCTAGCCTTAGTTAATATTTGCTAGGGTAGTCACAATCGAGTTTATCAACAAGATATATCGTATGTAAAAATGCTTGAGATCAAAGTCAAATCAAAATGGTAAAAAGGAAAATTATCCAATAATTTACAGTCGACAAATTCCATACATTTGTTTGTATTTTCAATTTTCGCTTTGGATTGCTTCGTACTGCCTTGTTTAAGTCTAATATTTAAAAAATAAGTTCTTTTCAGAGCTACTGGACGTTTTTTTGTGCGATAGGAAGGTAAGATAGTACACTTAATGTTGCTATCCGTTACAAAGATTTAATTACGAATTATACGTTTTAATTTTAGATTTTAATCGACACAATTTTGTCACAAACATAATATTGTTAGAAAATTTTAAGAAAAGAAATGCAGTTGTATGGGAAAGTCTTCCGGGAGACCAACAAAATTAACATTGCAAATACGGGATAATAAATTTGGAAAATAAAATTGGTATTGTACAGCAATTATTACCACCCAAATTTGTAAGCCGAATGTGATACTGTGTATGGTTGCATGAAAATTTGGGACACAATAATAATCTTCTGGATTTAACATTTCTTACGGATAAAGCATGAAGCCATTTATCTGGCTATATTAATTCATAAATATTCCGTATTTGGGCAGCTGAAAATCCACACGAATTTGTTGAAACTCCTCTACATCTTTATAAAATTGGAGTGTGGATTGCAATATCAAGAAGAGGTATAGTACGGCCCACTTTCTTTCTAACTATAACTAAACTATAACAGTCGAGAGATATTGAACCAATATTTTACAAGAATTTTTGCACAACAAAATGACGATGAATTACAAAATAGTTTCTTTCAACAAAATAATGCTCCAGCATATACAGCAAAACAAACGACAACATATCTTGAGCAGTTTCATGAAGGTCTTTGGTCCCCCGAAGTCGCTTGATTTAATAGCTCCAGATTTTTATTTGTTTGGCCGACTTGAAAGTGATATTCAGGAATAGGCCTCGTACTCTACAACAACTTCAAGAAGCAATTACATTTGAAACTCAAATAACAGTGGAGGAGCTTCATAGTTTTTGAAATTAGAAACGAATGGTGAATGCATGCTATATAACGAGAGCATATAACATTTTCAGCAAATGTTTCAAGTAAAAATTTTAGAATAAATTTTGGAATTTGATGATTGTTGTATTTTTAATAATTAATAAGGCGAGGGTGTAATAAATAATTAATCTAGGGACTTTGTGTTGAGTAGATATCAATAGTGTACGTTTGTTTGCGTATACAATCATCTCAGTCATTTTTTGAACATAGTGTTATTTTCAGTGGTATGCGACAACTAGTTCTAAGAGGAATAACGCATATCAATAACGTCAAAAAGAAAATCACTATAAGCAAAAGTTTAATGGAAAAATAAATCAACCGTTGCAATATCCTACATTGAGCGTTCAAAATGTATAAAAGTATCGATTATTTATCGACAGCGTTGTGCTGATAGTCTCACGAAAAAAGGGAGTTATGCTACAATAATTTCACACAGCAGTGAGATTTTGCGGGAAAGCCGTTCATGAAATACGAAATAATTGAAAATATATTATAATATATGTATATTCCACATATATTACACATATATTCCGATCGTGATACCGTTCGGATGTGTTTAATTTGTACAAGTGCAATCGTGCTAGTAATTTGTCTTTTGCTTTGTTATAATGCCGCCTGATACAAGATCAAGTAGCAGTGATATAGTTTCGTTTCTAAAAAGTGAAGAGTTTAAAAATATTGTTAAAAGTGTAGTTGAAACTGAAACCAACAAATTAAAAGAAGAAATAATCTCTCTAAAAAATGAAGTAGTTATTCTGCGTGAAAGTAATATTCAACTTTTACACCTAACAAGTAATCCATCCTGGTGTAAAGCTACTCAAAAAGATCTACCTGTTAATGTAAATATTAATAAACCCAAGAAAACAGATGGAATCTCGGTAGATGTCATGCAAACATTGCCTACAGAAAAAGATACGTAAAAATGCCGCCCAAGGTAAACGAAAAACCAAATCGGCCAAACTGTGGAACTAAGTTAGACAGAGATCTCGTTGCCGTTGGTGTGATGCAGACAGAAAAGGACGATAGAGAAGGAAAATGGGAATTTCAAAGACAGCAGAAGAGACAGATGAACCGTAGTAACTGATCTATGAAAAAATGATAAACAGTTCTATATTCAAGGGTGTTATAAAATATATCGATTACCACGTATTTAATTGTGATCGTGATATTACTCCTTAGCAACTTAAGAAATATTTCATTGATATCGCGAAGATCCCGGAGGTAATTTATGAACGCATGACTTCGAAGTATCCGGATAGGTACAGCTCATTTAAAGTATCCGTTCCTTTAAACTACGTTGAAAATTTTAAGAATCCCGAAATTTGGCCCGAATATATTTGTATTAATCGCTTCAAGAGCCGTTTTTACATCGGACAATATCCGAAACTATCCAGGAGGACCGTTAACTACAACATTGCCGTCCCGCGGTAATGTTTTACGTCCTCAAAACAATAAATGTTCTACCGCAGATAATAAATTTATTAATTTAAATATTATGCATCAAAATATTCAATGCCTAGGAAATAAAATACGACCACTTGAAGTAATACTAAATTTGTATAAAATTGATATTTTGTTGTTATCTGAACATTGGCAATCAGAGGAGCAATTAAGAGAGATTTCATTATAATCATTTACTTTGAAATCTTACGTATGTCGCCCCTATCATGGTGGGGTTGCAATATTTGTTAAAAGTTTTCTGAATACCAAACTTAGAAATGATGTTATTAAATTTTCTATCTTAAATATATTTGAATGTTGTGGCATCGAATGTAAATTAAATTCCAATTGTATTTCTTTATTCGTAGCTGTATATAGACCGTCTGGCTCAGATGCTAAAGAATTTCTTACATATTTTACTTCTCTGTTAAAATTTCTTCAGAAAGAAGGTAAATACATTATCATAGGTGGTGATTTCAATATCGATTTGTTAACAACTTCAACGACTTTATTGAATTTCTTAGAATTTACACACAACTATTGACGTTCCCACAAGGGTTACAGCTAATTCAACTACTTGCTTAGATAATTTCTTAGTTAACTTAATTAATGAATCCTATATTGCCTCGTGTATAGATTATGATCTTGCGGATCATTTGACCCAAATTTTGAAGTTCACGTTGTTTGATCACGAAGTCCGAAAACCTATAATTTATAAACGAAATTTCTGTATTAATTCTTTAAACTTATTCAATAATTACTTGAAATCGGAGACATGGCTGTCTGTTTAGGAATGCAGTTGCGCTGATAGTGCATTTTCTCAATTTATTGAGGTTTTTTGATACTATTTGGATATTTGTTTTCCTTATGTCAAAAGCTATGTAAAATCTAACAATATTAATTGGATTACTCCAGAAGTTATTGATGCTAAAAGTAAACTACTTCTTTTAAAAGATCTTAGTATAAGATATCCAATTTTCAAAACAGATTATCTAAATTATCAATCCTACTACAAAAAATACATTCATTCTAAGAAAATGGAAGCTAATGACGACTTTATATTGTATTCCGGAAATAAATCTAAAGCTGTTTGGTCTGTTATCAAACACAACAGAAGTAACTATTCTAGCGAGAGTCCGTTACCAGACAGTTCGTTATTCAACGACGATATTACGAATGTTTTTAATAATTACTTTTCATCCTTAGCTAGTAATCTATTACAGTCTTCTTTTGCATCCACCAATATTAATTTCAAAGATATTAATAATTATATAAAATCAGTCAAAAATTCTTTTTTGTTTCATCTATACTAGATAGCGATGTTATTGAATCTGTCTAAGCTTAACACTTCTTTTTCATAAGATAATGATAATGTGTGTTCCTTTATTGTCAAACAATGTTATCAACTAATTCTGGAACCTTTACTATAACTTTTTAATTTCTCTATAGACACACGCATATTTCTTTCCATATTAAAGCGTGCTATTGTCAAACCCCTTTTAAAAAAGGGGACGCAAATAATATAAAAACTATCGTCCGATTAATTTACTTCCGGTTTTCTCCAAGATATTTCAATCAATTATCAATAAAAAATTAATAAATTACTTACACCATTTCCATATCTTGTCGGATCATCAACATGCGTTTCGCTCCAAGCGTTCCACGTATACCGCTCTATTTCAATTTTTAAGAAATATTTACAAAAATATTGATAGTCAAACTCCGTGCATTAATATGTGCATCGATCTCTCTCGCGCCTTCGATTGCATAAATCACTCGATTTTGATATACAAATTGGAACTATATGGCGTTAGGAGTAATATCAGAGATTGGTTCAAATCTTATTTGTGTGATAGGACACAGAGAGTGGTTTGTAATAATGTAAAATCTGAGTCTAAAATTATTAATATTGGTGTTCCGCAAGGTTCGATCTTTGGACCCACTTTGCTTTTAATTTATGTAAATGATTTACCTTGCACTATTAATTCTTTAGCTTCAGTGGCTTTATACGCTGATGATATAAATATAGTTATTGAGAGCCCTACATTGCATAATTTAATTGTCAAAACCAATTATGTTTTTAGCATTATTGGCAGATGGGTGAATACAAATCGTTTATGAATCAACTTTGATAAGACTAATTGTGTACTTTCTAGGAATGATCGTAATTATATATTTCAGAGATTCTCTTAAATGATACTTTTGTAAATTTCAATAGCTATTGCAAATTGTTAGGTCTAATAATTGATGAGGATTTAAAATGGTCCTTTCACATTGATAGCATATGTAAACAGCTTTCAAGCAGATGTTTTGCTTTATACCATTTAAAACTTAGTTGTAATTTTAATACTGTAAAAACTTATTATTATTCAAATTTTTATTCAATTTTAAGATATGGCATTATTCATTGGGGTAGATGTATCTCGGTGCAACGTGTATTTTTATTAGAGAAAAGAGAACTTAGAATCATGCTAGATATGAATCGGCACGATAGTTGTAAGGAAGCGTTTAAAAATTTTAAATTTTTAACGTTTTACATTGACGTGTATATACTGGAAGTGCTTTGTTTTGTTTTTAAATATAGGCCTGAGTTTCATACTGAATCCAGTTCTACTTATTATACAAGGAACGCTAATTGCCTTCTTGCGCCTCCTCATAAAACTGCTTTATTTCAAAAGCCTTTATTTCATGGGTTGTAAACTCTTTAATAAATTACCGTTAGAAATCAGAAATGAAAACATTTTCAATAAATTTAAATCTAATATTAAAAATTTACTTCTCTCTCTTAATTGCTACTCTCTAGAAGATTATTTAAATATCTAATTATTAACTAATATTTTAATTATTACTACAATTGTTGTTACTATTATTATTATTATTGTTATCAGTTTTCACTTGACCTGTTGCTGCTAAGCACTCTGTTGTTTATTTGCAATAAATTTCATTATTATTATTATTATTATTATTAGTATTATTATATATATTATAATTGTTACGGTCTCCTGGTGTGGAGAGAGCACCAAGCAGTTACCCGTTTGCGTGGGGATATAAAATAAGAAAACAGGCTTTCTGTTTTCATGCCGGTTTATTTAGATAGATAGATTGACATATACTTTTACAATAAAAGACATTTAGATAGACATATGGTATAACATATAACACATTTAGACAGATCATATTGATATTTACAAAAGCAATAAAATAATTATAAAAATACGTATTCCTATATATATATATATATATATATATATTGTTTCAAGGTCAAATTCTTTTCTTACACAAAGTTCGCAACTCACTTATATTATATTCAATATCACACACTTGGCGTGTATTCTATTTGTGTCTTTATTTTCTGATATAATGACAAAGAATTGCACTTGTGTTTCCCACTTAACACACGTTTGTGACTAAACGTTTCAAAATGCGTTTTGTTCAAATTAGTTCAAATATATATCTTTGCCTTGTTCTTAAAAAGTTTTAAAATACGTTTGTCTTAAACGTTTCATATTCTATGCATCTATGTATTTAAAGATCGAATGATCTGTCTCTGCTTTTAAACCTAGGGACGGCCGGCCCTAATATTTTGTACATCTCGTACATAGCAGCGGTTTACGAAGAAGCTACGAACGTCGTCAGTGAGGCGGGTCAGTTCTAGACGATATTCGGGTGATATGGTTTCATGCTAAATTTCTGATATTGCTTTCTTCTAACGCGCTGGCCTCACCTAAGTAAGCGACAATTCCAGGAACGTTACTCAAGTAGCCGGTCGGTCCTTTTCGACTCGTAGCGTGCGTAATGGGCCACATGTATGTAGTCGACGCTTGATAAATAACTCTTTGTACGTTCGTACTGGAGCCGATCGACGAAGTTTCTTTTATCTGTATGTTAAGGATTTTCGGTACGCATTATCGAAAGCGTTCATTGTTTGGCGGCGACAAAATTTTAGATAAGATTTAAAACATAATATAAGCATTTACAAGAAGTTACACATAAAAACTATTCTAAATTTAGTACATATATGATGATGTATTTAAATCCTTAACAATAATTCTTAACTATTCTAATTTATTCAATGATGAATTCAGTTCGTTCTGAATCTCTACCAATGTTTTTCTTCTTTGATATATCCCACGTATCGATACATTTCATAAAATATGATAAAACATATTGACATATTTTGAAAAATTACCATCCATTTTTCCTGCAGCTAAATTTTAAATTGGTGAAACTACCATGACTAGTCTGGGCAAACAGCAGTAACAGCGTACAATTACGAAATAAGTTACGACAGCATCGCCGACTAGTTCTGCGTATATGTAGGCTGTCATGACTTATTTCGTAATTACCACTGTTTGCCGAGACTAACCATAGCTGCTCTAAAACTTTGAATTTGTTCCAGACGCTATAAATGCTAGACATTTTGTAGTGACTGTTAAATTTATAATTTACTCCTTCCAGGAGCTACTCAGTGATTATATAAAGTCCTACGAGAAAACAAATTACGTGCAGCTATTACTGTTACGTACATTGCAAATGGCAGGCCATATATTTGTTTTTGGACTAGTTGGTGCAACAGGTTTTTTAATGTGGACTCTACTTGAGCGGCATAGAGTTACAGAGGACAACAATGAAGGAAAGGAATCAAATGGGGTTGCTATGCTCACTGCCGTTATAATAAATGTTATTATGATTATATTTCCTTTAGTATTTAGGTTTATTGGAAGGTTAGCTTTATAGGACTTCGTTTATTATTTTATTATACTAATTTTTATTTTACAGTTATGAGGGATACAAATCACCTCGCGTAATGGTAGTTGTAACATTTTTCAGAACTCTTTTGTTAGAAATTGTTGTAGTCGGTATCCTGATCGTATTTTGGCTAACGCATTCGGATAAACAGGTGAATAACTTAGTAATATTATAGTTCTGTCAGATAACGCATAGATAGTTCTTAAACCACATCATTTATTTAAAAGTAGTTTTCGTACAGTAAGGATTCAAGAAAAAGGTTTATGTAGACTAGCTCCACCAACTGTTAGTCGTGCCGATACAAATGTTGAAGAATGACCGCATGAATTCTTCAACATTAGTATCGGACTGCCTAGTGGGTTCAGTTGTTGTTTGTTTTATATATATCAAAAGCTATTTCCTATATTCCACGGTTTTTGCTGTTATTGTACTATATTGAATATGCAACGCACTTTTTCATGGGACTAGTATAGAGTAGTTCTTGCGAATGAACAGGAATCAAATTGGGACGGCATGTTAGGTCTATTGACAGGATATTGTCGGCTTAAGAACCATCTTCACACCATAGCAATAGTGAGGAAGAGGAAAGTTCGCCACATGCCCTCTGTGTGCGTCTGGTGAGAAGTGTTAGAAGAATATTAGCAATTCTTTTCAAATGATGTGTTTTAACTATTAAGTTTGTGGCAAGTTCACTATTTAAATATGTATATGTTCAATGATATGTATGCCCATGATTGCACATTCTCTGTTCAATTTTATTTGCAGATTTGTTGGGAGAATTCTATAGGGCAGGAAATCTATAGGCTGATACTCTTCGATTTCGTTTTTTCCATAGTATTTATATCTTTGTTTGAAGTTGCACGATATTTACTTCATACGTGAGTTGTTTTTATTTTAATACACTTCTGTTTATCTTATTTTTAATTTTACATATTTACATTTTTTGTATATTTTGCACATCGATTGTAGTCGATTTTGATTGAATCATATTTTTTATTGCAAAGGAAAGAATAAATAAGTTTTGTATATACTCGTTGCGAGGAAAGCCTACACACTTTATTTTTTGTAACAATTTCTGACACGCCTTCGTTTAAACTTTTAACACGCTGAAGATAAGAGCAAAGTGCATACGATAATAAAGAATATATACGGTCAATTACCTTTGTCATTAAAAAAAAATGGGTGCACATGTGAATCCATATTAAAGAATTTATTAACGATGTTTTCAATTTTCTTCACTTCCGATTTTTGGGGAAATATATGTGTCAGTTGTTTAAACCCATTTATTTGTTCACTTTCTGATGCATAATTGAAAACGGGCAGGAGACATGAACATAAAGAGACTTCTTTCAATACGAAATTAATAATAAATTAAATTAAAGCTATTTATATTCAAACATCTCAATAGGGTGATGGTCCTAATTTGGGCTATAGCAATTGGTTCAAATGCTTAAAATAAATATATTCTCCGCTATTCATACATATCCCGAAATGAGTAAGTTTGTGATGTGTAGAGCTGTTAACCCTAGGTCCACATTTTTCCAGAAGACTAGCTACAAAAATTATGATGGTTCTGTAAGTTTTGGGGTTGCTGATTGCCGATCTGGCATCAGATAACTTTGATAGAAGAGACGGAAGGAATACAAAGATGAAGGAAATTTTACTTGTAAATGAATCATTCGAGACCTTTAATGAAATAGAATTGAATTTATTTAATAAGGGTTTAAAATATTGTTTGCCAAATTTAAAAACATCTTCCGAAGAAATTATCGCTGGAAACAGCCATCAGAAATTGCGATGAATTTTCGAAGTACTTTATGAGAGTTGTATCCAAAATCAACATAAAAAATGTCAATTGGTTAAAGCAAAACCAAGCCAACGCAATTAGCAAATTCAAAACAATAGATAATCTCATAGCAAAAAATTGTTTCTTAAGTGGTTCTATAGGGTTAACAAATTGGTAATTTTGGACTAGGAAGAGTAAAATGGCAAATACCTTAGTAATCAGAACCAACACCAACTTGGAAATAGACATATGTTACAAAGAAACCAAACAGGTTGGTAACTGAGGATTCTAACCACAGTTTTCAGCAAAAAATGTAAATTTAATTTTCTAGTACATCGGCTATTAAATTTTCCCCTTTCAAGAGAAAGATATCAAAGAAAACGTAAATACATAAGAACCATCGCCGAATACAATGGCTTCGAAGCAACATTGATTGACAACTTAATTAGAAAACCGAAATTCAAAATCTTGATTAGAGATTCCACGAGCCTAACTTTTTGGATAAACAAGCTATAAATTTGTTATTACCATTCCATCATTGCACTAAGGGTCTTTTGGGAAACGCTAAAGATAAGGGTGAAATAATTATATCGCATATCGCATACGAAATCGGTTCTTAGGAATGTGGCATAAAATACATTGGACAAACACAGCCATCAATTCTAACCCGATACAAGGAGCGCATTGCTTATTTTCGGTTCAACAGGTCTGAAAAACCAAGCGTTGCCCGACATATGTATGTTGGACAAAGGGCACGCTCTGCCTTTAGAACATTTGAAATTAATTAAGGCGGTAGAAAATAACAAGATAACTGCGAAAGTATATGTATTGTTACGCGCAGTGGAATAGAATAGAATAGTCGCCTATGTACATATATAGACTTCAAATAATTAGTTGTTAAGTAATGATTATTTATTGATTTGGGTTAATTTGTCAGAGAATAAGTAAATGAATATATCGTCCGTGTTGTTTTTATAAACACCGAGAGCGTTTTGTAATTAAGAAAAACGTAACAGTGGTGTCAGAAGTGGGATAGTTCCGCGATATATTCGTGAAAATAAATTAAATAAGTGAACAATCAAAAACAATGGCGACGAAATTCTGTAAAATGATGAGCCTAAAGGTGGTAGATCTCAGACGGGAATTAGAAGAAAGGGATGAAGACACAAGTGGGAGGAAGTCCGAGCTTTGCCAGTTGCGGTTGAGAAAGGCAATAGAAACGGCTGGCGAAGACCCTGAGACGTATTTGTTTAAAATGCCTGGTGGGACTGAGGAAATTTTGGCAAAATTTTCAAGAAACATGGAAGAGAAAGTAATGGAAAATTATAGAAATTTGAAAGGGAAATAAATGGGAAGCTTGCGGGCGTAGAGGAGAAATTACTTGAAAATTCTATACAGGTCAATGAGAAATTCAGGAATATGGAGGAAACATTAACGGAAAGATTCGTCGACAAATTGAAAGAAGAAAAATCCAGAATAATAAAGGAATTGGATGGGCGCATAAAGATGCTGGAGGAACGTGCTCACTCAGGAACTAAACCGGGAAACGAAGATACTAGATGTTTTACCAACATGCAAACCAGCCAGACGGGAGCGAGAAATTTAGTTCCAATAGGTACTGTACAAAGTAAAAGTGACCTGCCTACCTTTGATGGGAAAATGCCTTTGGACGACTATTTAACATTACTGGAGACGACGGCTACGGTGTATGGTTGGACAGAGAGTACTAAAGCAGTGTCTCTGCTCGGTGATGTTCTGAAAGCGCTTCAGGCTATTCCTTCGTTGGAGCGACAAAATTACCAAACACTTCTCAACCATCTGGAAATGCGTTTCGATAACAAACATCTGCAGCAGCGATATCGCTCGCAGTTAAAGAATTGTTGCCAGAGGTACAACGAGACCTTACAAGAATATGAAGCTGACGTCGTTCGATTGGTCAGGAGTGCGTACCCAACGGTTTCGGATGAGGGATGTGAGAGTCTAGCTGTGGACAAGTTTTTGGATGGTCTTCTTGATCGCGAAACGCAACAGGCTTCCTCGGCTACAGACGTTGAATCAGGCGCTGGCCCAAGCCTTGAATTTTGAAGCTGTGAAGCAATCCGTTAAAGGAATTGCTCACGTCCGTGCCTTTGAAAATCACCGGAAGGAAGAGCCATTAGAAGAAATAAGGCAAATAAAGAAAATGATGTCGGAAATGATGGAATCCATGAAGATGAGGCGATCAGACGATACTGGAATTGTGGAAGGACGGGGCACTTACGTAGTCACTGTCCTCAGCCACAGAAACCAGAGCCGATGGAAAATTAAAATGGGTCGACGCGAAGGGACGATCGTCGACCCATGTAACTGATGCCCTAGAAACATCAGTGATTGTTGCTTCAATACGATGTCGGCCTAGTAGCCTGGTTGTACATGGAAATGTAAATGGTGAACCTAGAGATTTACTGTTGGATACTGGCGCATCAATAACAATTCTCAGACCGGAAGCAGTTGGTGGGAAGAACGAGATACACCGTACAAGGTGGACGCTACGAACGGCAACTGGGCAGTCAGTCAACGTATTGGGAAAGACGATGGCCCACTTCTGTATTGGTGATACTGCATTCCGGTATCATGTTATAGTCGCAGAGATAGAACAAGATGTAATTCTGGGGATGGACATAATGGCAGAATTTGGTTTTAAACTGGACTTGCAAGCAGGAGTACTGAAAGTTGGCCAGGAAGAAGTCATTCTCCACCATGGTAAGGATATGTCAGCATGCGTAACACTAGCAGAAGATGTAATCGTGACCGGTCGCAGCAAGACCATTGTGGAAGCAAACGTAAAGAAACACGTTCCCGAAGGGCAGGTTTTCATGCTGGAACCAGAAGTGACTGCCGGACAAGGTCGTGGAATACTGATTGCCAAGTCGGTGATCCAAACAGGAGGAAGCTGCCCGTTCGATTGATGAACGGTAACAGCTATCCAGTAAAGCTGAAGAAGGGCGTACCTTTGGGAAATTGTGTAAGTGTTTCATCCATTGTTCACCAAAGGGTTAATGTAACAACAACCCCTGACCCGCTTCCACAGTGGTTAGATAACTTTATTGATATGTTTAGCAAAGACCTGACAACAGAGCAACACCGTAACGTAAACCAACTGCTCGGATGTTACCAAGATCTCTTCCAAGTATAAAACCGGAACGCGGGGAACATAACTAATGTTGTACGACATCGCATAGACACTGGAAATGCCCAGCCGATCCGTCAAGCTCCCAGAAGACTGCCACTGGCGAAGCGAGCCGAAGCAGAACAGATTATACAGGATATGGAGCGGGATGGCGTGATTGAATCGTCGAATCGAAGTCCATGGGTTTCTCCAGTTGTGCTGGTGAAAAACAAGGATGGTTCAACTAGGTTCTGTGTAGATTATCGTCAACTGAACAACGTGATCAAGAAAGACAGTTATCCCTTGCCCCGAACTGATGATAACTTGGATACACTGGGTGGGTGGGACTCGGTGTTTTCGACTCTTGATTTAAAGAGTGGTTATTGGCAAGTCGGAGTAGAGGCAAAGGATAGAGAAAAGACAGCATTAACGATAGGGACGGCGCTATGGCAGTTTAATGTGATGCCATTTGGGTTGGGTAACGCGCCCGCAACGTTTGAAAGACTTATGGAAAACGTTCTGAAGCGGTTAGATGTTGGCCGGTACCAAAAGACAAACACGAAATAAGAAGTTTTCTTGGGCTATGTACTTATTTTCGACGGTTAGTTCCTGGATTTGCTAACATCGCCAAGCCACTCACAAGACTAACTGAAGACGGCCGAGACTTCATCTGGGGCAAGAGCTGTCAGAATACATTTGAAGAACTTAAATAGATGCTGACCTCTGCGCCCATCATGAGTTATCCGCAATCGGAAGGAAGATTCATATTGGATATTGATGCCAGTAACGTTGGCATCGGAGGCGTGTTACCTCAAGTTCAAGATGGCCACGAGAAAGTGCTCGGCTACTTCAGTAAAGTGTTGTCAAAACCAGAACGCAACTACTGTGTGACTAGGGAGATGGTTGCTGGCCGCAGTTAAGTCAGTTTAGCACTTCCACAAATACCTTTACGGTAGAAAATTCTTATTGAGAACAGACCATGCGGCATTGATGTGGTTATTACGCTTCAAGAATCCTGAAGAGCAGGTTGCCCGATGGATAGAACGTTTGCAGGAGTACGATTTTGACTTGGAACATGGAGCAGTCTTCCAGGAGATGTGCAGAATATTGGGTATTCGCAAAACCAGAACAACTGCACTGCATCCACAGTCGGATGGCATAGTGGAGCGCATAAACAGGACTGTTCTCAAATATTTATCAAAAGTTGTCGCAGACCACCAGCGAGATTGGGACCAGCAGCTATATCTGTTTCTGCTGGCGTATAGAGCATTGGTCCACGAAACCACGGGCCATAGTCCATCTAATGTGCTCTTTGGACGAGAACTGCGCCCACCATGTGATCTCAAATTCGGTTTCAAACCGAATGGGGAAGTAGTTGGGGATGACTACGTTTCGAATTTACGGAGACGAATGGAATAAATTCACGACCGAGTGAGAGCACGTATTCATGAAGCAAGCGACCGAATGAAGGAACGCTATGATATTAGAGCTAGCGAAGGTGGATATCAGTCTGGGGGCCTAGTCTGGCTGTTCAATCCTCCGCGACGTCGAGGTTTCTCGCCTAAACTGCAACGATCCTGGGATGGGCCTTACGAAGTGTTGAAGAGAATTAATGACGTTATCTACCGTATCAGAAAGAAACCCAATGGTAAGGCGAGGATAATGCATTTTAATCACCTGGCCCCTTTTCTCGGGGACAACCATGAACAGGACAAACAGATTGTCCGAGCTTGTAGACTTCCCGAAGATGAACCGACTTATGAGGGGTTCATGTGTAAGTACGGGACAAACCACGAAACACGTCACAGAGTAACAATGGAGATTCAAGGAGACCTGTTTTTGGCTCCCGAGGGGTACGCGTTAGCACATTGCATTGCTCAGGACCTGGGAATAAAAACGAAGAAAAAAAGAAGTTTGGGGGTAGCGGATAGTTCCTGTTCCGGGACGGAACAGATCTAAGGAGGGGACAGTGTTACGCGCAGTGGAATAGAATGGAATAGTCGCCTATGTATATATATAGACTTCAAATAATTAGTTGCTAAGTAATGATTATTTATTGATTAGGGTTAATTTGTCAGAGAATAAGTAAATGAATATATCGTCTGTGAACGTTTTGTAATTAAGAAAAACGTAACAGTATTTTAAAAAATAGCAAGAGAATTAAAAATGCAGATGGAGGACCTATTCCAAATTCCAAATTGTACCAGATAATGAATAAAGATTTAGTGCAGGAGTTTAGTTTCAGAAATTTTGTGTTTATTTTAAAGCGTTAGCCGGATATCGCTGGTGATATTTAATTCCTGCAATTTTCCACTGAGGATAGGAATTTCGTTGTCGAAATACGTATCTGGAATTATTTACGAAAAGTGCGTAAAGGGTAATTTTATTTATTTTATACATTTTAAGACCATCAGGTATTTGGTATTTTTTCAACTGGCTAGTCGATCATCTTTCAATTTCTTATTGCTTTGGGGATTGCGCAATTTAAAAATATTGAAAGAGTTGACCAAAGTCACATCGATGAAGTGCCACAACAAACGGTGCCATCATTTTTTTTTCTTTTTCTGGAAATTTTATAAAACGCCTTCAACATGTCTAACTTGATAACAAATTATCCCGTAGGGTTGTTATAATCCTTTGCCATTTGGGGACAAGCTGTAGTTTTCAATCAACCATATTTCTGTCTTCTATTCATCTCTGACAAGGCAGATGAGCTGTTAAAGTTTGATAGAAACTGGACTGTTTTTTGTCAATCCGTTTTAACAGATTATAACAACAAAATACTATTCATCGAGCGACTGAAGCTGCCCAAGATCTCGCTGTTCTTATATTTATATAGACAGACGTACCGCGTGTATTTCGTCACTTGCCGGCGAGGAGTGGAGTTATGTTGGTTACATAGTCTTGTGATTCCGATTCACGTCACCTGTATATTAGTGAACATCTATACAACTCTTATTGTATCTACACAGTGATCCAGAATGATTGACGGTCACGTGACAATTGTATTGTAGTTATATTACCAAAACTACTTTCCAAGGGAAAATTGTTAGTTCAGTTATGGTTTGTTTCGATGATCAGCGCCCTCGTCATAGGCGTGCAGATAAAATTCTCAGTTGTCATTTTAGTGATCATTTTATTAGTGTTTTCGTTCAAGTTTTAGAGATTATTCCGATCGTCTTATTTTATCACCAATACATTCTTCTTCAAGACTAAAATGGCGAATATATTATATTTTGGAAGATTTACCAACTGAAAATGTTAATAAGTGTTAACTATCAACTTTTAGGTTACGATGGTTTTGACCACCGATTACTTGAAGTTTAGCTTAATTCTATATTTGGGTAAATAAAGTAATAATTTTCGTTACTTTCTTCTTTCTGTTATCGTTTAGTTCGCAGTTTTTAAGAATTTGATACAAATTTTGTTTTGAAATCGAATAATGTAATACATTGAGTGAGAAAGGGAATTGTTTGTCGGCACGCCTATGGTATTTGTCGTTAAACGCATGCATATGGAGCGGCAAATGTCATATTAGTATAGAGCGGCACACGTCAATCATTCTGGATCACTGTGTATATGTATACATATCAACAATGTTTACACCGAGCTTCAAGAAAATGACTACTGAGTTTGATGAAGGTGTTTGCGAGCTTATTCTAGTTCAAGTTTATCATCGAATAACACTTACGTTTACAAATATATGATGGTTATGAGTAGTCTGAAGAAACCGATTACAGCGTACAAAGTTACGACATCCCCTTATCTAGTCAGTATTGAAACGATGCGGTATGGCTATAAAGAAGAATTTTTCTCGAATTGAAGGGCGCATACCCTCTATTCTTTTTTAATTGACCGTAAAAACTGATATAAATATTATTGCGATCGGATAACGATAACCCGTGCCGACTTGATGTCAAACTTTGAACATAAAAGTAAAGGAATGTTAGGGAGTAAAACAGTCAGGATATATATGTCTGTGTTCATGTACAGAACGTAATAAAAATTATTTTTGGTTTTCTTGAACAGTGATTAAGCCATGAAAATCTTTCACTAACTTAACCGCTCTTTCAACCCTATCGTTAACTGCTCTTAGGGTCTGCATCATCTTTTTAGCGTATTGAAATGCAACACTATTTGGCCATGAAGTGGGACACTCGTAGAGAACACTGTCACTGTCACAACAAAGTCTTCATTTGCTGGATTTTCTCTGGTTAGATTAGAAATCATTTTTCTTTAATGCCTAGGTCCACTTCATCGTCAAATAGAGACAAGATAGGCACTTTATCTGTCAAATCCCATAAGTGGTTGCAGAACTTCTGTAAACTTGTTTTAGATATACTTTCGTCTATCGTTTTGTAAGCCTTAATGGGCCTTCAAAAAGTTAAAATCCTGATAAGGCGCTTTTACCGCTGAATGCATTGCAACCAAGGCTTGACGTAGGATGTTACGATGAACAGGCATACATCTAACAGAGCTGCTTTCTCCGTTTGAAATTTTGAATTAAGAGCTAAGTAGATATATTTTTAATGAATAAATTGTTCCAGCCATCCATCGAGATTCGCTCAATACTAGCAAGTTCGGTACAGCGAGTTGTTCTTTGTTATCGTACGAAATAACTATTGGTAGATGTTCTTCCTGAGATTTGTGTACATTTAATGCTGGCAAAACTCTGCAATTCCAGTGCACAGTTACAGAGTTCGATACTTCGCTTTTCGGAACGAATTCTTCGAACGGAAGACTTACTTACAGTGTACCGACGTGCTTCAATTGTTGCTTCCATAATAAACACAGAATTTCTCATACTTAATTGACACCTGTCTAATGCTGTCACTAATTTTGCAGTGATAAATTTTTTCCTTACACAAAGCTTATTAGCATCGGAACATATAATCTTGATTGAAATGGGCAAACTTTCTTGTAACTCCGATCGGCCGGTCGGCTAAGGTACCAAATCGTCCTGGCTCTCTCTGCCATCGCAAGGAGATCCTGCCTACATCTATTTTTATTAAATGAATCGCATCGGCGTGAGCAAGTCAAACAAATTATCTGAATTTGTAACAAACTCCCTTGGGCCCTGATACGCAGTGAAGAATCATGCGATTTATCGCTCTGTAAATAAAGCAAATAAAGTGCTAAAAATAGGATTAAAATATTGCAAAATCTTAGTATATACAAATATGTGCGGCTAGGTAGTCAAAGCTATACATATAAATACCTGAAAAGTGTAAAAGACGAAGTTAAAAGTATCTTGCCTACGACGGGTTGACTGGGGCGGGAATGTCATCGCGTGCGATAACGCACAACCTAGAGGACAGAGGAGGACTGAGGAAAAATTGTGAAAAACGTAAACGATATAAAATAGTTAGAGACGTACTCAACACTTTACATAATAAATTAAAATATGTCTGATTCGGAAGAAAATAGCTCAGGCACGAAAAGGAAAGGAAGAGAAAGCTCAGAAATATTTAGAAGGAGTAAAAAATAGCAAGAACACCGTCTAAATCTGGAAATGGGGAAAATCGAGATTTAATGAACATATGCAGAGAAATGTTGGAGGAGTTAAAAGAAGTAAAAAATGAACAAAGGGAAATGAAAACAAAAATGGAAGAAAATAACAACGAAATGAGATCCCTTAGAGAACAAATTCAAAACACAAACAAAAAATGGGAAAAAATAATCTAGAAAATCGGATGAAAGAAATGAGTAAAAGGATAGACGATTTGGAAAAGGAGAAACGTAAAAACAATTTAGTAATATCGGGCATCGATATGAAACAAAAAAATGCAGAAACAAAAGAATGCTTAGAAAAATGGATAAAATGCGAGCTAGGAGTACAAACACAAATAAACAAAGCTAGACAAGTCTTCCAAAAAAGATACTTAATTAAGATGGACCATTTTGAAGAAAAACTAAAGATACTTAAAAACAAGAATAAATGAAAAGGCAAAAACATTTATATAGATATCGACATGACACACCGAGAGAGAGAAATACAAAAGAATCTAAGGACAATTGCAAAACAGAAAAGACAAGAAGGGGCCATAGTAAAAATAGGTTTTTTGAAAATAATAGTGAACGGACAGGAAATGATATGGAATGAGGAGGAGGATGGTTTGGAGAATAAGACAGCAAAAGCAGCCAAGACAAAAAACTATCAGTTGTAAAAAGTCGGGCTACTACAACAACCTTGAAAACGAGTAGGCGTGGAAATGTACATGAGATACTGGTTAATGTAACAAGAACACACAATAAAGGGAAAATTGGAAAATCAATGAGTGATAAGACAAGAAGGAGGCATAAAGAAATGAGAATTAGTACCTGGAATATCAGAACTTTGTTAACACCTGGTAAACTATACGAAGTAAAGTCAGAACTAGAAAGATATAGAATAGATGTAACTGCAATTCAGGAAATTAGATGGGAGGGAAAAGGGAACATATGTAAAGAGGAATTTGAGATATATTACTCAGGGGGTAAGAAACAAGGACAATACGGAGTGGCATTTGTAATCATGAAGAAATTGAAAAACAGTGTTATAGACTTTAAAGCGATAAATGAAAGAATTGTGTACCTGAGAATCGACGCAAAACCTTTTAATTTATCATTTCTAAACATATATGCACCAACTGAAAATGCAACAGAAGGCGAAGAAGAGGCACTGTATGAGCAGGTTGAAGAGCAAATAGAAGGGATACCTAAAGAAGATACTTTAATAGTTTTAGGAGATTTCAACGCCCAAATAGGGAAAGAAGACTACTTAGAAGAAGTAGCGGGTAGACACAGCATACATGAGAAAACGAACGACAACGGTCAAAGGCTATGTAACTTAGCAATGAGAACAGATATGGGCTTAAGCAGCACAAAGCATCACAAGATAACCTGGATATCACCAAACAAGAGAACCTCTACACAAATATATCATATTTTAATTACAAAAAGAAGACAATCTTCAATAAAAGATGTACGTACATTTAGAGGAGCCTGTGCAGATTTCGATCATTATATGGTAACCGGAAGGTTGCGACAGAAGATAAAGAAGGTAGTGAAGATCCAGAGCATAAAAAATGGAACATAGAGAAACTAAACGATACAGGCAAAAGAAAAGCATTTGAATCAAATGTCGAAAGACAAATACTAGACAATATTGAGGAAGACACTGAGATAGAGACAGAGTGGAACAAAATTAAAAATTATAAAAATAAGGCAGCAGAAGAAGAAATTGGTAGAACCAAAAAGGGAACCGAAAAAGTGGTATAATGCAGAATGCCAGGAAATGTCAAAAAGAAAAATCCAAGCAAGGATTAAGTGGATAAGAACAGTGAGAGATACAGATAGAAAAGAGTATGAAGAGACGAAGAGAGAGTGCAAAAAGTTTATAAGAAAGAACAAAAGAGACTGGATAGATTATGAATTAGGGGAAATTGAGAAAGAAAGAATTAATAGGAACACAAAAGAATTTTATAGAAAGATTAATGAGCAAAATAAAGGGTATAAAAGTAAGGCAGTAGGTATTAAGGACAAGGAGGGTAAAGCGGCAAAGAATTGACAATAGACAATTTTATTTAAAAGTCCATGGGCGACAGACGTTTTGAGGTTAAATTCACCCTTTTTTCAATGTCGGTTTATTTACAATGAGGCGGAGGGGGCATTATTGCACCATGCCACTACTCAATCTCCCCACGAAAAATCCATCAATAATAAAAATTTCTATTAAAAACATCCTCAAAAAACCCCAATTTAAAGTTAATCTTGTCTAAAATTTAAAACCCCAAATTTCCCAGTCACAAGAGCACGTACTTGTTCGTGAAACATATTGGCAACGGAAACCGTCAAATCGGAACTAGAGTAAAGTTTCCTTTGTCCAAAATTTTCCCCCGCATCATCGAAAACTAGCGGACATTGAGAAATGGGCGAACCCCGATACGTCTGTTACATGTGTCGCCCATGGACATTTAATTAAAGTATATTTTGACTGTTTACTCCACGCATTTTTCTTGCACATTTATCATCGGTCAAGAACCTATTTCATATATATATATATATATATATATATATATATATATATATGTGTGTGTGTGTGTGTATATACTGGTAGCCAAAGATTCCGTGGACGGAGGATTACTAAGTTATTATTAGAAATAGGCAACTTGTTACTACGAATTAGTTACATTTTTATAAGAAAAACAATTCTCATTAGATTGTGTACTCAAATCGGACACCGAATTAGATACGGAACTGGAGAAGCCCACGAAAAACATTCAAGAGGTTTGCAACGCCGCACAGCGATTCGACCAAAGCTAGTGTAGTAATCAACCAAGGAGACAAGTGCGAAAAACCTGGCAACAATCTAGAATACCAGAAAATAGAACCAAGCTTGGTAAGGCAATTAGAAAACTGAAAGAGCTCCTAGAGCAATACAGAAACGAGGGTATTCAATACTATTCACTATGGAAGATAATTAATAAAATAAATAGACCACTATCTCACTGCCCACTCCTGAGGACCAACAGATATAGTTTGGCAAGAACCGACAAAGAAAAACTCAGGGTTTTGCACAGTACCTGGAAGACGTATTCAAACCCTTTCTATCCGAAAATACCGACAATTACAAAAAGAAATTGCGACTTAATCACCGGAAAAGTATAAAAAGAATTACCTAATAAATGTCAAACTCATAACAGACATATTTAATGCAGTTCTTCGAAACAACTACTTTCCCTACAGTTTGAAAATAGCAGAAATCATGATTTGCAAACCAGGAAAGAAATCTTACAAACCTATAAGCCTGTCTTATGCATACTGTGTCTGAAAACAAATATAATGTATTGGTTATTTTCATTTAAATATATGTGGTAGTAATGAAATTTGGGTTTCCTCAAAATTCTTTGAACGGTTAATTTAAAGAACTGCCAAGGAAGGCCATTATCATGCTCACTTATCTCTTCAATGCCTGTCTACGCTTGGAATACGTTCCTGACTGCTTCAAGACGGGGCTGATAATCATGCTAAAAAAACAGATAAATCAAACGAGGAAGTTAGATCGTATAGACCGATTTCACTCCTTCCGACAATCTCAAAATTATTCGAGAAATTACTTCTAAAGCGACTTAAACCTTAAACATCCCGGATTTTCAGTTTGGATTCCCAAACACTCAACTATCAATCAAGTACACCGAGTCATTAAAATAATTGAAAGAGCTTTTGACAGAGTGTGACACGAATCAAAATCTTATTCAATATAATATAATACCTCAGGGAAGTGTATTGGGACCTCTTTTGTATGTACTGTATACTGCAGATATTCCAACATCAGATGAGACATTCATTGGAATCTTTGTAGATGACACTGCAATTATGGCGGTAAATGAATCGCAATCAATAGCAGTTGAGAAAATTCAACGCACACTGAACAAAATCAACAGATGGACAAAAGACTGGAGAATCAAGCTTAACGATGAAATCAGTTGCAGTATACGAACATACCTCAACTAGGTACCAATCCCTCAAGCAGCATCAGCTAAATATCTTGGGCTTCACTTAAATTCAAGATTACACTGGAAGCACCATCTGAGAAAAAAGCTGAACAAATTCGGTTAAAACAACAATGTATTGATTAGTTGGCCATTATTCTAAGATGAATCTTCATTGTAAAAGACTCATTTATCTATCTATATTCTAACCGGTATGGTTGTATGGGATATAACTTTGGGGTTGTGCACATAAATCTAATCGACAGATAATACAAAAATGCCAGAACAAATTCCCGATGATGATCACCAACGCGTATCGATACGTGACCAATAACGAAATACATAACGACGTTAATATACCTAACATAGAGGAAATCATCAACGAACGAGCCAATAAACATGAGATTAGACTTCTCAATCACCCAAATGTGGAAGCAATTCAATTATTGGATACAACTAATGCAAGAAGAAGACTGAGGCGAATAAAACCACATGAATTATGTAGATAAAAGAAGTAAAGAATGCTATTTGGCAACTAAACACTGGTCTAATATTCTCACGCAAGACTTGTTTAAAATAAACACAATTCATCTGTACTAATAAATTAATTAATATATTAAAATTTTAGTAGTCATACCTGAATAAAGGTGTTAAAAGAAATTGTGTGCACAATAAATATGTTTCTTTGATACATAAAAAACAAATACTAATTAGGCAGAAATAAATGCGATTAACGAAGGTTGTAATGTACGATTAATTATTATGGCATTTGTTTCTAAAAATTTTAAATAACCAAATTCTGTGGAAATTAGTCATTTACATTTTATACAAGTTTGTTTGTAACGCCAAAGTGAGGTGTTCGAATTGGTGGCGTTTAGTAGATGACCATCACTACAATAGATATGTCATGAAAACAAAAAAATAGTAGAAGATAGGTCCGCCATGGAGAAATCTCTATACACGTTGTTTGTAGGAGAGAGAGAGTACGAAGTACTAAGAACTATGGTGTGGTGTGGTGTGGTGTGGTGTGGTGGTTCTATTTTATTTTTGCAAGTACCTCTAGTTCTGGAGATATTATAATTGAGAAAGATATTTTTTTTTATTAAGAACAGACAAAAATATGATTTTAAAGACGGTGCAGGCTGGTTTTTAAAATTAAATTTTAAATAGTTACTTTGGCGCAATATGGTTATTTATAGACCAATCAAACGATAAGTAAAGAAAAAGATAATGCAGATGAGAGCGGTACTTTTAGACATCGCCTACTAATACTAGCCTACTCTAGCGAGAACTTAGTAACGAAAGAATAAATTTCATGCATTATTCTAATGCTACTAAAACTAACAAACTAAAATTATTGGTTCTCCGAAAATCTGAGAAACTAGGAGCCTGCGTATATTTTCGTTCTTAATAAAGTGCAAGAGAAAGCTTGGTATCATACAGTATTTTCTGAAGACAGCTGCAACAAAAAATGCAAAAATGGAGGTGAGATCAAGGACACTTAATTCTGGGCAATACACTACGACATTCCAAGGAGTTAACAATTCGGCGAAGTAGGATTTGAGGATACTATTCTCGTTGCTAGCGAAACTTGTGTCACAGGATATAAATAATTGTGTGGTGAGGAGTTTTACCAATGTGATATAGTGTCAGATCTTTAATATGCTTTTTTCACAAACATTTTGTTTCATACCATACGCCGACATTTTTATGTGTATATATTAGTCCAAGAGCCGGTCGATTTTTTTTTTACCTTGAATCGCTAGACGATTCTAATGTTTTCTAATCGATCCGTCATGAAATTGCGGTCTTAAAATGACAACGGTGCCAGCGCAAATCCTGCCGAAAGCATGTTATATTAATTAATTGTTTTCATGTCGAATCGAATAGAAAACATTAAAGTCGTCTAGCGATTCAAGGTAGAAAAATCGACCGGGCTCTTGGGCTATATATGTATCTTGCTGTTAATTATTTTGAGGTACTATTTTGTGAAAATAATATAACTAACCTAAAAAATTAATAAGTATGAAAAATGTACTCCATTTACTTATACCCAGTAGTCGGAATTAACCACTAATTTCAGCGACCTCGCGTAACTTGCCGTTCGTATTAAAGAGATTCCACTTAATCGATTCTATAACTGATGAAGAAGGAAGTAGAAAGAAAAATATGTATATAAAGTACAAGTATGTTGAAAACATTTTTTTTTTTCAGAAAACTAAAATTAATTGAGGCACCTGAATTTGACATACCAGGAAATACATTTTCAGTAATATACAATCAAACACTCTTTTGGTTAGGATTCTATTTTAGTCCTTTATTGGGCATTATTATAATAGTCAAATTTTTCCTGACATGGTACGTAAGAAGTGGGATTCTTCTAAACTTTTGTGTTCCTTCAAAGAAATCCTGGCGAGCAGCTCAAACAGAAACTTTGTTTCTTATTATTACATTTTTATCATCTCTCTTAATGTTGTTTGTACATGGATATATCATTATCAAGTAAGTAGATATAGTAGTAGTAAGCATGATATAAGAAGAATAGGTATGTTCGTAGATTTTCCTAAAGTCGTCTTTAACGGGCATGGGCGTGGCTTGGCCCAAGTGTCGTCACGATAGGACCATCTGATCACGTTTGACTCATCTGTTTATGTGCGTCTTATGTTGTTGCATAAGGAAACAACTTTCAAAAACACTAGGATCTATGAATAAAAATAATGGACGAAATGACAATTTGACAGTGTGATAGCTATATTTTTTATATATTCCTATTGTCAAAACACTATTTTATTGAAGAAAATATTTAAAATAATATATAAAATTTTTTGTTGTACTGTGCATTATGTGCGTAACAAATGGAATGTCAGTTATATTGCCCATATGTAATATATACAGCTCTCGCAATATAGGTTGGCGAACGGTGGGGATGCGCCGTAAACGTATTTAGGACACGTACCTCCCACCTGTCTGATTCAGATAGTGCATAGGAATTACTATTACGTTGCAGAACGAATGATAGGCAATCTATCCCTCCTCTATCTGCGCGAACTCACTCCCACCCTTCGGCAACTTATATTGCGAGAGCTGTACCTAATGAATTTATGAGTAATATGGGCATTTTCTAATAATTTGCTCATTAAAATTTATGCTTAATATTAGAAAACGTATTTTCCCAATTTTATTATTTTTCGTACGGCGTTATTGAAATGCTCCAACTATGTTTAATTACCCGATCTTACTGAAGTGGTTGTACTTGGTTCAAGTGACGTCACAAATAAATGCGCAAGAGCATACCTGTTGTTCTTATATCATGAGTAGTAAGGGATACTGAGAAAGCGAATGATTATACTTGCCAATAACTTATGGCCTGGGAAGATGGTTACAATCAATGTGTACGTGCATACCCACTTCCAGAAATGAGTGTGTTAAATATAGGAACGCATTTCAAGGTCAGGTGTGCTCTGGTAAAATGTAAGTTTCCAGTAACTGTGTTCGCTCTTCACACGATTACAACCATTAGGAAAATAAATGCGGCTGTGGAAACTTACACTTTGTCAGTGCACATGTAACCTTGAAGTGCGTTCCTATATTCGACTGACTGTAGGTCATTGAATTATATATAATTATAAAATTAGGTGATTACTGGAAATTATGTTAAAATACTGGATCAATACAAAAACAAAAAAACAATATATTTTATAACGGTAAAGTGAAATATAATTCTGTATTTACCCAAAGGATAAGTATTATTTAAAGTTCAGAAAAGCCATAAGTGGGCATGGCTGAGGGAGCTGCATGTTTAACACATTCTCATTCGTTTCGGCGCCGATTTTAAATAAATTTTAAATAAAAAGCGTCATTTGTTTATACCTAAATGCCCAAAAAGTATTGTTACGTGCACAAATTTCATTTAGTTCAGTTTCCGTATTTTATTTAACTTATTAGAAATTAGGCTCAAATTTTACTCCTTTCACATAATACTTATTTCCGAATATCGCGTAACGATATTACCGCTGAACCCACCCCATCGCAGCGTGTTAGTTGTCCTTGAGTTTTTCGAATTCGTCCAATCACGAGAAGCGAAGCGAATGTTAGCTTCGGGTAGTAACTAAGTTTTGGAAAAAAAAAGAAGGTATCAAGTGGTTGATTTGAATGGTTCGGTGACGATATCGGACGAGCTTATGGCTGATATAATTTAAGTGCGCGTAGCGTTTATCGTATTTTCGTGAAAATAGTAGTTACCCTGTAGTCGGGGATTCATCAGCGTAGCCTCTAAGGTATTATTCCAGTACATCTCCCGTTCACGGAGGAAAAGAAACCCGAGATCGAACCAACCATCCCCGTCGTACCTAATCGAACAACATTGTATTTTTATTTCACCATCAAGATTTGTTAACGAAGGAAAATTTATCATCTAACTCATCGGATAATTCCGAACGACCTTTTTCAACACTCGAAACAGACAACGATTAGACATTCATGCGATGACATCACCCGGAAGCCATGACACTTAACAGCTAAGCAATTTATTCTATATGCCGTAAACCGTCCTTTTTATTTTCAATAGTTCATATTTCGCATTATTCTTTTCCGCTAAATTTAACGTTATTATTATTCAAGCTTGTAAAATCATTATTCTCTAGATTGCCGTATTGCTTATTAAATTCATTGATATTCAAATACATATAGAAATTCATACCCGACCTGTATCGCCTTTTGCATAACTCACAGTAACAATCAATCACGCATTTTTGTATTCTATATTGTGAAGGTTTAGTTAAAACGTTTTATGGTTACCGCACTGTTCGCATTATTTAATTAATTTAATCTCAAATTTTATGTAGTTTTTCAATGTTTTTAACGAAATCTAACGAAAGGCTAAATACACAAGTTTTGAATAGTCGTGTGCAGTTTTCAAGTAGCATTTTTATTGTTTTTCATAACAGCATTTGAACATATAGAATCAACGTGCAGTTAGCAGATGATCTTGGTCACCCCGGACGTCAAACAGTTTTCGATCTTTATACAGGTACCGATTATTTAACCATGAAAATAGATCTGGTAAGTTCGTATGACCCTTGACCAAATTTCATGGTTGGCGCCAACATTATCTTTTTCCCTGACAAGACCTTTTGTATTCAATGACCATTATTTAGATATTGAAAAAGAACCAGCACGACCTCCCACTGAGCTGAGCACGGCATTGACTAGCCTGTTGCGACAAGCGTATGTACCGCTTCTTGTTTTGTTCTTGTCGTCTCGGGCATTCTAGCCAATTGTTCCCCTCAGTTATTGCTATCTCGAAGAGATAGTAGTAACGCGGTTTTGGGGGTAACAGTATATTACGGACAAGAATTGAAGAAGCGATTTTCTAATCTGGAATAAAACAAGTTTCAGAAATTCTTTAGATTAAGTCCATATGAAGGTCAACTAAGATTAAATTTTCTTTTTACTTACGTTACTATCATAATATTGACAACTGTTTTGTTTTAATAGAAGCAGTTCTAATTAATCACTCAATATCACATATAGAGTGCAACACATTATTCATAGCAACCTTTCTCTTTATCAAGTTTCAAATTAATTCGATAAATCACAATGATCAGGAGGCAAATGAACAACAATGGGTACACTGTTTTAAAAGCTCGTCAACATAATAAGATTTAGTGATGGGGTATTGTTTTACAATCATATATATCGTATATATAGTCTGGGCAAACAGTCGTAATTACGAAATAAGTTACGACAGCCTACATATACACAGAACTACTCGCGTACAGCTGGATAAGGCGATGGGGAGTCGGCGATGTAGTCATAACTTATTTCACAATTGTGCGCTGTTACCGCTGCACATCCAGGCTACTTATTTACATATTTATATACTGTGATAACGGTGCATTGTCATTCACCACAATGCTATGTAGAGTCAAGTTTGGAATAAGTTGTTTTTCCAACCACTGCATAAAATTTAAGTGATCAATGTCGTCATGATAATCTGTTCTACTATTCGATTTAAAAATTAAGAGCGCGACAAAGCCGTCACAACCACCTGCATGTATGTCCTATAATATATCTGATCAGTTCCGGATTTTTCTAAATACGCTTTTATTGAATTCATATAATTTCATTTTCATTGACGCTAGAGTTACTCGTTTTTAGTACCTCCAGTCTCAAATTCTCTGCGAATTTGCTTTAGGTGATGTTTCGACTTTTCCGTCGCTGCAACAGCTAATTCAGTAGCTTTCTCAAATAACACTGTCCATTGGTCATCTGTTTTCTGTCTGAAATTTACAATAGTACGAACAATATTTCGCCTTTCCGAGTGAACAACTATGCATTCTGCCATGATTTTTGATTTCTAAAATTAAGAAAACCGTTAATTTGTCCCAAACTACTCTTTTGACTTATAATAACTTATAATGTACAATTGCGGCCATGTTGTGGGTAAGCTAATTTTCTACACCTATCGTGCTACGCAATTTGTTTAATAAAACGATCTTCCCGAACTGTTGCTTTTGGTTTTCTTCCGCTTTTGGGAAGAGTTCATATGTTTCACTCGCTTGATATCTTTTCGCTATTTGCATTTGCGACTTTCCTTGCTCATGTGATAAAAAAATGTACCTCCCAATGCTTCACTTAGCTGCCTCTTCTTCAGCATTCTTTAAGGAGTTAATAACACATAACTTACACAAAAATTTTATTTGACGATTAGTACACTTGCAACTAGTCAACAAAAGTATCAGATTGAAGGTTATTTTTCTACCTACCTTCATTTCCTTGGAAACACCACTTAAAATTCGTTTATCAACAGATGAGGTAAATCTGTCTAGTACCCTTTTTCTGCGAACTAACTGTTTTATGATACTGCTTTTCTTAGGGGTGCCTATGACATATGATCGCAATTGTATGTCTCAAACTACTAGTATTCTGAGGACAATTTTTAAGGCTGGAGTTTACACCTCAACATATAGTCAGTTTTAGGTATATTTCGTTACATGTTTTGGGAGCGAATTTCAAAGTTGAAAGGGTGGCGTCCATAGAACCCAGTAATATTTATTTTTATTGATTATGTTCAATGTTTATTGGTGCATGTAGCTGTGATTATTTATTAATTGCAGGCCACCGTTGGTCTATAAAAAGGCAACAGCTTCTTACTTTTAAGCCAGAAATTTCTTGAAATCGGACTAATGCTCTGCTTTTGTGTGCTATACTGAGTTACCCCAGATTCAAAAAGTCGTCATAAAGAAGAGTGTTTACTCTGTTTGCTGTTGAAGTGGTTTTTGCAACTATATGTACCAAAATTGGATGCATTTTATTTTTCAATTTCTTAAGGAATTTTACTTCTTTCTCTGAATAGGTCGCAATCTCTATATCGTCAACATTCGCGTTTTCCCTATAATTCCCCGCTATTGTTAAAATAACTAACTGCAGCTGCACATCGTTGTAAATCATTTATTCTTTTTCTCGCTACCTATTTTGCAACAACGGATTTGAACGTTTCCACAATATTAGTGTCAACATCTTGTATCAAGCTGTTCGCATACATGGCTACTTTATTAACGACATTGACAATATTTTCATAAATTGAACTTGACGTAAACCCGGGGTATATATTATCTTCATTTTCTTTGGGACCGTTACAGACATAGTCTGCACAATCAGAGTGTTGCCCCAAAAATGTGTTTATAACCGTTTAAAATGTCGGATTTTAATAGCGAAAGAGAAAACTTTTGTATTAATTGCTTGATATTTCTGTAGTCGACTACTTTAGGAGGTATCCTGGTGAAAACACCCAAAAGAGGCCAATTTTGTTTATTTTTTTTTATGAAAAAACTATTGGGTATAATTTTTTGAAAATTTATGCGTTTATTGTAAATGTATTGAAGTGTTTAAATGAATTTTTTATTAAATTTTATGCATAAATAAGCAAGTTAAAATAACAAAATGGCCGAAGCCAAAAAAGAATTCTTATTTTTGTTAATAACTTTTCATAGACGAAATTTCAACTGCTAAGCAGACATTCAATCATTGGAGAATTCAATTATCTTTCATGAAAAAAAGATTTCATATAGATTCATTGGTAAAATCTTGAGTTATCCTGCACACGCGTTTTGAAAACATGGTTTCGAGAAAAACGCGTTTTAAGTTTTTGAACCGGAAAAAAGGTTGATAGAATCTTATTACCGTTAGTTTACCTATATGTTTTGGTCAATCTGCTATCCCTGGACCATAGAAAATATCTTCAACCTCCTCGTACAATTCATTTTCTTGTAACTGTGTTTGTTTTTTGTAGTTTTGCATGCTTCAAGCTCTGCTACGACTGCGACGATTTTGAGAAGCTATACGACTATTATTTATTGTATCGGCAAAATCCCTACTTCTTGTACCGATAACAATTCCTAGATTATGCATCAATTGGAGTACATACGTGTACACTTCGTTGAAAAGTCCAGCTGCTATGAATGATGCAATTTCAATAATATTTCGGCCATGGTGTAGATGATTCGGTGCAAGTCGCCAAATCGTAGCATTAAAACTTTCATTAGGATTCTGTGTGTGACCAGCAATGCATCTTTCAAGCAGTTTCTTTTCTTTTAAGTCTTGGTAAATCGGCAATATGTGTTTCGCGACATCCTTGTGTAATGGACTCTGGATGAGTATAGTTATGACCAAGGCTTTCAGCACAACGAAACTTACACCACCTCGTTTGTCCGACAGGGCAGTTTTCGTGTCTCCGGTGTGCATCTGTGGACATATAATGATAATATGCAGCCATGATATTTCGCGGAATAATATGAGGACAAGTCACATTCGATTTTCGCAAAAGAAATTATAGCACCGTAAGGGTGACCCAGAGGGTGATAAACTAGCTAAATAAAAGTTTTGTGAGAAATGCCTCCCAGAGTCACAATTTAAGAAAAACGATCTTACCTTGAAGTGTTTACGTTACGTTCAAACGGAGTTTTGTTATGTAGTTAATCGCATAAATACAATTTATAATACATTTAGTACCTGGTGGACCGAGCCTTGCCCGGAGTTCCCAAATTTTTTGAATAATTTTGAACCAAATAATAATGCCCTTTATTTTAGTTTTGATATTTAATTTATATTGTATATTTCAGTATATATAGTAGCACATATATATTAAAAGTTAATAAAAGTAGCATTAAAATTAATATTTACAGTTATATTTAAATACTTAAAAATAAATAAATTCATCGATTCTTTAATCTAATGCCTCCTTCCACACAATGTTGCGTTATGTGAATTTACATGTTGTTGTTAGTTTTCGTAGATATTTCTCTTTTATTAACATACTACTTTCAGCGCCATCTATGGTTTGGCAGTAAAGTTTTAATTACTTATAATTTCGCTTGGCTGCATGATGTTAAAAAGTTGTTAACCCACTTTTAGGTCGAAATTGGAAACACCTGGACTAAATGGATTGAATCGAGGCCGGGACCATGCTAAATCGGTTTTTCGTCCCCAAAAACTCGCAGATACTAAATTGTAACAAAATCTTAGGAGTAATTTTCGATAACACATTTTATGTACCGCAGAAATAGGTAAAAGCGGTACACAAAAATTTTATTGGGACCGGGACCATGCTAGATCAATTTTGGGTTCTCGAAAATCCCCAGATACTAAATTGCATAAATTGCTAAAGTCATTTTCGATAACCAATTTCATATACCGCAATACCAGAAAATGTGTGTAAACCGGGTCAAAATGGATTTTCCGAGGACCAGAACCATGCTAGATCGATTTCTCGTCCCCGAAAACCCCCAGGTACTAAATTCCATTGAAATCGTTAGAGCCGTTTTCGAGAAACCAATTCTATATATATATATATATATATATATATATATATATATATATAAGAATTGCTCGTTTAAATATATTAGATAATAACTTTTATCCTTTTTTCTACAAATATACATTCAAATATTAATATAGTTTTCAGTAATTTACCAACATTTTCACATTTTCTGAGATGTTAAAATATAATGACATTTTTACTGGTAGTAACCAGTACCAATCTAAATAGATGTATATTTATCTAATTCTTCTTATTCTTCTTCGAAGCGGTGTACTATTGAAGTTAAACGTTGGTTAAACGAATTGTTGCCGTATACGGAAAAATTGATTGATGCGTGAACTTGCGTATTATGATTTTTTCTGTATTTGCTAGTCGGTACTTTAAGGAAATTTTTGTGTTAATTTATCTGGTATATTACTGATTTAGGTCATTGGCTATCAGATGTGCGTATATATATACAGTGTGTAAAGCGATGGGGTATACACGTGGGAATTTTTTTAAATATTGATTTATGAAAGAAATTTATTCTTCATGATATTTTTGCCTGCTTTGAAAGTACCAATAACGTTTCGATAATCTAAAATTTATTTCTAGAAATCTGGAAAAATAATAAAATTATTTTTTTATTGGAAGTTATCATTCTACATTATAATCAAGATAGCGTATTGCTATCAAACCACAAACAAAACACTCCATGTGTCAAACTGACTTGCAAAAATGCTAACGTTACAGCAAAGAATTTATTTAGTTAAATGTTACGGTATTGGTGATGTTTCATATCAGTATGCAATTAATTTGTTTCATCAAAAGTATCCAGATGTAGCTGTAACAAAAATGACTCTTAAAAAGTTAATTGCAAAATTCGACGAAACAGGATCGGTGGTCGACAAAAAGAAGGTAAGAAAGGTGTACAATGAGAATGATGCGGTAACTATTATGGCACTGCAGTCCGTTGAAGACAATCCACGCTTATCATTAAGACAGAGGGCAGCGGAGCTTAATGTCAGTCACACTTTATTACAAACAATTTTTAAAAGAAATAAAATTAATCCGTTTAAGCCAAAATTTAGACATACCCTTGAGATTCCAGATCATGCTTTGAGACTGGACTTCTGCTTATGGATTGGTGAGAAGCTCATGGAAAACAGAAACTTTCATAAACGCATATTGTTTTCCGATGAATGTACCTTTTCTACAAACGGTGTTGTGTCTTCACAGAATTGCAGATTTTGGTCACGAGACAATCCCAATTTTAAAATTAACACGAGAAATCAGCGTTATCGAAAAGTTAATGTTTGGTGCGGAATGTTAATTAATAAAATTATTGGGCCCTACTTTTGACGAAAATTTGAATCAACATAGTTATTTAAGTATGCTACGAAATTTTTGATTCCATCACTACAAGACGTGAATTTGGAGAACATTTATTTTCAACAAGATGGATGTCCAACCCACAGCACGTTATTAGTTCGCGCATGGTTAGACCAGCAATTTCCTGAGTGTTGGATTGGCCGTTATGGTTCAATACATTGGCCTGCCAGATCGCCAGATTTGTGTCCCATGGACTTCTTTTTCTGGGGACACCTTAAACAAAAAGTATATGAAGAACCTGTAGGAAATAATGTAGAACTTTTAAAACAACGAATAACTGCAGCGGTTAGAGAAGTTAACTTGGAAACTTTGGCGAAGGTTTATATGGAATTCAGGAATAGAGCGGAAAGGTGTGCAGAAAACGGAGGAGATTATGTAGAATGACACTTTATAATAAATAAAATTTATTTATTTATTTCTTATTGATACTTGATTAGAATGTAGATTAGTTACAATAAAAAAAAAAATTATTTTATTATTTTTCCAGATTTCTAGAAATAAATTTTAGATTATCGAAACGTTATTGGTCCTTTCAAAGCAAGCAAAAAATATCATGAAGAATAATTCTTTTTCATGAATCAATATTTAAAAAAATTCCCTCTTGTATACCCCATCGCTTTACTCACTATATATATTCTTGGTTCGTTTAGTTGTTTGTTTACTAATCGCTGTATTTCATTGAATTATTAAATATAATTAAAATTTAGAATGGATACAAAAATACGCTCTGGAATAAGTGCATTTTGATAAATTTTTATAACAGGAAACACAAGTATTTCAGTAGGAAATTTTCAAAGGATTTTACTTTAAAATGCATCCAAGAATTAACATATACAAATAAATACATATGTATATCATAGACGAAATCTAATAATTTCATGCCCTTCTATTTCTGCTTCAGGCGCATTTACAACTTCCACGACAGACATGTTAGCAATTTTGTTGTAATTTGCCATTTCTTCTTTATTACCATTCTTATAATACACAAACGATTTAAGCGAAAATTATAATTCGATTTGTGTTTATCGCTCGAAGTAAGTCGGAGTTAAAATTGACCACATCCACGTCCATACTTAATTTTCAAGACGACGAGTCCCCCTGTTCTTCGTCTCGTGGACATTCCCTAGGATTCAATGGATCATACAATAACCCTGCTGAACGGAAAAATTCCACAGTCCGATCCAATTTCAACTCGGCACATCTTTTTCAAATATGTACCGAGCCAAATTTCCCAGAATATGAGATTTTCTTCGTCCGGTTGAAGTTATTGTGCTTTTGGCAGCCGGCCACGGGGACTCGATTGCATTGGTATTAGCATCTGTGTTAGGACCTTCAAAAGTCAAAAAATGATTCACCGTGCAATACGAAGCAGTCATAGGTCTTCCAATAATCGCTGATGACCGTTGTCTCCAATTCAACCCATTCACAGATAATTGGAATCAACATCTCAGCAAATATGTAAATGAAACAAAAATTGCTAAACCAATTATAGTTTGATATATAAAATATATTAAAGTATTCAACGCAATCCAACCTGACCAAAACACTCCGCTCCATACCATCCGACCCAAAACCACGCAGCACTACCCGGCCAAGACTACACCACACCACCCGGCGCAAAATCATACCACCAGACCCAAAACTACTCCACTCCATTCAGCCCAAACTATCGCAAATCACCAGACCCAAACCCACTCCACACCATCTGGCCCAAACTATCCCACACCACCAGATCCAAACCCACACCACACCACACCACACCACACCACACCACACCACACCACACCACCAGACCGAAACCCACCCCACACTATCCGGCCCAAACTATCCCACACCAGCAGACCCAAACCCACCTCACACCATCTGGCCCAAACTATCGCACACCTACAGACCCAAACCTACACAACACCACCAGATCCAAACCCACACACCACCAGACCCCAACTCATCCCGCACCACCCGGCCCTAAATATTCCACACCACCAGACCCAAACCCACCCCACGCCATCCGGCCCAAACTATCCCACACCAGTAGACCCAAACCCACCCCACACTATCCGGCCCGAACTATCCCACACTACTCACTGCAGACGAACCCACTCCGAGCCAACCCAACCTGGCCCAAACCACCCTACCCGACCAGAACCGCCCACCCTCATGCCAAACTACATTAAAGTGATCAAATCCTACCGATCTGGAACGGCAACCATGAAAACTCGAACCAGTGCCTCGTTCGTAGCCTCCAAAAACCCATTGCCCCTCTATAAAATGTCCACGATGATACTTTCTTTTCCAAATTTGCATTCGTCCATCTCTACGATTTTACTTGGCTCCCTTAACTTTTTTATGTATGATATACGCATCCAAAACAACCTCGCGACAAAAAGACATAAATATGTAGAGAATGAAATCATAATACGCAAGTTCGTGCACCAATCTATTTTTCCGTATATGGCAATTATTCGTTTAACCAACGTTTAACTTCAATAATAGACCGCTTCGAAGAAGAATAAGAAGAATTATATAAATATACATCTATTTAAGTGGGTACTGGTTGCTACCAGTCAAATGTCATTTAATAAATTATACACTTAAACATCTCAGTAAATGTGAAAATGTTGGTAAATTACTAAAAATTATATTAATACTTGAATGTATATTTGTAGAAAAAGGGATAAAAGTTATTATAAATGTATTGTAAATTGTATTTATGCGATTAAATACATAACAAAACTCCATTTGAACGTAACGTAAACACTTCAAGGTAAGATCGTTTTTCTTAAATTGTGACTCTGGGAGGCATTTCTCACAAAACTTTTATTTAGATAATTTAGGAGTAGGAGTAGGATAAATTAGGTCACCTTTACGGTGCTATTTTTACGGCAGATTTTTTAGCTGCTTCTTTGATTTTATTGCCTAAATTTCTGCGAATGTGATTTTTGTACTCTATTTTCCGAATTAGAAGTTGTGGTCCATACGTAGCAGCATTCTTAATTTTTCCCATACCGCTGCTATTTCCGTCTTCTATCGCCTTGCCGTAAATTAACCCATGTATCTCAATAGATTTTTTAATCCGTCTACGATTATTTCAGCTTCCATAGCAGTTATAAAAGCATGCCACTTTACAAATATGAAAATAAACATGAAAAAAAGATAAATATACAGAGCACTGACAACAATATAACTTGTATAAGATAGTGTACTCTGGTGACATTAGGCTTTTTGTTTGTTCATATCGTGTGACATGATTGATGAATTTTTTGTTAATTACGATGTTCAGGAGTACTTAGTGAAATAGTGTTATTCGTTTTGTTTGTCTCACGAAAACTGTTTTTTATTTTTCTTTTTCTGTTGACATATTTATTTCTTTATTTTATTTATTTTATTACATTTTTTACTAATCCATATTTTTATATATACATATATTGACAAATGTATACACATACTACATGCGGAAAACATGACAATATTCTGTAATGGTTTTATTACGAATATAGATACATTATTATTATTATTATTATTATTGCGTTTACTAGTATATGGAATTACTGGATATTCTCCGAAATTCACGTACACCCTTATGATTCAGATAGTGCGATAGTGCATAGGAATTACCATTACGTTGCAGGACGAATGATAGACAATCTATCCCTCCTCTATCTGCGCGAACTCACTCCCACCCTTCGCCAACTTATATTGCGAGAGCTGTACATACAACGGCTAACTTCACATACCAAACCATTACCGTACAAACGTATCACAGGATGTTGAGCGGCAATGATAGAGTCATAGTATAATCACTGCCTGTTCTTTCCCACTTGTTATTTAGCATGATCGAATATGCAATATCTACTTCATAAATCTTTTCCAATTTTTGTTTTGTCTGCAATCTAACAGTCAGTTGTACATTCATACGCGAAGTACCTACTCATTTGGTAAACGAAGCTACCTAGTAAAGCTTGTATATATATTTATATATACTTCGCACTTTTATTATAACGATTATTACATGTTTGTTTTGTAGCATACACACCTCAAAGTTATGTGGCCCATTCAGATATATGGACTATATGCACTTAACTTTTCTGGATGCTATTAGTAAGTTAGAGACAGGAAACACATTTTTAACATTATTTGCTTTCATTAGCAAGCCCGGCGTAATTGCGTTAGTGTTAATTGGAATAAGGTATGTACTAGATTGTATTAAGGGAATTATGTAATTAATTTGTATTTCAACAGCATGATGGTATATTACTTACGGTCAAAATCTATCGCGCAAAGGGATGTTGTCACCTTTCTCCGACGAAGACTAGTTTTGGCTGCTCAGGATAAAGAATTCTTACTTAAGCATATATCCGAAGTTTCAAACGGAGGTAAATTTATATTATCACTTATTTATTTTAATATTGTTGATAAGGTTTTTAATATTCCCACTGCAAACATCGCTAGAGATTAATAAATTTTCGTATACCTACACTAATGTGAAATACGTGATTGCATTCGCGTAGAAATTCGGCAGCTATAAAATTTTAGGTTTATATTTTGTTCAAACCAAATGTATGAACAAGTAAGCATTTCTTTAATATCTTTCGTGACTATAGTGAGTTTGGGATTGAATGGTCTAAAACCGTGGTCGGCAACCCGTAGCTCGCGAAGGCAATTCTGGTATCTCACAACATTTTTAAAAATAGAAAGGTGTAAAAATTATAGAAGCTTCCGTAAATTTCGCAAAGCGTGCTAGTGTTCTTGAACGATCATGGTTGTTTTGAAGATATATATACGCAACGTGAGGCAACATTTCAGTTGAAACGTATAATCAACATCCAGCGTTTGGGTTACAGTTGACCCGCAATTAAAAATATTATGGCAAGCAGTAGGAAGAAGGTAGAGACATACCATTTCCATTCGGAATTGGAAGAACAATCCATGTGTCGTCTTCTAGTGTTGAGAAACCGAACTAACAATTACAGTGGTATATTAGAATAGAGATATACATAACCTAGATATAAGATGCACATGTAAAAACAATGTCAAGTAGTGGTTCGTTTTGTAAAGTTCTTGTAACATTTCTGTATTAGTTTTAATAAAGTCACAACAGTTATGTAGCACAGAAGTCTGGGTTGTTAAAACAATAAATATTAAGGGGCATCATAAAACTACACATTCGCAATACAACACTACATTCGAATTTTGAAAAATCATTCCCATTACATTCTGCCACCAGAAAGGAAAAACTGAAACGATTAAAAAACCAGATAATTGGTCAGTCAATATTTTTAAAAACACTCGACAAAGATAAGGCTGCAACTAAATCGTCATACCGCGTGTCTCAGATAATTGCACAAAAGAAGAAACCTTATGAAGACGGGGAAATGATAAAACAAGCATTTAAAAGCTGCAGTTTCGTTATTTGCCAACTTTAGAAATAAAGACGAGATAGTGTCTGCTATAAAATCTATGCAACTTTCTGCTAATACAGTATTGAGTCGAGTAGAAGTAATGAGTAATGATATTGTTTAACACTTAAGAAATGACTTAGATAACTGTGTTTATTTGTCACTGCAACTGGATGAATCAACAGATGTGGTTGACACCTCCCAGATTCCGTATTCGTCAGGATGGTTTTTAGTGATTTTACGATTAAAGGAAATCTTTTGAAGTTCATTCCACTAAAAGGACATACTACTGGGCTGTAGTTGTTTTCTCATTTCAAAAATATTATTTCCTCTGAGAGGACTGCAATACCGAAAATGGTAGGCTTGACAACCGATGGCGCTCCAGCTATGGTGGATTGTGATAAGGGTCTGGTGGCGTTATGTCGTAAAAATGAAAGTTTTCCGCAATTTCTCTGTTACCACTGCATTAAACATCGGCAAACATTATGTGTAAATTTTCTAAAACTAAACAACGTTATGAAATTGATAGTAAAAATTGTGAACAAAATTAGAGCTCCAGCGTTACAAAGAAGATTATTCAAAACTTTGGCCGGTGAAATTGACTGTCAATACGGAGAGCTACTTCTTCACTCTGAAGTCCGATGGTTAAGTAGAGGACGAGTGCTGAAGCGTTTTAACGATGTCTTATCTGGCATGGTACAATTTTTCAAACAATGCGATGAATTGTCATTACATATCAATTAAATGAACTTAATTTGCAGCTTCAGGGAAGGGAGAAAGAACTAGTGGAAATGATTTCTGATATAAAAGCATAAGCAAAAAGAAGTTCGGACCTGGCATAGATAGGTTACACATCGTGGTAAATCGCTCCGAAATTAACCAAAATTTTTGAAGGCATTTCGAGCCAGAAATATAAATAAAGACTGTAAAGTGTTGTGTAAGGGCATAGACAAGGTAGGCAAGGATTAAAATATAGAATAGGTATTAACGACTAAGCAAAAACAAAATATTGCCGATAGAAGCTAGCCTCCGACGAGTCGATCGGGGCGCCCTTCTTTCGTGGTGATATAAGAAAAACCGGTCACAAAACAAAAACACTACGAATATCTGCGAAAGAACCAGGACCGTACTAGACAAAAATAGATTATGCAGGACAGCGACGACTACTGCACGGACGATCAACAAAGGAAAAGAAGGGCAGAAAGGGAAATGGAAGGAAGTTGGGAAAGGAGCAAAAAAACATTAAGAACACCTACAAAGCAATGTAAAAGAGATGAAGACAAGTTGGACAAAATATTGGAACTCATTCAAGAAATAAAGATGGATCAAAAGGACCTGAACAATGGACAAAAAGAAATCAAGAAAGAAACTTATGAAATCAAAGAACAACAGAAAGTATTTAGCGAGGAAATATTGAAATTGCAAATTGAAAACCAGAACCTGAAAAAAGAGAATAAACCGATTAAAGAAGAAAACTTAACAATGAAAAAAGAAATAAAGGAAATGAAAAGGTCTGTGGACATCATGGAAAAAGGAAAGAAAAGAAACAAAGTAGTAATGCACGGACTTAAAATGCACACAACAGACACGGAAATACTAAATGAGAAAATAAGTGGAGTTTTAAAACAACGCCTAAGAATAGACATTAAACCTAAAACTGTCACAAAGATAGGAGAAAAGACCTGTATTATAGAATTAGAAAATGGGATAGACAAGCAGCAATTAATGAAAACTACGCAAAACTGAAGGGTATTAACGAACGGATCTTTATAAACGATGATATGACCAAAACGGAACTCCAGAAATAAAAACAAATACGAATAATGGCGAAGGTAGAAAGAGAAAAAGGAAAACATGTGAAAATTGGCTATAATAAGGTGGTGATAAATGGGGAAGAATGGAGATGGAATAAAGATACGGAAAAATTGGAGAAAGTTACAGCAGAAAACTAACAAACAATGGAGAACAGGGATATTTGAAGACGAACCGGCGCGATGGACTGGATACGGCTGACATGTGTACGAAAAGCATACAAAACGACGACAGCAAAAGAAATATAAGTAATAACGCCAAAGAAAAGAAAAAAAGGATACACCCAATAAAAAGAAAATACATCCCTAGGAAGAAATCAAAACAAAGACCAAATAGAAAGTAAACGGAATAAGTTAGACGCAGCTACACACCAAGAGGCGAAACAGGAAGGGGAGTACTCAACAGATAAAACGGAAAAGAATTTGACAAAGAAAATGGAATTAAAGAAAGGATGCTGTCTGAAGCTGGGAACATGGAATGTCCGGAGTTTGTACGAAGAAGGGCCGGTGAAAACTCTGGAGGCGGAAGCAAAAAGATATAGACTGGATCTGCTAGCAATACAAGAGACACATATAAAAGAAACCGAAATAACCGAATTAGAAGAATACGTGCTGTTTACAAGCGGGGGACAAACGAGAACGTATGGGGTTGGGTTTTTAGTAGGCAAAGAATTGAAAGAAAAGGTTGTGAAATTTGAGCCGATTTCAGACAAAATGTGTTGTATAGAATTACAAGGAGAAGTAATCATTGCAATACTAAATATATATGCTCCTACAGAAGAAAAGTCTGAAGAGATAAAAGAAGAATTTTATGAAGAACTAGAAAATGAATACAATAAACTAAACAAGCACATTATTAAAGTAATTATGGGTGATATGAACGCAAAAATAGGAAGAAAACCTATATATAGGGATATAGTAGGAACAGAGAGTAAACATGAGGTAACAAATGATAATGGAAAAAGAATAATCGCGTTTGCGGAAGAAAAAAACATGAAGGTGATGAGCACATACTTTAAAGGGAAAGAGATACACAAAGGGACTTGGATGGCACCGAACGGAAGATATACAAACCAGACAGATCATGTTATTATAAAGAAAACACACCACAAAGTTATAAGGAAGGTAAAAATCATGCAGGGGAACAGATATAAACTCGGACCACTTCCTGGTTAGAATTGAGGTAGGGATACGGAAGACGTAGAGAAAGATTAGAAGGAATGGAAGAATAAAACAGTTTGATATGGAGAAACTACAGTTAATGAACATTCAGCAGAAGTACACTAAGGAAGCAGAACGGAGATGTCAAGAAATAGAATATAAAAAGACGAAGACGTGAACGAAGAATGGAAACACATAGAAAATATAATTAAAATCGCTACAGGAGAAACCATACCATTCAAGAGACGCCATAGGGTACAGTCATGGTGGGACGCAGAGTGCAAGATAGAAACCGGAAAGAAGAATATAGTGAGGATTAGAGCAATACAAACAGAAAGTGCAGAAGATAGGGAAGCGTACAAAAAGCAGAGAGCAAGTGTGAAAAGGATAAACAGACAAAAGAAGAGGGCTTTTAACGAACAGAAAGTGGCAAAAATAGAAGAACATTACAAGAGGAAGGAAATTAGAAACTTTTACAGAGAAGCAAGACGGGGCAAAAAGATATAACCAAAATGTGTTCATAAAAGATAAGGAGGGAAATTTAATTGGAGACAACAAACAAACGAATGAAATGTGGAAAGAATACTTTAGCGAATTATTAAATGAGAAGACGGAGGGGGAAAGAAAGCAAGAGATGAGAGACGATGATAAAAGAATAGCGAAACCAACGCGGGAAGAAATAGAGGAAATAATACGGTGCGTGAAAAACAATAAGAGTACAGGACAGAATGGGATAACAATCGAAAATATTAAGCATGCCAGCGAGCAATTAAAACAGAAGATTCATGAACTGATAATGGAAATTTGGAGGACAGAGCAGATGCCGGAAGGATGGGAAAAAGCTTCAGTAATACCAATCTTGAAAAGTGGAGACGAAACAGATTGTAATAACTACAGAGGGATTTCCCTGTTGGACGTCGTTTACAAGATATTGGCGACAATAATTAAAACCAAGTTAGAAGTAATAGCAGAGCCGCAGATAGGACAGTACCAGGCAGGATTTAGAAAAGGCAGAGAGACGACGGACCAGTTATTTATAATGAAAGAAGTATGGGCGACATGTTATGAGTATAATATACCAGCAATCGTTCTATTTGTCGATTTTAAGAGGGCATATGATTCGGTGAAAAGAATCAAAGATGCGATGGATGATCTCAGAATACCTGCAAAATTGCAAAGGCTAATAATCATGACATTGGGGTAGGCAACGTGCCACGTAAGAACAAGAGGAGGAGAATCGGAAGACTTTATAGTAAGAACAGGTCTTAGACAAGGAGACCCACTTTCAACACTGCTCTTTAACATGGTGCTGGAAAGGCAGTAAGGAACAGTAGACTCAACAGAGACGGAGACATATTATATAAGAGTCACCAAATAATAGGATACGCAGATGACCTAGCTGTTATAGCCAGAGACGGGAAGGAACTCAAAGAAATAACACAGAGATTGCTAGAGGAGGCATGGCAGGTGGGACTGCAGATAAACGAGAAGAAAAGTAAGGTTATGAAAGTGGGAGCGGGTAGTAAAATAGGAGGAGAGTTCAAAGTATATACACATTTGAGAGAGATGACTTTTGAGGAGGTGGATCAGTTTGTTTACTTGGGAGCACGGATAACGAACACGTGCGAGGAAGAAAAGGAAATTGAAGCAAGACTGAGTAAAGCCAATAGAATTGCTGGAATCATGAGTCACCTACTAAGAGCAAAACAGATGTCGAGGGGCACGACATTTAGGCTATACGAAACCGTAATAAGACCGACGGCATTATACGGATGCGAGACATGGGTTTTGAATCAATCTACAAAGGAAATAGTAAGGAGATTGCAGAGGAAAATACTTCGTAGGATAATAGGAGGGAGGAAGACCGAAGATGGTTATATAAGAAGAACTAATGAAGAGGTCTATGAGGCCTATAAAAAATCGTAGATAGATTTTATCATTAAAGCAAGGAGATTACAGTGGCTGGGACACGTGGAGAGAATGGACGAAAAAAGAACCGTTAGGAAGATAGCATGGACAACACCAGGATATAAGAAAAAGAGAGGAAGACCGAGGAAAAGATGGCGAGAGGTGGTACTGGAGGACCTGGGGGATAAGGGAATAGCGGACTGGAAGAAGAAGGCTACGGGCAGGAAACAATGGAGAAATGTAACGAAGCTCTGTGCCTAAAAGGCCCGCAAAGAAGCATATATATACAGAGGGCCCACCACCAGCGCCTCGGACTGTACCTCCCAAACTAATAATTTTTTTAAATCTTTTTGATAAGATGGTGTACGTTTATAATGGCCATAATTAGAAAATATTGTCGTTTATACAGGCTGCTCCAACAAAGCGCTAAATATCAAAGTTGTTTTTTTAAATGGAACAATATACAATTTTTACTTTTTTCGAATTGTATAGGGAAGATAAAGGTAAGTTACTTCGATGTTCCATATACCTATCGTTAGCCGTTTTCGAAGTATTTGAGGTTTTTCGAAAAAGTAAGATGTTTTGAAAATGGACATAACAGACAAACTAATTGAAATTTTCAAATCATGTTTTTAGCCTTGATTTAGTATATCTTGGGCTACTTATTTTCAGGTATGTAATTTTACAATAATGTACAGGGTGATTCCACAGACCGGCTTTATTTGTCTCAACTTTAATAGTGTATAACTTTGTTATTTCAAATGGAACACCCTGTATATTTTCAGACTCGGAGAAAGGTTTTTCAATTCCTACCCAAACTGTATTAGGTTTCACTATACCTATCTATTGTGATTTCGGAGATATTTGAAGATATTTTAAATTTTACCTAGATTGAAATTAAATCGAAGCTGCTGAATATGGAAATGCAATTGTTTTTTATTTCAACGATCTGAAAAAGTTGCTAATGAAACACATATGCCTTTAAATGATAAGTATTATAATAAATGTTCTACATGATTGCCATTTTACGCTATGTATTGTATTCTTTCATTAATTGTAACCCCTTCGTACATATTTTAATAATTTTTGCGTTCCTCATAGTTAAAGGGTGTTCTATTTGAAATAACAAAGTTATACACTATTAAAGTTGAGACAAATAAAGCCGGTCTGTGGAATCACCCTGTACATTATTGTAAAATTACATACCTGAAAATAAGTAGCCCAAGATATACTAAATCAAGGCTAAAAACATGATTTGAAAATTTCAATTAGTTTGTCTGTTATGCCCATTTTCAAAACATCTTACTTTTTCGAAAAACCTCAAATACTTCGAAAACGGCTAACGATAGGTATATGGAACATCGAAGTTATTTACCTTTATTTTTCCTATACAATTCGAAAAAAGTAAAAAATGTTTATTGTTCCATTTAAAAAACATAACTTTGATACTTAGCGCTTTGTTGGGACACCCTGTATCAATGAAAATATTTTCTAATTATGGCCATTATAAACGTACACCATCTTACCAAAAAGATTTTAAAAAATTATTAGTTTGGGAGCTACAGTTCGAGGCGCTGGTGGTGGGGCAGCCTGTATATATATACAGGGTGTTCCAGTCTGCACTCCCCAGGCTTGTAACTTCGCTATTGTTAACAATACATAAAACAAAGTATATATATTCTTAAATGGGAGGAAATTTACAAAAAGTGCGTTAGTGTAATGACAGCTATATTCAACTTTTTTTTTTCAAATAGCACAGTATACTTTTTTTTAATATTCAGATGGTACCTTTTATTCTCTTTACAGCCATATAAATTGATATGGGCCTTACATGGGAAAATTTTCGAAAAAACTTGACCTAAAGTTTGCCATGCAAAAAATTGTGGTTTATAGTGTTTATCTAGTAGGCGATGAAATCAACAGCTTTCTACAAATAAGAATGTGTTTTTATTGGAATAGCAATTGAATGTATGCTATCAACTACATCTAATAAATACAAAGGTTTATTTTTAATGTATCCACATTTATAAAAGGCATTTATTAAAAACGCATCTTTGAATAATTTTTCACTTGAAGTTATATTCAGTTCAAATCAAATTGTGCTTAATTAGAAAACCACTTTCACCATTCGCAGACGCGCGTTTCGCGGTCATACCGCTCATCAGTGTGACTATGTGAAGTAGTTTTCGTTTCTATAGAAGCTCTATATAAGCCCAGGTGTTAGATGTTCATACATATAATGTATCAATCAAATAGCTGCAAAAATGCGCAATTAGTACATTATGGCCGAATTTCGTAATTATTATTATTATGTACGAACATCTAAAATCAAATCAAATTATTTAACAATGGTACTTATTTAATAGCTTTTATCTCGATAATTTTATAATAATATTTAATAGCTTTTATCTCGATAATTTTATATTTTATCAACTGTCGTTAACAAAGAAAATATCAAGTAGGTAGGTACATGTGCTATTCGGACGAATAGCATGCTGATTTTCAATTGTTTTCTAAACAAAATTCTGTCACTTTATGTTGTTAAATTCATTGAAGTTATTATTATTCCTTGTATTTTGATAGAATATCAATTATTCGAATTCCGAAAAGTGCGATATGATGTTAGTGTATGGTTTGTGTGGAAGTAATTCGAGGGAGGTAGCTAGAAGGTATTGCGAGCAATATCCTGAGAGAAGATATCCTGATCATAAAACGTTTAAAAATTTGGAAAACAATCTTAGGGAGCATTGATCTTTTGTAATAAATAAAAGTATACCGCTTCCTAGGAACACACATGCTGCTGATGAAGCACATACGGTAGCTGTTCTTGCTTACAGGGAGGTCAATCCTACATCTTCCTTAAGAGCCGCAAAGTGTAATATTTCAAAATCGTCAGTGCAACGCATTTTAAAACGAAATCATTATAAAGCATACAAATTTAAGCGCATACATAAGCTTCACCCCGGACCTGATTTTTTGAGACAAATAATGTGGTCTGACGAAAGTAGATTCCATAACAATGGATTGGTTTCAACACAAAATTGCAGATACTAGTCCACAGAACAGCCACACTGGCTGAGAGAAACGAATAATCAATGCGTTTTTTCAATAAATGTTTGGTGTGGACTTCTTGATGGGCGTTTAATAGGGCCACATTTTTGCGATGGGACACTAACTGGCAATCGCTATTTACATTTTCTAGAAGAGATATTGCCAGAACTTATGGCAAATGTACCTCTTCATATGAGACAAAATATGTTCTACCAACAAGATGGTGCTCCAGCACACAACAGTGCGATCGTACTAAATTATTTGGACACTAATTTTCCTCAACGATGGATGGGAACACATGGCCCGGTGGCATGGCCAGCTCGCTCTCCCGACCTCATGCCGTTGGACTATTTTCTGTGGGGTTACTTGAAGGAACGTGTTTATAAGGTAGCCGTGATAAACGTGGATGACCTAAAAGGCAGAATAAGAGAGAATTGTGAAAACATTTCCATGCACACTTTATTAGAAGCGACAAACAAACATTTTCTGCATCGTCTAGAGATATGCTCTAATAATAATGGAAACAATTTTGAACAATTTTTATAATAATTTGTAATTACCCTGTATATATATATATATATATATATATATATATATATATCAAAAAGCTTGAGTTTTTGGAACAAAACCTAATTAACCGCGATACCAAGCATTTTCCTATTCTTTCAGAAAATAGATCTGTAAATCCATTGGAACCCTATGACAGTAAATATCATGCAGAAATAGTTTCTAACTTGAAGGATAACTTCAAAAATCGTTTTAAAGGTTTCAAGGAAATTGATTTAGTGGTGTAATTTGGTGTTCCACCCTTCATAGAAATTGATATCCAACAGTTTGCAACTTGTGTTATGCAGAACTTTGACGAAAACATCGCTGCAACAGAAATGGAAGTGATTGCGTTTCAAAATGAAAGATTTAAAATCGTTAATCTCAAATACAAAATGTATCTGGTCTTTAGTAAGCAAAGACAAATTTTCAGTTGTATGTGTTCCCTTGAAAGTGAAAACGTTATTTAATTCAACCTATTTGTATGAATCTTCGTTCTCCAATCTGAAGTTAATTAAGAAAAGATACTGCAATCGACTTACAGATAAACATTTTGATAATTGTATTCGTTTGGCTGTATGAATCTATACTCTGAACATTAAAAAAATGATCGATGATTCTAAGTGTTTGCATTACATTTTTGTGATTTGTATTCACTTTTATTAAATAGTATGTGTAGTAGGTACGGATTTTAGTAGTGGCCCACCGAACATTCGATTTCGGCCAGTTTCAGCCAAAAAATCTAGTTTCGGCCATAGTTTCGGTTTCGTCCAAAAACCAGCCGAAACTTCAGCCGCACCGAAACTCAGTGTTCGTGAATGGTCGCGCTTCGTTCGGGCGAGTTCGGGTGTCGGTAGTAGTAGTCAGAATCAGCAAGTTAATATTACATAAATAAATATCTACTATTCCTACATACTGTAATTGTTGTTTTTTTTTCATTTTTTCATTTATCACAAATGAACTATATAACATGTAAAACGTACACTAGATTTCAGCATATAATTGAAATTTTAGCACGTCTAAAAAGTTTTGGTTTCGGCCAAAATTGAGACGGAGGCCAAAGTTTCGGTTTCGGCTGCAAATCCTATTTCGGTGGGACATTAGATTTTAGTTTACTTCCATAAATATGTTATTTACTTTCAACGGAAATTTAATGGCAAGTGATGGTGAAAGGTAGGGATGCGCCGTAAACGTTGTTAAGAGTATGCCTCAAAATGTAAGTAAAATAAAACAGTTAGTATCTGAATGAATCGGTGTGTCAGTACGAACAATAGAAAGAATTATTCAAGAATTATTGGCGACAAATTCAGAAGAAAATAAATTTAGCAGTCCCGGTAAGAAGAGGCCGAGACAAAAGAATGTCTATAGCTTACCATAGTATCAATTAAGGATAGTGCGGGTTATGATGACTTTCATCGATCAGAAGAATGACGTCTTAAGGTATTGGTTCTACGGCAGAAGATATAACGGAAGTTTAAATGAACACAGAACAATACAATAAAAATTTCGAGTTAGATATTCATAAACGCTGTAAATACGTCATTAATATGGAGACTTTAGTTGATAAATCGACCGATAATTATTAGTGTAAATAATGAAAGTGGAAGTGACGATAACGATTTCAGTTCCGAAAAAATTAAAAGTTTTGTGTATATAGATTTACTCAAGAGTTAAATTTACATAATTTAGTAAATTTGTTTTGATATGTTGTATGTTATAATGTTTACTTATAATTACCCAATTACAAATTAGTTCTTCTTTGATATCATCAATGATAATTTCACAATGTAATTAACGGGTAACACCATTGTAAATTTTTCAGAAAATCGATTTTTTATTGCCTTAATAGATGCTTTGAACCTTCTAGAATATTGAGTAAAAAGAAATTTTTTGCTCTAATACACTCACAGATGTCGTTAGAAAGTGTTTATGTTCAGTTACAAGCATTTCCGTGTCTAAACACTGAACTAATTCAGAACTGAAACTGAATTAATTCATAAGTGAAAAGTACGTTAGTGTAGTGTCAGTACATGTACAAAAAGACATAATTTTCTCGTTGAGATCACGGCTTTTGTGTGTAGCGCTGATTTTTAACAGTTTATTTGTAATCTCAGAGTACTTATAAGTTACAATAAGTGACGCAAAAGTGTACCTTGGTCGGAAAGGCACAAAAATCACAACCGTTGAATAGATTTGAGGCTGAAAGCGACTCGAAAAAGACTCAGTACTTCTGCCAAAAAATTAAAAAAATTTTAGTGCAAAGGAAAGAGTGTATTGATCACGTACTAAACAGGCTGGGCACTCGATTGAGAAATCTGAAAAAAAAAGTGAAGGCTTCGGGGAGAAAGATAAATTAACTGCCAAATTAAATGATCAATTAAGAATTTATTACAGCTTGACTAAACGTCGGAATCCGAATTCCTTGGATAATATGAAAACTTGAATCTTGGCGACTTCATTTCATAAGTTATCAACCTATGAAAATCCGCAGCAGAAGAAGTGCTCAGTCTTGGTGTGACTGAAAGAAGGCGCAACCAGCGGATTACTTGGATACCTTCCATCATAAACCGCCGCTTTCTGATGGAAGTTGTTGAAGCCATCACATCGATTTATGAGGAGCTGAGTCGAGACGAGTTGCTTGGGACGCAATACGCAAAATAGCAATGAAAGTTTCAATACTACTGTTTGGAATTTGTCTTCAAAATCTTACTTAAGTGGTAAACAAGTCTTAAATATAGCGACGGATATTGCTCTGTGCAATTTTAATGATGGTCTGACAAATATTCTACAAATCATGAAAGCCAATGTTAGGCGGATCAAGTACGCCGAGCTGTCTTTGACAGATGCCACAAAAGAGGCAGGCAGTAGCATACAATCTTCGAGGAAGGAGAATGAGGAAGAATATTTGAATATGTTAGGGCAACTCTGGTCCTGAGATAGCAGATTAACACGTTTTATTCTATTCATTCCAATTCTTGACTATATCTTCAAAATAACATTTTCAAGTGATATACGTACGGGATTTTCACTAAGTTAAACATTATTTATTTACAAATGGTTGCTCTTTTTGTCGAAAATTGATGTCTTGCTTGAAATACTCGCCAATCACACAAAAATCTATATTACACTGCGTACCGTAGAGCGCCTCAACTTCAACAGGTATTGCGAGAATGGCTCCTGCGTCGCCATTTTTTAATATTTATCGATGATAATGTTTTGTTTAATACTAAAATATATGCTTAATAACTTCCCCGAATATTATTATCCTATTATCTTTTCTTCCATCCAAAACAAATTGTCAAAAATCGCTTTTCTTAGGCTGTTACAGTGGTGTTACCCCTTAAGCGGACTGTATGAACTAGGATTGTTGTTGGGATTTCTTAAGTACTTATTAGATCACTAATATCTTATTACAAGAATTATATATTTGTTCGAGTAACGTTCAATTGTTTGTTAATAAGTTTATGCTATACTAAAAATATTTTTTAATATTTCCTATTCCAATACATTTATTTTATCAAATATTAAGTGTTACGCTAATGGTATTTTGAAGCTCTACTTTATGCAGAACCAATGGTAAATCTGTTGTACCTGTCTAGTACTGCGCTAACTTACTCCTATCTCTCGCCACACACGTGGCAACTACTATACTATGTAGTCGTTACCTGTTATGGAAATAATGTGAACAACAGATAGTCTCCAGACCTGTTGCAAAGTCGGATCATCAGTTAGCTTTCTATGGTCAAACATGAATTCTTGAAACCGGTTAACTTTAATCGAAGTGTCAATTTTCTACGCGAAGATGTTGATAATTCTGTACCTATATTTTTAATATTCTTCTTTAGCAGATTGGCATCATAAAATACATCAGGAACGAGAAGGTGGAATAGATCCTTCCAAATTACCACCAACTTTACCTAGGCAAATTGAATTAGCTAAGCACGGTGATATGAGTAAGTTTATATTTGGGTCGCTTAATAATTTGTTTATATCTGTTTGTTTACAGCACCTGGCGTAAGCGAGTAATTTCAGTATGTATGTATATATCTCTTGACATTATGAACAATATTACTTATTTTGTGAAAAATTTAGTTTTAGTGACTTATTTATTGGAGTTTTATATTTTATAATTATATTAAGCTGAACAAATTGTTACTTATTTTATGGTTAATATAGTATTGATTATGGTGGTTTCGTTTTTATTTTATCGTTTTGGCATTATAATGTGCTTCTTTCGATAATTGTCTGTGCGCGGTAGGTAAGGTGGATATCTGCATGAGAATTCGACGGACAACGGTGGGTGCTCGGGCATCAAATTGTAGCAAGATCGGTTTGCAGCGATCGATAATATTGAAGGATACTGTTTGTCCGTGTCAAATCGAAACAAAATATTCACAATTTGCTTTTAAGAAGTTGATGTGTTACTTCTAAACCTCGTGGGTAGTGTAGTGGATAGTTAATAAATTAGGAGAATCCGACATAAATTTATACGAACGTGTTTATTACAGTTAATAAACTAAAACATGTCTTTTATCGCACTAAATCAACATTTTGCAACGACTAAAGATAGATTACAGGCAGCTTCGTTGCAGCGTATTACCATTTTCATGAATAATTTCACTGTATCGCAGTGTAAGGTACTGAAAACAAATATGATCTAGCCAGGAATGGGGTGTTGAAAATACCAAGTGTTGATTTTAGCAATTAATAAAATTTGGGCATCTAGCTGGCCAAAATTATTTGAGCTTTGAAATAAATAACATATTGCATAGATAATATTGTTCAGGTGTTACTGAAAACATGAATTCAAATTGGTGAAAATACTTAACTTTTTCTGCAATATCATAAAAAAGTTCAGTATGAAGCGGAATAACTAATTTTCTATTTACTTAATTATATAACATATAATTATTCATCTGAAGAAATATCTCATCTGCGAGGACACCTTCTTCATTCGAGACAATATTTTATTCGCCTGAATGTAATTCTTTGTCTGATCTTGGTAATCTTTATCAGATTCTTAGTCCCCTTTCAGGCGTCGGATTGGGGTTCCGATTCTTCTCTTGTTCATTTCTTCCATCCTATCCTGTTTCCTACTATTCCTTTTAGGTCCTCTAGGGTTTTTTCTTTTTCCTTCACAATATCTTCTTTAGCATGTCTCTCTAAATTCATCCTCACCACATGCCCATACCAGTTTAACTACTTTGGTTTTGATCTTTTGTAGTATTGGTTTCTGGTTTACTGTTTTCCTAATTTCATACTTTCTTATTCTGTCTAGTTTAGTTGCTTCTGCTCTCTTTCCAATATGTTTCACCTATTATACATTGACCTTTGTCTCTTGCTCTTTGCTTATAGCCCGGTTCCCATTCGCGTATGTATCGCGTATCCTATCTATTTCTGTGTCCCAATATTATTTGTCGAGTGCGTAGTAAACTTTTGGCAAAAGTTTTCTTTATAAAGGGATTCGATTTCTTTTGGAATTTATCTTTTTCAAGGGAAGAAAGGTTCCAAAGTGAGAACTAATCTATTAAAATCGTCTTTCTTGCGACCAATCCTCGAAATCTTTCTCGCAAAAATTTGTTCATAATGCTGGAAGTGTTTGTTTCTAGCCTCTGTGGCTTTTTCTGAAAGTAAGCCTGTTGGCAGCAAAACGTGCGCCTCAACGACTTGCGACCTTTGGAGGTCGGGTGTCGGACGCTATATACAACGCTTCAGTCATTCAATTTCGCGAGAAATCTGGAATGATAATTCCCCCACCGTACTCTAAATCATAACTTCCAGTATTTTTTGATACCTTTATGTATTATTTCAATGACTAATTTCCATTGACTCCAGTTGGTGCAACCATTACTGGATCTTGGGTAACAAACGAGGTACGTAGGGCGTCTGACTTAAGGTTTAGTTATAAACTGTGCAGGCTTGGATTTCTCTCTATCAATATAATTTGTTAAAAAAGACTATAATAAATTGATTACGGAGACTAAGAAACAGTTTAATGACAATTTGCTAAAAATGCAAAAAATAAATCAAAATGTGTGTGGTCCATCATTAAAAGGGAAACTGATGATACCACAATTCGGAAAGATATCATATTGAAGCATTGCGACGAATTAGTTACTGATCCTGAGATTGTGAGTAAATTCCATACTTCGTCTATTGGTTGTGACAAATTCAATAGTGGTAGTGATTTCAATTGCCAACATTCTCTATACTTATATCCTGCTACTGGAAATGAAGTTTTTAACACTATTTTAACTACTTCGAGTAAGCCGTCCTCAGGCATTGACGGTGTGCGCTATAACTTATTAAAGCATGTTGCTCATTCTATCTCCTCTCCCCTATCATTATTAATTAATCAATCATTTACTGATGGTGTATTTCCTGAAATATTGAAAATAGCTAAATAGATTCCTGTATATAAGAATGGCAGTAAACAATTAATGTCTAACTATAGATCAATATCTGCGTTATCATGTTTTTCGGAGTTTCTTGAGAGAATGATATATTGTCGAATAATGCCGTTTTTGATTAGATTTAATTTAACTTCACCCTGTCAGTTTGGTTTTCTCAGTGGTAAATCAACCCAAAATGCTATGTTTGAGGCCATGGACTATATTTATCAGCAATGGTAAACGTGTGGCGGGTCTTTATTTTGATTTATCAAGAGCATTTGATACTGTTAATCATAGATTATTATTGGATAAAATTTCTAGATTTGGTATTAAGGGACCTTGCTTGCGATGGATGTCTTCTTATTTGGCCGGTCGTTCTCAGATTGTTGGTATTAGGAGCGATTCATGTGAGGTATACTCGTCTCCAATGAGCGCTGCGCAGGGGGTGCCTCAGGGCTCGCTGCTCGGACCTGTGTTGTTGATTTTGTTCGTCAGCGATTTAAGCGCGTATCGTGACATCACTTTTGATACGTTTGGATACTAATTGTAAGTCTATTCCGCTCTTACTTTCCACCAAATTTTTGGGCTGCTATATGAACTCTTTGACATGGGAAAGTCACATATGTCACTTGTGCACTAAGCTATGTTCACTTGTGTATGCAGTCAATAGATTGAAGAGTAGCGTAAATTCTAGGACATTGATAATGTTTTACAACGCTTCAGCCCTTCAGGCTCAGATACGGCATAATTTTTTGGGGTCTGTCGTCACATTTTCAAAGGTGCTTTATACTTCAGAAAAAAGTAACAACTATCTTCTTTAAAAGAAAAAACGGAATCGTGCAGTCCGGTTTTCAAGGAACAAGGAATAATGTCATTGCCCTCACTGTTTCTTTATGAATGTGCTGTGTTCGCTCATAAACATTACTCTTATTTTAACTGCAATGGGGATTTTAATAAAACATACTATACCAGGAACCGTATCAAGTTTTCAATCCCTTACTCGCATACAACTTCGTTGTTTGTGAGAAATCCTCGCTTTATCTGTATTAAAATATATAATAAGCTATCACATAAGTTTAAACATTTTGGAATCCCTACATTTAAAAAAGAAATGAAAGGGTACTTTACCGAGAACTGTTACTACAGTATCTCTGAATTTTTGACTTAGCAGTCTTGTGACACGGAGTATCAACATGTTTCAGATTTATTCAATGTATATATATATATATATGTTTTAATTTGTTAATGCTAGATATAACCTCTGGTATTTGTAAATATTGACAAAGTCTATGTCCTCAATGGATCAAACTGACGAATAAAGAATACGAATACAAATACAAATTTTCACACACATGAAGAAAGATAGAGAAAATTTGCTGATAACAAACACAATCAAGAAATAGACTGCTACTATAGAATAGTAGTGGACAATGAACATTTGACGACAGTGATGGACAGTTATTTTTAATAGAAATGGAAAAGCAAATTGTGTGACGCAACAGATAGAAAACACGGTACCGAGAGAAGTTGCGTCGGCAAAGACGAAGAGGAGAGCTTAGACGAGGACTACTCCAAAAGAGAAGAATAAGAAGACAACAAAACTCAAGACAATGGACCTATCGAGAGGAACAGCGGATGTCTATGGAAATAATTTTGCCGCAGCAAAGCGAATAGCTTAGCTTTACTTTGGAAAAGTTAAAAAGGAAGCAACAAAAGAGGATGTTTATGCTTTTCTACCGGAGAAATTTCCTAGTGAGAATTTCCATTCTATTAAGATAAATATGCTAAACACGAAAGCAACTAGCTCTCAAGATCGGCGTTTTATCGGCAAGTTTTACCACGCTTGGTGGTATAATAAGAAAGGTATAATAGTAAAAAGGTTTAGTGTTTTCGACGAAACTAAAAGGGTTGTGCACTTGTTAGTAATAGATAATAGTATAAACCCTAACAATCCCCTTTTAGAGAATTTAGAAAGCATTGCAAATTATTACAAATTGTTTAACTGAATACTTTCTTATACGTGAAAAGCTTAAATGTATAAACTTTGATGGCTTTGTAATAACCATTGCTTTCTGCAGAAAAAGATATCAAAATTTAATTAACTGAAAAATAATTTGAATTATGCGCATATGAAATAGTGAACACTAAGAAATTAATTGTTGGCAGAACCGCGGCTGGTAAAACAGACATATTTAATGAGTTAGTAGAAATACTGAACACATATTGAATGCTTAAACTTGTATTCATTGTTGGAGATGTAGATTTTAATACAATAAACAGAACTTTGCAAAAAATATTGAATGTATTTGGTAGTTTTAACCTAAAAAAGTGTTTTACGATTACTCAAGAATAATGCAAACTTCAAGTACGCTAATCTTCACATGCCGCGATATCTGACTGTAACGCATCCACTGTTAATGTGCATTTGTCAGATCATCTAACCCAGTACTTGTATGCCGATCGATTTTACTGGATACACAACTAAGAGAAAGAAAGCTCATCAGAGACATTAATGTGAATAACATGTGTACATTCAAAAATTTACTGCGTACAGAATTAGACTTACCTAATGACATTGCCTGTGCCTGCGAAATGTTTGATCATTTCCACAATTCCTTCTTGGATATATTTTATAGATGCTTTCCTGAAAAATACGTTACAATTAGGAACGGTTCGTGGTTTGGGCCTCATATAGTGAACCAGGATATTGTCGATCTTAAGAATAATGTAGACGTTTGGGCATGTGTTGCAAAAGTAACAAAAACTAAAAATCTGCATAGGCATTATAGAGAATTGAAAAACGCATATTTGAAAAAGATGACTAAATTGACGCAAAAGTCCAATGAGAAATACATCAAACAGTAAAGTGAAAGCGATACGGAAAATAATAAAAAATTAAGCCAAACAGAAGACATCTTTGAATGATAGACATACGCAATTGTCTGCCGACAAATGAAACCAGTACTTTTGTTGCCAATGCGGTATAGATATGATTTATTGTTTTCCTTAAGGCTGGGATCCCGTTATAGGAAGATGCCATAAGAAACACGGTCAAAGTTATTCGCGCAAATCTCAAAAACTTGGCATCTAAATGCATTGAAAAAATTCTAGTGAAAGATAAATGTATAAGACGAATGAATGGGTATTTTATAATGCTGAAATAACAATGTATATTAACAATAAAAATTCCTAAAAACGTGCAATTTTATGAGTCGAAAAATCTGGTATTTTCGATAAATATTATGCGTTGCCCTTAGCAGGGGAAAATATAAAACATCCATCAGTGTGTAGTAATGTATGTAAAATTATTTTACAAAAAATGAAGCATATTGTTGCTTTCGTTTGTCTTATTTGTGCGAACAAAATAAAATTTAGTGACAGCTTTTTTGTATTGGTGGTCTGTTACGTACGATAGAAAACTGTAACTGTGTTCAGGTAAATGTCTTATATTCGTCGAAAGTTAATGTGGCACTCATGCCAAAGATAGGGCAAGACAAACCTAAAATTACAAGATTTTTAGGAAGTACGAAAACCAAAGTTATAGAAGTGTCGTCTATTTACGTTTGGGGTTTATAGGAATTATTTTGTCTTACTACATTTTTATTTTATAAATATCTAATTTATCATATATAAATTATATATTAATACAATTAATACTTGCAATTGCGAGAACGATCTGACCTGCGTTAGACGATTTCTAAGCATTTTTAAATCTATTGCTTATTGTACTTTAGATTTTACTGCCCAGCGATAAGTCTCCGGCGATATCTATTTCTTTCTACCGTCAACGTGTAGAAAGGCAAGCGGGCTACGGGTTACGGCACAATCCTCAAATCGGAAACTAAGTAAAATTCCCAAGACGGAACGCTAAACACACTTATATATATAATATGTCTATGCTGTATGTCTGTGCATGCATATTTATATGCATTTTAGATACGATATTAGATAATGCTATGAGCTCTGATAGAGAGCGTACTTAATTGACACAAGACGCAACTACTACTATAACCAAAAGATCGGAAGAAACAAACGAATGGGAGTTTGGTTACTCTGTAAGAGAGTATGAAGAAGTATTGCTAATATGCATGTGTGTTATTACATAATTTACTATGTAACGGAAATTTATTTCTAAAAACACATTATAGTTAGGTGCTCGTAAATAACTGTTTGATCGCATTTTGATTTAGAAGTACAGCTCAACAGACTGATGATGGCGAGAAGGCAGGTTGCGAAATTGACCAATTCCCAATAGAGCTTCGCATGTCGTCTAGTACGTGCTATATAAGCAATGTTCAGTGGCGCGCCACAAGTGCAACTGAGTACAACTTATCGAGTGCCTTTAGCGACAAAGTGCATTTCTTATGCTCGGCACCGGTATTGTCCGAAGTTCTTCTTTCTCCCTCTTTCAAATCCGTACAAGCAATTATATTTTTGGAAGGCGGAACCTTACTGCGCGACCGCTCGCCATCACCCGTCTGTCAGACAGTAGAGCCCAGTCAAATTAGTCAGAAATTTCACGTGAAATTACATTAATTCCGCAGAGCAATTTTTTTGCAATCGTTAGGGGATCCCTCTGGTAGTCTAAATCTCGATTTTCGACCGCCTAGAGGGTGTGCGTTGGCCGCCATTTTGATTTTTCCAAAAGTGGGTTTTGGCAAATAACTCGGTTATTTTTCACTTCAGGTGAAAAATGCAAGAGACAAAAGTTGTACAAAGTCAAACTCTCTACAATTTTGATAATATATTTTTTTGTAAGATCCGTATTTTTCGAGTTATTAACAAAAAGGCATTCTTCTGAAAATGCCGCTATATTTTGTTTATTTTCAACTTTACAGCAAATATGGTCATAAACAAAGTTATGGAGAATTGAATTCTCTGTAATTTTGATAAGTATGATTTTTGTAGAAACAATTTTTAAGGTCCACACCATCGCTGGGGTAGAGTTCCAGGCGCGTTTTTTTTTAAGTGGTATCCCCAAGAGGCCTAATCCGCGTAATTTTACTTACCGGAAAAATCCGGTCGTCATTTTTTTGTTATTTTTTGTCTTTTTTATTTTTTTTTGGTTTTTTTAATATGATTGTTTCTTCAATCTATACATTATTAAAATGCTATTTGTTAGAAAAACTAGGTCTTCTTTCTTTTGCATGAGGGCCCTGCAACATCGACATCGTCGATTTCATATTCTAAGGCAGTTTCCTCAATATTCGATGATGTAACTACGGTTTCACTCTCGGAAAAGAAATCATCATCATCTTCCTCATCATCTTCGAGCAGCTCTTGATTGTGTGTTGTATTTTGGCACCTTTCTCCGCTGCAATTGTGACACAAAACAGAACACTTCGGACTTACTTTGCGGCATCCGCAAAGTTTTCCGCAATTTTTCCTACATTTGCAGGAAATCGTTTTTAGCAACGATTGAGGGGCAGGTTCAGCCATGGTAGGTATGTGTTCCAAACCGCGACTGGTTTTTTCCAACCCCATTTCGTGGCATCTTCTTCTTGTTCAAGTCACGTTCGCTGTTCAACCGCTAGGTTTTTCCAAAACTATCAAAATTACAGAGAATTCAATTCTCTACAACTTTGTTTATGATCATATTTACTCTAAAGTTAAAAATAAACAAAATACAGCGACGTTTTCAGAAGAATGCCTTTTTTTTAATAACTCGAAAAATATCGATCTTACAAAAAAGAATATATTATCTGAAGTCAAAAATAACCGAGTTATTTGCCAGAAACCTATTTTTGGAAAAATCAAAATGGCGGCTGACGCACACGCTCTAGGCGGTCGAAAATCGAGATTTAGACTACCAGAGGGACCCCCTAACGATTGAAAAAAATTGCTGTGCGGAATTAATGTAACTTTAAATTCTAATTTGACTGGGCTAGAATGTAATACGACAGAATACATAGACCGCAAAGTGTGTCGGCAGCTTTGATGTTCATGTGGTCGATTTGAATGTCCTCGAAATAGCTCAGAACTTGGCCAACGCCACTTGGAAAATACGAAAAGTGCATATTTGTTCGTATTAATTTAAAAATATTAGAGCTTTGGGTATGTTAAAAGAATAGTATTTGCTAAAAAGTTAAATCAATGAAACACAACAATAATTATATGTTTTAAATTTAATTTGCACACACTATCCCAGAGCAATAACATTAATGAAGCTAGCCAAATATCTATCGTCGTATTTAAAATATGGTTGCCGGTCATGCACATACAAAATTGACCACAAGATTTTCTAACTTTGTCGCTATGTCTATTCTGTGGTAATACCGGTAATACATTATCTATCGTGGGCCTGGACGGCTGCGTAGGAACAACTTCAACCGCAGAGCTAAAGGACAGAAGTACTGGCATTCTCTTCATTTTCTTTCTAGCATTACAATACACACACAATATTTCACATGAACGTTATTGCAATTGTACAACAACAACAACGATTTGGCCTGTACACATGCTTATACAACGAAAACGTTTTTTCAACATCTACAGATGTTAACGGTGCAAAATGAAGAAACAGTATTAATGGGGTTTTTGTTCAAGCCGTCTTTAAATTTACGTTGCATTGTTATACTTATCTTGGAAATTGCTAAAGCCTTGTCTAATATTAGTTACTATATTTATGCTGTCTAACTTGGTTTCCGGGTTAGAACCGCGTCTGGTTTGGCGTGGGTGCCGACGTTTCGTCCACTATTACAACGGACATCTTCAGAGCCGCTCGTCGATATTAATCGTGTTGCTGTCACTTGTCCCTTGTAATAGTGGACGAAACGTCGGCACCCACGCCAAACCAGACGGGGTTCCAACCCGGAAACCAAGTTAGACATTGTGATTTCGGCAGGGGAAGCCTACACCTGAGATTATATTTATGTTATCAGAAAGTGATGTATTTGAAGATTCTAGCTTTGTAATAGCATGGACAGTACTTTCAAATTTATGACTAATTGAAAATAAATCATCGCGTGAATTTAATTCCATTACCAGACTTCTAACATAACGGCTTCAAAGTTGTCTTCATAGTAGACAACAGCCCTGAGCCACGTAGGCAGGCATGGCACCGCAGTAAGACGTTCTCGAATTTGTCTTCGACGTGAACTTTACTTATACAAAATTTCTTTGGTAGTCCAAATCAAACTATCAGCATCAAAATATTGTTTTCGAATTTTTTCGGCAACACGATGCAAAGCATGGGCTAAACAAGTTACGTATATCGTGTTTTGTAGGTACGTTTTAGAAATTCTGCTGCTTGTTGCATGTAGGCTGCTGCATCAGTAAGAAGTATTAATACTTTCATCAATTATTGAAACTACAATGTTAGCATTAACTTTATCTGCTACCTGACATTTAATTAAATATGGCTTGTACGAAATTGTTGGATTCAATACTCCTATAACATTGTTTACATCGCAACGGCCTAACAAATCAGTTGTTTCCTCCGATGAAACCGAAATGTAATTTTCATTTATGTTTGTTTTTATTATGTGGATTGTACGTTTGCATACGGGATAATATTTTTCTGGAAATTTGGGAATATAATTTTTCTGTAATGTGGATTCATCAGGAATGTCTATTCTTATATTTAGTCAGAAACGACAACACCCAATTAGTGAAATTGTCAGTAAGTGTTGTTTTGAAAAACCAGAAGACATTGCTAAGATTAAATATTAAAGAAGCTCCAGGTGTAAACTATAGAAAAATAAAACCAATCTAACCTTACTAAAATAAATTCAAAACAAATTCTGAACCCGATCCAAAACTCTATATCTTTAATCTTTAAAAAATACAGGAACTAAAACCAAACGTTGCTAATAATAATAAAAGAGAGACCGATAACGATACGAATATAAATACAAATAAGAAAACGATATAATAATGATAATATAAACTACAAAGGATGTAACAGAAATCAACTTTAGAAAACGTACTTATTAACCTCTTTCTAGAAGAGCCAAAATACTAATATATGTGTACCATCGTACACGCACAATGCGTTTGCTGGAAGTAGCATCGCGTTTATATAAAACTATACTCGACTCGCCGAACAAATGCAGTAGTAAATTATGGCAACAATGTGTGTTTAATAGGTCACATAACCAATAACGTTTGTAATTGGTCGATCAGGGTGGCCGCTTACAATAGAATAAAAATCGAGTCCATATTGCATTTGGAATATTAGATTTTATTAGCTTTCTTTGTAAATGATCCATTATCTATTATATTTCATAAACCAGTGTTTCTGAAGACTATTTATCGATCGTTCTAGTGCACCAATAATACATTATTGTTTTGTAGGTTATACATTATTTCTTGCTATATTATCGTATATACTTACATTATGGAAAAGTCACCTCCTAAGAAGAGAGTTTCAAAACATTTTACGGTAGAAGATAAACAGAAGGTTTTGAATATATTTAAAACATTTCAAGAAGAGCCTAGCACTTCTAAAATTGTTAGTGTTGAAATGACAGCCAAAGCAGCAGGTATCTTTCCAAAAACGATAATTAAATCATAGTAACTATTATAGTATCTTTTACAGGAATTACTGAACGCAGTGTTTACAATATTGTGAAAGAATATAACACTAATCACGAATTACAACCACCAAAAAAATTTCATAGAAAAAGGGCTGTTTTAGATATGGTGGATGATGAAATGAAAATGCTATACGAAGAATTGTACATTCATTCTTTTTAAAAATGAACCTCCAACAGTTCAAAAAGTTCTCACAGTGATAAATGAAAGAGATGACATTCCTAATTTCAAAATTATGACTCTCAGATCATTATTAAAGGAACTAAACTTTCGGTACAAATACTTATTACTTTAAATTCTATATACTAATCATAAGATAATTATGTTTGTAGTTATAATAAGCGAGCTCGAAATAGTATTTTAAAAGAAAAAGATGACATTATTACCTGGAGACGGAAATACCTTCGTGAAATTAAGACATATCGTGAAAATGGTACCCCGATATATTACTTGGATGAAACTTGGGTAAATGCTGGACATACTGTAAATAAAGTATGGACAGATATGTCTGTTGTCACTGCAAGACAAGCATTTATAGAAGATTTAAGTACAGGTCTTAAAAATCCTTCAGGCCCAAAGGCAAAAGATTTATAATTGCACACATTGGCTCGGATGAAGGATTTGTAGAAAATGGTTTACTCCTCTTTGAATCAAAGAGAACAGGAGATTATCATGAAGACATGAACGCAGAAAGGTTTAAAGAGTGGATGAGATGTATTCTCCCCAATTTAAAAGAAAATTGCGTTATAATTTTTGACAATGCTCCGTACCATAGTCGTAAATTGAATAAGCCACCTACAACTAATAGTCGCAAATTAGAAATGCAAAACTGGATGAGGGAAAATAGTATTGCATATGAAGAAAACATGGTAAAAGCAGAATTGTTAGCTTTAATTAAAGAACATTTATCTGGCCCTCCGAAATATGCTGTTAATGAATTAATAGAAAACACTAATAGAAAGGTACTTAGACTCCCCCTTATCACTGTGAATTAAACCCGATTGAACTAATATGGGCACAAGTGAAGGGGTATGTTGCGAGACATAACACCACATTTAAATTGGCAGACGTGAAAGAATTATTTCAACGAGGTATTGACAATATTTCTGTTGAAAATTGGCAAAATACTATTAAACATGTTATTCAAACAGAGAAGGAAATGTGGGAACTTGACAATCTCATAGATATACACATAGAGCCGTTTATCATTACAATTAATGATGATTCGTCTACATCATCTAATAGCGAAGAAGATATATGTTAAGAACGTTTTAGTGTGTAATTAATTAATTCCTTTACTGTATTAAATTTTTGTAATATGTATAAAATTTATTAGTTTTGATTATACCTATTTGTACAGTGAGTTAATTTTTTAGGATACTGTTTCTTATATAAATACGTACCAAAAAAAAAAAAAATTAATTATTTGTTTCCTCATTTTGTATTTATATATTACATAAATCTTCTTAAAACCATTGTGTATTTTTTATTTACTATATATAATTCTATATATTGAAGATGCATAATTTAATTCAACAAAACATACTTGAAGAAATAAGAAAATTATTTTAGTACTTATTTTGCAATTTTTATTTATGTCAAATACAAAATGAGGTTATTATTTTGATATGTTTACATGTGATTTGTGCTGTGTGAGTCGGACATTTGCATTGCAAGGTTGCCATAATTTGCTACTGCATCTGTTCGGCGAGTCGAGTATAGTAGGGGTTAAGTGCTCTAAACCGTCCGTGCCATATTTAACACATTCATAGTCGTATTTTAGTCTTTTTTTATAATATCTTGCGTGTGCTAACGGTATGATAAAATTAGAACACTGCACAGGTTCTTCTCCTGCATTATACCTTCGTTCGAACTAACTTCGGTTTTTAACTTTAGATACCGCCACTAATCAACACAATATATCTTCCATCGCACTGGGGGTACTTCTCACTCTAGGGCACCGGTTGTAATCTGAATAGGGAAAAGTGGGAACTGTTATGGCGTCCATGCAGCACTGCCATGCCAAAAGAGGGCGCAATACCACGCGGCTTTGTTAGAGTTCTGTAGTTTTGGTGTTTTAAGTTTTGCGATATTAACACGATATTATTTGGTAAGTTGGCAACAGTTGGCAATCCGTAAAGAGAAAGTTGTACTGGTTGTATTAAAGCTGTCACATGTCTGCATATGTCACAGTAACCATACAGTAATTGTTTAGATGTTATAGTAAAGAAGTGATTTTATCGTTATAGCCAGTTATAGTGTTATAGTATTTTCTACAATGGGACGTGCTGGTTGTGCAGTTTCCGGTTGTATACCCAGTAAGAAGGACAAGAGACACAGATTTCCAAGTCCAACCAAAAATTTTATTTATTAGATTTAAACTCGTTTAAAAATTGTGTTTTCACTTAATAAATTTTATTCTTGCAATCTCAAGTTGTTTTCATTTATATAGATTGTTTATTATCTGTACATGATATACAAATGAGAAGACGCAAATTACAATTAAAATAATTTTTATATAAAGCCAGTGAAATTATCTCTTTTGAATTCCCGCCAAAATTATCACTGCCATTACACTAAATGGCGCGTCATAACGAGCAAATTTGTTGACAAGCGACATTACATTCTATCTTTGTTGAGTATTCTATGCTCTAGGGTATCCCAGCCTTAAGATATACAGGATACCCTAAGGCACAGTGTTCCACCCGAAGGTACTACACCGTGGCTCTCCTATCTTAATATAAAAAAATATTCCATACCTTTAATTTGTACACTCACTATTATATCTTTCTTTAAGTCTCGATTGTAACTAACTAAGTTTAAACTAATTGCGGCCGGGACCGACTTGTGCCAACCACGAGTGCAATGAGTATCATTAGTATGATGCCGTGGTATCTAATGCGAACCTAGTTGTATGTTATAATACAATTCTCCTGATCGTATGATGTAGTGCGAGATGAGCCCGCTTACTTATTAGATATTTATATTTTCCCCTCGCTCGACGTTGATTCGGCCACCTCGCTCGCCCGTATCCTTGCCGGCGCGAGACAACCTCCAGCGGATATTCTGAAAAGAAAAACGAACACGCAACAGCCTAAAAGAATAATAATAATAAAGAAAAACAAACAAACAAACAAAACCCTGCATTTTTATTCTCTTGTTCGTTCTGGAGTCAGTCGCGTTAGCTTTTCCGCTGCTTCGTTAAAAAACATCCACCACTTTGCGGTTTCATTGCCGTCGATTTCTCCTTCATTATTTGGCCACCTTAGGCCAGCTTGTATTGCCGTAGTTTCTGTTCGCGCTCTCTATTCCGCTGTAAATGGACAATCGAACAAGACGTGCTCAGCCGTATCCTCTGTTGCGCAATCGCAGAGTGGGGTTTCTCTTGCCACTATTCTATGTAGGCAAACTCCAAAATTACCGTGCCCCGTGATCAATTGTACCGCTCGGTATGAAAGTCGCACGCTTAATTTGCTAAATTCCTGCACATTCTGAATGAATTTTCTCGTCCACTTACCCTTCTCAGAGCTCGCCCAACGATCCTGCTATTTCTCCTTGCAGACGTCAGTTATTGCGTTCCCTACAGATGTTTCTGATATCAATCCCGTACATCGCCGGCGCGTTCGCGTCTCTGGCTGCTTCTTTCGCTAATTGGTCTGCGCGTTCGTTACCTCTGTTACCAACATGCGCCTTTGTCCACCGCAGTTCGCTATTCGGTTCGCGTATTATTTTCCACGTTTCTAGTAATAATTCCGTGGGTGTTCGGATTCCCTTAAGTTCATCTAAAGTAGGCAAACTATTAGCCACTAGGGTTGCCTTATCTATTCGCATTTCCTTTACATATCGCGCTGCTTCATTTATCGCGAATAATTCTACCTGATAATTATCGCACGCATCCGCCAACTTCAGTTTTCTACTATCGATTTCGATGCCGTTTGCGTACACTACAAATGCAGCCCCAGTTCCTTCTTCTGATTGTGATTCGTCCGTATAAATAAAAATCCTTGCATCCGGAGCGTCATCTCCGATCCCTTTTCGATATGTTATCGATCGCAATTGAGCGGGATATATCTGTGCGATTGCCGGCCGTCTAGCTTCTATACTCTCGCGGTAGAGCCGTTCGAACGCGATTACCGCTTCTAGCGTTTCGCGGTCCATATTCTTGGCATTTCTCCGCCTTTGCAGCTCCGTCATTCTAATATCTGCCGGTAAAATTCCTGAAATTGCGGCTGCCGCCTCGTTAGATGTTGTCGCATATGCTTTTGCTGCTCGGATAGTTGAAAGCCGTTGCGCTCCTAAAAGTTTTTCGATTCTTTTACCTTGCATCCGTTCGCCCAAATTGGAGCCGCGTACAGCATCTTTGGTTCTACGGCACCGTTGTATATTACTGACGTTGCCGTCCCGCCGAGTCCCCACGTCATTCTCGCCGCTCTCAGTTTATTACTCATTTCGCGTGCGTTTGACGTCGCATACTGGATGTGTTTCTTAAAATTCAGTTTATTGTCTATTATTACTCCTACGTATTTTACCTGTTCCTTACAATATATGGTCTGCTTCTGACTTCGCGGCGTTAAATTTCAATTTATTTTCCCTGCTCCACGTTTCAATTGCCTTCAAGGCCGCATTTCCGCGTATTTTGATATTATATCGTTGTCCGGCCCGTATTAGCAATGTTGTGTCGTCTGCGAAAGCTACAATCTCGCATCCCTCGGGAAGTTCAATTTCAAATATACTATCGTATAATATGTTCCAATATCCAGGCCCTGACCGGGATCCTTGCGGGCATCACCTGCATACGGATTTGGTTTCGCGTACCCCTGATTCTTCAATTATCGCTTCTCTACTTGAAAAATATGATTCGACTATTCTCATTAAATTTCTGGGACATTTTTTCCGTCTTAGTTGTTTTAAAGTTTGGGGCCACCAAGCGCGATCGAACGCTCCCGCTATATCTAGCATTACAGCCGCGCAATACTCCTTCGTCGACTTCGCATCACGTATAAAATCCGTTACCTTTTCAACCGCATCTATTGTTGACTTTCCTTTTCGAAATCCGAATTGTCCTTCATTCATTAGTCCTCCTCAATACACGTGGTATTCAATTCTATTAATTATAAGGCTATCCAGCGCTTTTCCTATTACAGGCAACAAACTAATAGGTCTGTAACTTTTTGGGTCGTGCAAAACTGCTTTCCCAGGTTTTGGTATTATTCGGATTAATTGCTGTTTCCAGCACGCCGGAGAAATACCAAAATATAGGCATTTGTTAAATAATTTCACAAACAATTCGGGGGCGGCTTGGTATGCCGTTTTTGCTATATCGGCCGTTATGGCGTCTCGTCATCGTCTCGCATCTCAATTTCTAAAAATTTCGGCGCCGTTTCATCTGCATCTTTCGTATAATTAGTTCCTCCGTATCTAATTGTACCGTTGCCAGCTGTATTTTTCTTTCTGCCTCTCACAACTTTGTGCGCTAATCCCCACGGGTCCCTCTCGCCCGATTCCGTGCAGAATTCCTGCATCTTTTTAATTCGTGTGGTCTCTAACGCTTTCTTGTAGTACGCATTCTTTCACCTATAAATCGTCTCGCATTCAAGCCTCTCGTCAGCATCTCTGCACCTCTGATATCATCGTCTTAGCCTATTCGTTTCTCGTCGTAGCTCAGTCAATTCGCCTGTCCACCAAGGTACCGCTTTTTTAGCAAATCTCTTTCTGCCAGGCATCGATATTACGCACGCTTCGATTACAACGTCATTAAGCTCTTTCGCCAATTGCTCAATCTCTACTCCTGTTTCGCATCTCTCAAGTCGCGATCTCAGATTCTCTGCTTCCTTCATAAAAAATTCTCTGAGAATATCCCAATTTGCGCGTTTCGGGCAGAACTCTTTCTTAGCCGCCGTGTCATTATCATTAGTACCCGCTGTGATTGAAAATTTGATAAATCTGTGATCTGACAACGTCTCATCGTCGGTTAATTGCCAGCCTTTTACTAAGGTATATGCTTCCGAATTGACTGCGGTTAAATTGATAAAGCTAGAATCGTTAGGACCCACGTAGGTAAGCTCCTCGTTATCATTTAAAACAATCAGACGCTTAGAGTTAATTACTTGTTCTACATCTTGACCCCGTCTATCTTCTATTGGACTTCCCCATAATCTGCTTTTACTATTTGCATCTGTGCATAAAATTTGTCCATACCTTCGATTACCTGAATTTTCTAACGCAGATTCTAGTGACCTTAAATTGTTCGGAAATTCGTCAACGTGATTCTTTTCTGGAGGCAGGTAAGCCAAAACCGCCATTATCCTAATGTCCTTCGTTCGAATTTCAACAACAACCGTATTTGGGTTGCTCTTTTCTCTGATGAGTATTCCGCCTATATTGTTGTCGATAATTATTATCGCCGCGCAAACTGGCTTACCGCTTTCTTCGTCAGGACAGATAAACTTCTTGTAACAATACGGTAAACCTGCTAATTTATTTCTAAACCTGCTAATTTATTTCTAATACTACATTAATACCTTCCCTAACAATTTTCTCTGTTAAATGATATGTCCCTCTTTTACCTCTACCTTCGTAGCTTCCCGCTAGCGGAAAAAAACGCATTTTTGGCGCCGCGAGCTGCATCCTTCCTGAAAATTTTCATGTCCTTTGCTAACTCCCCCGTGTTCGCGTAGTTCTCCTCGATTGCATAATTTTGCTGCCTAATGCATTCCAAAATTTTATCGTTTCCCAATCCCTTATCCACCCCGTAAATGCTCATAACCGGCTTTACTTTGTTAATTTCCTTCGCGTTGGCCGTCATTTTCTCCCCTACTGTAACCCTCAATTTTTCCGCGTCCGTTCTAGTTTTACATTCTACAGAAACCGCCCCGTTTTTACCGCCCTTTACCGCCCTCACACATATCTGCTTTCCGCAGACGTCGACATACCTAATTTGCCTTTTTGACACCGGTACTGCCTCAATTATTTTACCATTATCCTCTAACGATAAAATATTAAAATTCCTACCTTTAGCTTGCTCTCGAAGCTCCACGACGGTTCCGTTGAATTGCCCCAGGATTTGCAGCAACTCCAGAACGCTTTCCCTAACCTTCTTCCTATGCGCCACGCTCAGACCAACGCTTTTTTCCGGCACCCACTCCATGACACTCGATGCTATTTCCCGGGCCCTCTCCATAGCCTTCGATTCCCACACCGAATTCATCCCGGCCTGATTTTATTGGATCGCACTTTACCACCCACGTACACGTACTCCGATATCGATATATCGCTGCCAGTGATACTGACTGCAAGCGCCTAATCTCTTTCTTGCTGTCGCTGTACGTCCGCACACTTCGACTGTCGCTAGGATGCACGGCAGGAGGAATGAACAGTTGTTTTTTCTTCCTCTCATTACGCCTAACGAAATACAACAGATGACGATTGGTTTTAGCAATAAATATATCTAAGAGATATATAATGTATCCGTCTCATTACTCAAACAGATAATTATCAAAATCAGCGCAATTGTGTCAAATATCTTCAATGCATTTATTGACCAGTGTGTTTTCCCATTGCTATTAAAGGTTGTTAGAGTTATACCTGTCTTTAAGAAAGGTGACAGACAAATGTTCCAATTATCGACCCATTGACATCTTACCAGCTATGAGCAAAATTTTCGAGAAGACCGATTGTCCAATTATTTGAACAGAAAGTAGTTTAGGGCAATGGGACAACATGGATATAGGAATGGACGGTTTGTTTCGACTGGTATATTAGAGGTATTCAATAGCATCTTGACTTTGACTTGACAAAGGCTTTTGACTCTGTGTGCCCAGAAATCCTTTTTGGAAAGCTACAATATTAAGGAGTCACCTACTGGGTTCCCATATGACCAATAGAAAGCAAGCAACTGCATGGAATAAAATAATATCAGAAACAATGAATATCAGGTATGGTGTCTCACAGGGCCTGTGAACATTCTGGATACCGACGTATACCTGCTGATGACACATTCCTGGTACTCCAGGCATTTGACCTCCCGCTGCTTGCGGATAGGTCTACACGTGCTGTTGAGTAAGCGTGTAAGTGGTTTGCTGCAAACAAACTAAAAGCCAACAAAGATAGAACCCATATAACGTATTACCGAATGAAGTAAAAGCGAGGCCATCAAATCGTTTCAAAGTGTTAAAAATATTAAAGCACCTGGAGTGTTACAACATCCAGGAGTGTATAAACAACTTCGTACATAAGAATCACTTGAACCAAATTCCTATGACCGAAGAATCTCGCAAATATACGGCATTTACAGTTCCTAATCGCGGGCTATTTGAATTCTTACGCATGTATTGGGTTTTAGTGGTTCGCCTAGCACTTGGTAAAGATGATTTATTGATGGTGTTCTTGAAGCAGATTTAGAGCCTCATGTATTTGTGTATTTGGATGATATTATTATCGTTACGCAAACTTTTGAGACATTTGCAGATATTATCGTTTTCAAACGTCTGGTTCAAGCTGGACTAAAGCTCAGCGTTTCGAAATGTTAGTTGTGTAGGTTCGAATTGAAATATTTAGATTATGTCGTCAATAAGCATGGTCTTCAGGTAGACCCTGAGAAAGTGAATTCTATCTTATCGTATCCTCAGCCTAAATCTGTATCGGACGTACGAGGATTTATCGGCCCGGCATCTTGCTATGGACGCTTTGTATCACGGTTTTCTACCTTTATCGCCCCTTTGACGCGTTTGTTGAAGAAAAGTGTTAAATTTGTGTGGGATGATGGTTGGGAAGAATCGTGAACAATTTTAAACAACCATTTAGTTTCCGCTCCCGTACTTTCGTGTGCCGACTTTACAAAAGAATTCGTCATCCAAACTGATGCATAATTTTGGATTGGGTGCAGTATTATCACATGAAACTGAGGAGCGCGAAACAGTCATTTGTTATTTAAGCCGATCGTTAACACGTACCGAACGAAACTTTTCGACTACCGGCTATTGAAAAGCAGCGTCCTTATATTGAAGAATCACATTTTAAGGTTGTAACAGATCATTATTCATTGCTTTGGTTGAGCAAATTGCAAAATCCGCCACGTCGTTTGTCTGGTTGATCTGCACGACTTCAACAATATGATTTCGAAGCGATTCATCGGAAGGGCAAGGAATATCTAGTCCCGGTCTCTTTAGGTCGGTCAGTTCCCGTTATTGATGCGGTTAATGACTCACCTGCGAAACCCATTAAAGATGCTTGGTAGAGGTCTATTCAAATGTAAAGAACGGGGACGTCACACACGAGGTCACTTCTACGCAATGAGAAACGTCAGCATGATCGAGTCCATATTTAAAAATAGAGGTGGTAGTGTTGGCAGGAGCGCGCACACTATGTGCGTAATACTTGTGTAATACTTTCGCATCCTTCATAAATGTAGTTGAGTGCTAAGTCGATAGTGGCGCTGACTGAAATATTTTAACATTTTTCTATCACTGTAGCATAGACTATACGTTAACCTCTTTTATTACCGCCTCTTACTTTGTTATTATTATTTTTAATAAATTTAATCAAACAAGTGTTCATTACTAAATACTCTGGAGTAATTATACGCAATAATAAATATAAAAAGTCGTAGAAAATTTCTCATTTTCAGCATACAAAAACGTCATGGCTTCCAATTCTACAATTGGACGAAAGGGGAAAATAATTCATAGTCAGGGACGTGAAATTATCCACAATGTTATTAGTAAAAAGAAAGTATTCTTGTTGAACCAAGAAAACCTCTTTCAAATTGTAAAGAAAGAGCCATAGCTTTAACAGGTGTTTCCGAAAGTAGTTTGTGTTACGGTGTAGTTTATCTATGGGTGTGACTCCCTATTTCGCAAATTTTGGCCGTGATATGACAGTTGCAGGCTGTGACCATCAATATTTTAAAGACAATATATCAGATCCTAGTTACACGATAGATCGTTCCGCAGGTTTCACGAAACTCTTTAAAGACATTCGAACTCTAGCTAGGTATGATTTACGTCATCGTCCCGTTACGTTCCATCCTAATCAAGTGGTATGGAGTGAAAATTTTGTGTTATCCGATGTTTCAAAATATTTTGCCGCATAATTAGCAGATAAGTATTTGTGTCCCTTCTTGGTTCATCGCCGTATCGCTGCTACCACTTACGAGTTAAAAGATTATAATCGGAATATACTGAACGGAACTCCTCAAACCGCAACCTTCGGACGATTAGTTGGAGTTGCCCACCTGGTTGGGGCTATAATACGCAGAAGATCTCTAGCGAACTCCCACCATCAACCGCTTGAGTTATTCCGTGTTGTTCACCGGGACCTTTGCTTCCCGAAATTCTCATAACGGAAGTAATCATTACATCTTACGCCTTGTAGGTACGGGCGAGGATTAGGCCTGCCGCTTCCATTCCGTATGGTTTTTGCGGTTGTCGTACTAGCCAAAACTGTACTTTAGACTAGCTAGTTTCATTTGCGTAAGCCTGTTAACTCTCCGACATCTTTTCCGATTTCGCTTTCCGATTTTGACTTTCCGTTATCGTCTTTCGATTTTGATTTTCCGTTATCGTTCCCGATTTTGACTTTCTCATAAGGCTGTGGTTTCATCCAAAAAGCCTGTTCGACTCCATTCCGTGCCTTCCAGATTATGAGTCCGATATTTCCTGTTTCCGATTTGTGTTCTCTTCGTCCCGGACTTCGGATATAATGATCAGTTTTGTTTGTTGTTTTGCCCTTAGCCTTCAACTCTTTAGTCTTGGAGTAGGCCGCCCTGGACTTTAAACTCTGTCGCTTATGTGTTTTGCTTTTGACCATAGTTTCTGCCGTAGGCATTTCTTTTTGTTTTGTGGAGATGTGCCCTAAAATTTCACGTTGCTTGTGGATCAAGCGCATATGTACACTTGTGATTGGCATTTAACCTTACTTTATTTGTCCGTATCCCATCCATATGCATCCTTTAATTTTAGTAATGTTTTCTTTAACCCGTTTATTTCTTCTGTTCTAGCTTTGGTTCTTTAACTCCCTGATTTGCCGAAGGGCGCCGTGGTGTTTGGGTCAAGCCGCCACGGGTGCAGGTGTGTGTGGTCTACTTGTACTTTAATCTTTCAGATTAGAGTTAGCGTTGGGTTTTGGGTATTGGATTTTTACTTTGGATCTTTTGGTTTCGACGACTCACTGGAGCTGTCGAATTCACATCGGAAATTTTCTATGAAAATTTCCTCTCTGAAAGGGTGGAATGATTGCGTTTTCTTTTCTTTTCTTCGCGCGTACCTCTATTGCTGTCGTTACACTTGTTGCTATTAATTAATCTTTGATAATTGATTCGGACGACATCTATACTTTATCGATTACTTATCGATTTCCATCCTCACGGATAGAGGGAGCCTTCATGCCTGTTTCGAGGTGAAATTAATATTCCTCGGAGGAGGGGGTGGGGAGGGGTTAGGTTACATTTTCTCTAGCTTTCGGTGTAAGATCTTGGTGCAGTACACACGTTTGTTCCTTGAGAGATTATAGTTTTAAATCTCGGCACATTTTTGGATATCGTGGAAAAATACTTCTCGTATCCGTTGCCTCATGTTGGTATTGGATCGCCGAACCGGTGAATATTGTTGATGGAGGATCGGAGAAATTGATTAATTCAGTAGCAGTTGGAGTACGTGTGACATTCATGGCCATTTTGTATTTTACCCCGTTCTAAAGATAAGAGGTTCACGTTATCCTTTTTGGTGATCGTATTCTTTTTCTTTTCTGGTTCTTTAGGGGTTTTAGTCCTGGCCGTTTTAATATCGGGATAGCGTAGTTTAATGTATTCGTAGTCTTGGGCTATTGCACTATTGGACCGAACCTTCATTTCGGATCAATTGGAGTCATCTTCTTGGACAACGGTGTCATCTGGTCGACAAATCTGATTTACTGCCGTTTGACTGGACGTATTTCGCTATCTTATCGCATCTGGCCGACTGCTAGTGTCCTATCTGAGAGGGAAGTTACGTGGGCTCGCTGCGCTACTCGTAACGACCCTCACCGCTTACCGCACAGCTGCAAGGGACCATTCAGTTAAGTCTCACCCTTTTGACAAATTTTGCCTTATCACTCGCGTAATTTTTTAAAAATCATTATTGAACACCTGTTTAATATTTACACATTACTAAATTCGTAAAGTATTTTTGTATCCGAAGTATTTTTAAATCCCGAGTAAATATTTGGTTATTGGGAGAGGCTCTCGCATGCCTCTCGTATTATTAATTTTATTTAAGTAGATTTGTAATTTGTATTTTGATCGAAACCAATGTAAACGATAGCGTTGGCCAAGGTAGTCGCCTTTCCGTAGTAATTATTAAAGACTCCTCAACTCTCATGGTTGCCTGTGTTTTTTTTTGTTTTTCCCTGTAATGGTTTCTTTAATACCGCTAACCATTTCTCGCCCGGGTTACTGAATTATTTCGTTCGATTCCTATTTATCCAGGGCTTGACAGGGTAAGTGTAAAACCGGTGGCGCCTTTATTATACAGCTCTTGGAGTTTATTTAACCCACTCCCTTGCTGACTAGCTGGCTGGCACCCTGAGTGATAGCAAACTTCCTTCTTGGGGCGAAATTGGTAAACTTTCTGTTGCGGTTTTAAAATTCAGTCTTTAGTAATTAGATCCGGTGGCGCCAACACACGACGTAACACTGTATTTAGAGTATTGCTTTGTTTGCTTGTTTTTACTTGTTTGTATAATTGATTCGTATACATATACGCGTTAGATATACATACCTACTAAAATATCTGATTTATTGACTCATGTGGGTCATATGACTCAATGTACAATGTACATAGTCAAGAAAGTTTTCAAACAATTCAATTCACAGTTTGTACATAAATCAGTTAATTCATTACGTAACCTTTTGTACAAAGGGTAAGGGTGGAATAAATAAAATTCAGGTATCTACGGCATTGGTTGTTAAAAATGTGACATAAAATATATTAGCCGAACAAAGTGACCAATCTTAACACGATACCAGGAGCCCATTGCTCATTTTCAGTTCAATAGGCCTGAAAAATCAAGTGTGGCGCGACATATTATGCTAATACAAAGTTTGAAATTAATTAATTCGGTAGTAAATAACGGAAAACTAGCTGGCTACGAAAGTATATACATTTATAAAAATAGAAAAAGAATTGTGAATGCAGGACCTATTCCAAATTTCACCTTGTACGAGCTATTGAATTAAATTCAGATTTAGTGCAGGATTCTTCAACCGTTTCGACATAGAGTGTTCGTCTTGGACGTTAACCGAATGTCGCTGTCGGTGAAGTATTATCAGTGATACCGATATCTTTAATTCCCTCAGTTTTCCACTGAGAATGACAACTTAGTTGTCGAAATACGTATCTGGAATTATTTCCGAAAAGTGTGGTAAGGGTAATTTTATTTCTTTCTTGTACACGTATGTGATAACTTGTGTTATAAATACTTATACTATGTACGTATACAATTATAGTCCATACATGTATATAGGTACATATATATTTATGTATGAATATGCTATCGTGAAAATAGTGTGTACATAACGCCATAAGGGGCCCAGTTGAAATGAAATCATTGTAAAAATATCTCAAATAAAAGAAAATAACACTTCCATTATTTCACAAGTTCTTTTTTAAATTTCTCTAATAGTAGTTATGTACCATTATCAAAGAATAAAGTATACTAAACTACAGTAAAATTGTGCTGACATTTAAAAGGTATGTCATTATGACAATTTAATTGCTGTATCTAGTAGTAGGCTGTTTTTTAAATATGAGGAACGCAAAAATTATTAAAATATGTACGAAGGAGTTACAATTAATGAAAGAATACAATACATAGCGTAAAATGGCGATCATGTAGAACATTTATTATAATACTTATGTAAAGGCATATGTGTTTCATTAGCAACTTTTTCAGATCGTTGAAATAAAAAACAATTGCATTTCCATATTCAGCAGCTTCGATTTAATTTCAATCTAGGTAAAATTTAAAATATCTTCAAATATCTCCGAAATCACAAGAGATAGGTATAGGGAAACTAAATACAGTTTGAGTAGGAATTGAAGAACCTTTCTCCGAGTCTGAAAATATACAGGGTGTTCCATTTGAAATAACAAAGTTATACACTATTAAAGTTGAGACAAATAAAGCCGGTCTATGGAATCAGCCTGTACATTATTGTAAAATTACATACCTGAAAATAAGTAGCCCAAAATATACCAAATCAAGGCTAAAAACATGATTTGAAAATTTCAATTAGTTTGTCTGCTATGTCCATTTTCAAAACATCTTTCTTTTTCGAAAATCCTCAAATACTTCGAAAACGGCTAACGATAGGTATATGGAACATTGAAGTAACTCACCTTTATTTTTTCTATACAATTCGAAAAAAGCAAAAACGTATATTGTTCCATTTAAAAAACATAACTTTGATACTTAGCGCTTTGTTGGAGCATCCTATATAAACGACAATATTTTCTAATTATGGCCATTATAAACGTACACCATCTTATCGAAAAGGATTAAAAAAATTATTAGTTTGGGAGCTACAGTCCGAGGCGCTGGTGGTGGTATATATATATATGTATATATACATATATATATATATATATACTTATATGAAGCCAAATGCGTAAATCTATTCCTGCTCATAGCAGACATAGTTTTAATTATTTTCAGTTTTGAAAACGAGCTCTCATCATGAGTAACTTAAATGTATATACAGTAGAAGCCGCTTATTGTGATCAATTTGGAACAAACCCTTTTTGATAACATTAACCGAATGATAACAGTAAGCGGAAGGTAAATATAAATGTATTTTTCTATGCTGATGTACTCAATAATAAATATGTATGTATGTAATCAAATTATTTAACGACTTACAAATAAAATTCAAGGGAAAAATTAACGATTAATGAGTAGGTACATTTATTTACACTTTACGATTTCATTCGAAAAACTGGTCGATCGTCGTTTGACGTTTATTTTTATTAATAAGATTTTGTATGTATATTTCAAAATCATAATATCTATCAAAATTACTTTCTCGGAATTGTACACCACGTCGGAGAATATTTAACGCTTCTTGCATCTGGCCATTAGTTGGCGGCTCTTCAGACATTTCCTCTTCTTCTTCTTCTTCTCCTACTTCGGGTAATTCAGGATTACTTCCTTCGGACGATTGATCCACAACTTCCCGACAAATGTCTGATATAGTCATTGTGGCAGCTGTTTGAACATCATTGTCGATATCCACCCAATCGGAAAATTCGCTTTTGGACAGACCTTGAACTACAAAAAAATTAAAAATATTAGTTAGATGTACAAAACAAGTTCTTTTTTCATACCTTCTAAAATGTCAGCGCACGTTTCATGGAGATCAAGTTCTTCATCACCAGTTTTGGAAGAACCTCCTTTTCGAAAACAGTTTCGGATCGTTTCTGGTTGAACTTGCCTCCATGACTTCACCAGCAAATGCAGCGCATCTAGAAGACTGATTTTTTGCTATCGCATCTGCAGTAGGTGCATCTCGATTCTCATCAAGTTCTTGTATAATTTGGGCTCGAATTTGCCCTCGATAGTATTCTTTGAATGTTCGAATGATTCCTTGATCACATGGTTGTATCAATGCCGTAGTGTTCGCAGGTAAGAAAATAAGTTGGATGTTCGTCAAAACTGCATTCACTTTGTGCGCAGTACAATTGTCTACTAATAAGACGATTTGGCGTTTCAATTTTTGTCCCACCTGAGTAACCACTCGCTGAACAAGACACTTGTCATCCAAGCATTCGCATTAGCAAAATACTCCACGGGCAAAGTTTTAACACCTTTAAAACACCGAGGATTCTTACTTTTTCCTATCACTAGAAGTTCTTCCTTTTCACCTTCCATATTAACAGAACATAACACTGTTACTCGTTCTTTCGAAGATAAGCAACCTCTTACTTTATCGTTTTTGAACAAATAAGTATGATTAGGCATCGCGCGAAAGTAGAATCCTGTTTCATCTGCATTGTAGATGTCCCGAGGCGGATATTTTGCAATAATTTCTGGCCATTCCGAACGCATCCAGTCAGCGGCTGCTAACGAATCAGCACTTTTTCTTCACCGTGCAGAGGTCTATAAACGATGTTTTCTCGCTTTTTCCACCGATTGAACCATCCGTCTGTTGCAATGAAACTTTCTTTCCCCATAGTTTTGGCTATATCTTCTGCTTTTTGACGCATGATAGGACCATTCACAGAGGCATTTTTTTCGCGAACATTTGTAAACCAAATTTTTAAAGCTGATTCAACTTGATTATCCTTTCCAGATCTTTCCCTTTTTCGTTTTATGTTTTCATTCGAACGCGCACACGTTTCTATTTCTGTACGATTTTTTAAAATTTTACACAACAGCGGTTGCGAAATTTTTAATTGTACCGCAGCATTCCTTTGACTCATTTTCGGAAGTTTATCGAAGTTATCGAGAATTTGTCGTTTTTCTTCGTTCGATAGATCGCGACGTTTTTATTCACTTCTACCATGACCACGGTGGTTTATGCGAAATTTCAATAATTTACCCGTACACAAGACTGTAGAACGTGAGATTCGTAGAAGAGTATAGGAGAAACTGAATATCATTTAAACGAACGGACCTTTTATACATAAAGTACATCAAAAGAAAAGATGACCTCTTCATAATATAGAAATAACAATTCGTTAGATTGTAATATGCGATATGAGAGTTTTAATTGAAATCGGCGAGAAAAAGCGGCTCGTTCAAAGGAGTTGCGCTGCAGACACCGTCGCCTGAAGAAACTTTCCGACAAAGGATACTATTCATAACTAATAACATTAAGCGGCTTTTGATTACAATATGCGGCTTTCTTTCAATGAGTTTTAAATAGAGTGATTTGGGACCAACGGTTTTCGATAACAATAACCGTTTGATAACATTAACCGTGATTATAATAAGCGGCTTCTACTGTATATATATATATATATATTTCGTGACCTTTTTATACTTATCTTATATGATAGATCTCTATCTTTTTACTAATACTAAATCTAAAATAATTAAACAAAATCAGAGTAATGTAGTTTATAAAATAAACTGTAAAGACTGTGATGATTGTTACATCGGTCAGACGAAACAATATTTAAAGAAAAGGTTGTATAGCCATAAGTATTCTTTAAATAATGATTTTGGTGCAATGACCGCTGTAACAAAGCATTACAAAGATCTTGGGCATTACTTTGATTTTGAAAACACAATTATATTAAAAACAGAGAATAATTATAAAAAAAGACTAATATATGAAATGATAAATATACAGAAAGACACTAAAACTATTAATTTCAGGACCGATATTCAAAATTTAAGTAATGTACATATATAGCAATTTGTTAAAATGACATTTGCATTTCTTAAGAAGGAAACCTTTGGCTAGGTTTTTAAATTTGGTTTTCCCTAGTCCTTGAACAGAATTGTTAAGGTTTCGACAAAGATTTTTTGATATAAGGTTTTACTTAATTTGCATGTATGTTTACACATTAATTTAGTTTTTATAATTTATATATATATAAAAGTTGGTTACACATCCTCTATATCAAGAAATCCTAGTCATTAGTTATTTTGTTGATATATATATAGCAGCGTTCACAGGCCTTCTAGGCCCATTGCTTTGTAAAATGTTTCCATTTTTCCCTGTTCCTTGCAATTATTCTCCAGTTCGCGGATCCTTTCTCTGCCAAGTCTTCACTCACTGCTTTTCTCCATTTTTTCCTCGGTCTTCCCCTCCTTCTCTTTCCCTCCGGGTCTCTCCATCCTATATCTTTCACTATTCTGTCCTCCTGCATTCTCTCCATATGACTCGCCCACTGCATTCTTCGGGCTTTAATTGCTTGTGTTATACATGGTTCGTTGTATAGTGCATAGATATCATCATTCGTGCGTCTCTCCCACATGCCGTCCACCTTCTTCCCTCCGAAGATCCTTCGAAGTATTTTCCTCTCCCATATCTCTAACTTTGTTTGTGAGCTTTTTGTCAACGATCATGTTTCGCAACCATATAGCAATGTCGGTCTCAAAACGGTCTTATACAGTTGTAATTTCGATCTCGTTGATATATTCTTGGATTTTAATATGTTTGAGATTCCCCCGCGCATCTGTTGCTCTTAGCTATCCTTAAGTTTATTTCCGTTTCTTCTTTGCATTTGTTGTCTATCAAAGTTCCTAGGTACATATATTCTTCCACTTCCTCAAATTCGTATAACTCCCTATCTCTAGCTTGGACGCGTAGTTTCTGTTTTCCGTTTAACCTGTTGTTGTTCCTTAGTTCCATATATTTAGTTTTGCTCTCACTAATCTCCAGTCCCATTCTACTTGCCGCAGTTATTAGGTGTTTTGTTAGTTCCTCTAGGAGTTTCTTATTTCTGGTCAGCAGCAATATGTCATCAGCATATGCAAGACACTGGTGACTCTTATTGAAGAGTGTTCCGTTTCTGTTTATGTTGCTATTTCTGATCATCACTTCCAACACTGCGTTAAATAGCAGGGTAGAAAGCGGGTCTCCTTGTCTTACCCCGTTCTTCACTTTGAAACTTTCTGATGTCTTTCCGTTTACTTTAACTGCGCATATTGTGTTCTGCAGTGTCATCTTTACCAGTGCAGTTGGTTTGTCCGGAACATTCAGTATTCTCAATGCGTCGAAAAGCCCTCCTCTGTTGACTGAATCGTATGCTGCTTTAAAATCGATAAATAGCATGTAAGTCGGAATTTCGTATTCATACATTCCTATGAGGATTTGTTTCAGCGTGAAAAGTTGATCCGTTGTTGATCTGTTTTTCCGGAAACCAGCCTGGTACTCTCCGAGAGCAGGTTCTATAAACATTTCCAGCCGTTTCTTAATCAGCGTGGCCAGGACTTTGTATACGGTGTCCAATAAAGCTATTCCCCTATAGTTGCTGCACTCGGTTCGGTCTCCTTTCTTGAATAGCGGGATTATGACAGCTCTATTCCATTGCTGCGGCATTACCTCTGTGTTCCAGATTTCCTTAACCAGTTCATATATCTTTAGAATTACCACTTCACCCCCGTATTTAATATTTTCTGCTGTCATCTCGTTTTCTCCTGGACTCTTGTTGTTCTTCATTGAGTTTACTATTTCTTCTATTTCTATTATTGACGGCTCTTCGGTTCCTTCGGTATTTTGGTCGTTCTGCCTCGTTTCCGCACTTTCTCTTTGATTCTTTACGTCGTCTTCTTCCTCCTGGTTCTTCCCACTGAGTAGCTCTTCGAAGTATTGTCTCCATCTTCCGTTAATTTCGCTTGCAGACCCCAGCAGTTCTCCATTCCTATCCTTGAAGTATCGTTGAATCCCTTTGCTTCCCGTTCTCATGTTTTTACATCTTTGTAGAAGTTTCTAATTTCTTTTTTGTGTAACTTTCCTCGATCTTTTGTAAAATGTGTTCCCAATACTTTCGTTTCCTTGTCCTACACAGTTGTTTAACTTTTTTTGTTCATTATATTCGTCCTTGTCTTTTTGTTTTTTGGTTTGCAAGAATTTTTGCCATAGTTTTGTCTTGTTGTTCATTTCATCCCTGCATTCGTCGTCTAGCCAATAGTTCCTCTTATATGTTGTTTTCTTCAATATGTTATTCCTGGTCGCATTTTTAATTGCCCCCACAAGTTTTTCCCATCGATCGCTCACTTCTACCTCTTGCTCGTTGTCGTCACCGTACCACTCTTCGATATTTGTTCTGTATTTTCGTGCTACTTCCACGTTTTGTAGGTCTTCGAAGTTGTATTTTGGTTCCCCTTGATTACTATTTTGTCTTTTCATTTCCTTTTGTTTCAATTTCATTTTGACTAATACCAGGAAATGATCAGAATCCGCTTCCGCGCCTCTACATGAACGTACGTTCTTAATAATTTCTGTTTTATCTTCCTCTATTAGCACATGGTCTATTTGGTTCGTTTCGTATCTTCCTGGCATCATCCATGTACCCTTATAAATGTCGTTTCGCTTAAAGTGGGTGCTCATAATTTTCATCTTTTGTTCTATTGCAAAGGTGATCAGTCTTGTTCCGTTGTCGTTACTTGTGTTATGCTTACTTTCTCCTCCCGTAACTTCTGTGTACACCTCTTCCCTGCCGATTTTAGCATTCGCATCGCCTAGAATTATTTTAATATCCTCCTTAGGAATTTTTCGACCGTTTCCTCTAGCTTTTCGTGGAATACATCCTTTGTTTCCTCCTCCTTCTCTTCGGTCGGTGCGTGCATGTTGATCACTGTTATTGTACCGTATACCGTCTTAATTCTCACAGAACACAGCCGCTCAGATATTGGGGCAAAGCGTTTTACTTCCTCTTCCAGAGTGTCTTTTATCAGAAATCCTACTCCGAGTCTTCGAGTTTCATTTCCACTTGTAAATAATGTATAGTTTTTAAGTTTTTGTATGTCTGATCCCTTTAAGTGTGTCTCTTGGAGTGCTGCAAGATCAATATTATACTTGTTCATAGTGTTTACTAGGTTAATTATTGCACCTTCTTCGTATATGCCTCGCACATTCCATGTGCATATCCTCATAGAATTATTCCGTTTAAGAGTTTTGCTATTATTTCTCCTTTCTTCAACATTTTCCCCGTCCGTATACTTTGCCAAAGTCGTTTGCCGCGCCATATTCGCTTCCTTCTCTTATCAGTTTTTTGCTTTACTTTCTAAAAGTCTGTTACCTGCATGTTGTTTGACAATATTGTTCTCTTCTATACTCCACTTCCACACTTCTCCGTCCATTATTAGTTGTTGATATCTGATTTGAACTCTTTTTCCTGCCTGCTTTTCCTTTCTTGCTATTGCTCTTAATTTTCCTTGTGTAATTCTCTCCTCCTTCGTCATATCATCGTTAATGTACACAGCTTCATTTCTATACTCTCTTAACTTGCTCTTGTTCTTCATTACAGCTATCTTATCCTCCATTCTGTACAATTCTATTAAACAAACTTTTGGTCCCAACTTCCTTATTTGTTTTATGTCCACTTCTACGCCTACCTTTTCTTTCAAAAAGTTGTTTATACATACTCTTAAAGTATTTTGTTTCCTTTCGTTTATTGCGTAACCCTGTAGCACTATATTTCTTCTTTTATTTTCACTTTCTATTCTTTCAAATTTCTCTTTTATAATTTTTATTTCCGTTTTCAACTCTATATTTTCCTTACTCAGTCTTTCGTTTTCCACTTTTACTTCTCTTAATTGTCCTATGATTACATCCTGTTTAGTTTCTATTTTGGCGATTCTTTCTGTCAAATCCTGTAACAGAATCAGCATTCTGTCTAATTTACTTTCTTCCTTGTTGTAGTTCTTATCTGGCGCTTTCCCGGCTTTCTTACTTCTTTGAAAAATATCCAATTCCGTCCCTGCTCGCTTTCTTTTTCCCTCATCCGTGGACCCGCCGTCACTATCCATTTCGTGGTTTGTGAGAAGAGTCAAAATAATCCTCCGCTCTATCTCCTGAATACGTCCCTGCTCACCGCTATGTCTACACCGCGATAAAAACCCACCCCGAGTCGACCTCTCGGAAGGTTGGTTCCTCTCAGTGTGACTTTGTTTATGTTTTTAATAGCTTATATTCCACTCCTACCTTGCAAAAACTACGCTTTTCTCCAAAATCTTAATTTACACACTTTTCATTCACCGCTGTACACTTCACAAATATTTTTCCGTCTCTAAAACTCTCCAAAATTGAAGTTAATTTTAGGAGCGCTAATATCTGTGTTTCGCCTACTGCAACAGGACAGTACTCCCTATTTTGTTGATAGTCCCAAATAAAAAACAAAAGTTTGTTTATATATTTATCTAGTTATATTTTCACTGACGAAGGTGTTCCGAAAACGTTTGTAAACGTTCTGAAAATATAACTATCGTTCAAACCAGCCTTGTTTTATTGACCTATTAGTGGTAGAGATCTATCATATAAGATCATGAGTAACAGTAACAGCCATCGTTAAAAAATTCGTAGGGCCACAGATAAATTCGGGAAGGTGCTATTTTAATCATTAGGCACAAGATATTCTGAAACCGATTTAGGTTTTTCATAAGTGAACAATACTTCAATTTCATTGGACAAATCAATTGCACTAACATTTATTTGCTTTGTAGATGAATCGGGTAATTTAGTTTGTAAATCCATACAACTCATTCATTCTAGATTATTTAAAAAGCAAAAATGGTCGTTGCATTCGTTCAATAGTTCGAATGTGTCATCTAATTTTGATACTACTATATTAAAATATTTAAAATTAAAAATTCACTCTATAACTCAACTCTGGTGATTCGACTACTTCATTTGTATGTTCATAATCAAAAAAAAGAAACTTTTTTCTGGCCAAGTCTAAAACTGAAAAACTAATTTCGCAGTCTATACCGTCAGCAATGTTTTTGCTTCATTAACCATTGCTGTAAAACTATCAGATGGTATTCCAATGAAAAAATTCTGAATTTGTTTTTCAACATTTTCACAGCTTCTCGTAAAATAATATTAGATTTTTGGATGATTTTGGTTACAGGGTTTATTTTTGATAAAATAGTATACCAAATTACTAAAGCACACGCAAATTCATATGATTTTATTTTATTAGGTGACTTTGCAAGTTTTTTTGTGTCATTGTGTCTTGATGTATTATTATAAAGGTAAAAGAGAGCATCATACATTTTTCTCTAAATTGAATCCAAGACTCTTAATAGGATCGATTCTACTCTGCCAACGTGTATCAGGAATAGGTTTCACAGTTAATGTAGGAATTTCTTTCATTAGAAGTTGCGGTGGGGGCTGAAAAAACAATTTCTTGAAAGAAATTTGTTACTTCAAGGTAACTTTTTGCAACATCATTTACAACTAATCTAAGGCTATAAGCTGCACAAGAGACAAAAGAAGGTGTAGGATTTATGTTAAGAATTCTTTTTGTAATATTGCAATATCTTCGGCTTCCATATTAGCGCCGTTGTCATATCCCTGCCTAGCATGTCCATAATATCTATATTTAATTCTTTTGAATAATCCAATAAAAATGCTGTTGATCCTTCACCAGCTGTATCTGTAACTGGGTAGAATCCTAAAAAATGCTCTCTAATTTCTATATTCTGCGAAATATCATTAAACAAAACGAATCTGACAATTATTTGTTCTTTGTGACTAACATCAGGAGTGCAATATAATATAATTGAATAATACTTACATAATTTCAATGTTTCAATTATACTTTGCTTAGCTTTTTCACCTATCAGACAAATGAATTCATTTTGGATTTTATCACCTAAATAATAAGGCATATTATTGCTATCTTTTTGAATTGTGCCAATATGTTCCGTGATTATATTATCGAATCTTGCCATTGATTAGCTTCAAAAAATTACCATTATCTTTTTCAAAAGGTTGCTGATTACTTTCTCTGAAAGCTATATTTTGGCCAGCTAAATATTGAATGACACAAATGATTCTTTCAATAATTAACGTCTATCTTTTCTTTTTCAACTAAATGTAATTCTGGTTGACTGAGTCAACAGTTTAGCTCAGCCGATTTGTTAACACCTTGAACATGTCCCTTACTTTTTTCGTGTTTGTCTAAATTTTGAGATAAGTGTCAGTATAACCATTATCATCGTTAAAACAATTATCAGAAACTTTAAATAATTTACAAAAAAAAAACAATACAAAATTATTAGACTTCGAATAAACTAGCCATGTTCTAGGAACTCCTTCATTATTGCTTAAATTTTTTTCATAATAAGTATTTGAAAATAATCTATTGGTATCGTCTAATGAAAATGCGATATTTTTATTTATATTATACTTATTGTAATCTCCCTATTTGTAGAATAGACATTTAAATTTTGGCTGTTAAAACTTCCGGCCAAATAGCTGGATCTTTCAATATTTTCACCACAGAAACCTAAACAGCAGCTTCGGTTGCTGATGATGGATCCCGCGCGACCTGTCCATCCGCCTCGGATTTCTTATTTTCTTGCTGCTGCTCTACTTATAGATTTTCCGTATGCGTGTCCTTGTTCGAATTAACCGGTTCCTCCACTTGCAGACTTGTTGATGCAATAACTTTTTTAAGGAGCCAGCCAGTCCTTTTCTTATTCCGTCTTTTTCGAAAGCCATCATCAGCCATCTGAATCAAGCATAAATAAACTTAAGAAATAGCAAAACAGACAAATAAACAATACTTACGATTTAAAACTTTAAGAAGCACTATACATAGTCTATAACGCATGATTTCAAGTTTTAGCCGTTTTGGTTCTTGTTCAATAGGATACCACTTGACTCCCATTCACAAACTAAACTAAACGAACCCCCGTTTTCGTGAGTGACTGTTCAATTGCAAATTGTAAATGTGAATATAACAGCATTACGGAGCAAGGGCTTCAAGTCCGCTTTAAAAATACACGTATATGCGGAAGTACCGCTCTCAAAGCTGTTAAGTCTAATTAAAGGAATAAAGCTGGAGAACGTACTCTAAGGAGGCATAAAAATCCCTAGCTACTCTTCGTATAGCTACGCTATCTAGAATTTCCAAGCATAAGTGCAAAAGCTTGTGAAACAGGGCCAAGATTTGATACAGGTTAAAGAGCCATAATCAAGGCCAACTTCACTAGGCATGCACAAAGCGCCAGGTTAGTCTAGATAAGGAAGTTAGCCCTGAACAGGCGGCGGCGGCTACTAAACGTAGAGAAAGGATGGAAGTCCAAAAACGAGGTCGGAGGACAGTACTCCCGCAGGTCTTCCGAAAAGCAAGGGGCCACAAGGTTTAACCTTCAAGGAGGCTGCTTTGGAGAGGATCGTGGTAGTATGCAACGACTATCCAGCCACCCAGATGGAGCCGGCAACGCTTAAGGCGGACCAGGACTCTATTATGGAGGCATATAACAGCATTACGGAGCAAGGGCTTCAAGTCCGCTTTTAAAAATATATGTATATGCGGAAGAACCGCTCTCAAAGCTGTCAAGTCTAATTAAAGGAATAAAGCTAGAGAACGTACTCTAAGGAGGCATGAGGACCACAATAGACCTGGAAAGGTCGCAGTGGAACAGGCATCAGTGCCAACTCAAGTAATCTAATCTAAATGTGAATCAAAAGAATTAAATATTTCCAACGTCTTATTTTATCACTGGGTACCGCACAAACTACGTCATCTACAAATTTATACATAAACGGCAGGGTAAATGGTAACATCAATGAATTATATATATATATATATATATATATAAGGGGATCACCAATAGGATCTACAATTAGTCCAATCTTAGCGATAATCACATTAGATCATTTATTTCACAGCGTCATTGATGTTACCATTTACACTGCCGTTTATGTATAAATTTGTAGATGACATAGTTTATGCGGTAGCCAGTGATAAAATAGAAAAGACGTTGGAAATATTTAATTCTTTTGATTCACATTTACAATTTGCAATTGAACAGTCACTCACGATAGTCATCGTACCCCTTTCGAATATGCGCTTTTTGCAATATAAATCTTACTGTCGGTATGGAAACGCATATATTAGAAAAGACATAAAAAATTAGTAACAATTCTATCAAAAATAAATCTTATTTCACAATAGAGTCATTTCAAAGAAAAGCGAGAAAACGTAATAATAGAATCTCACAATGGTGAACGTATGCTAATAAAATACAATATAAATCTATAATTGCCCCATTTATAAATCGTGAATACCTCGTTTGTGTCATCCCACATATCAGACACATTATTTACAACAATTTATATATAGTTGCAAACGTACCCTCGACGCGAAAACACACGCTTAAGGTAATTCATGAATTAGTGCTGAAACTCTACAAAGAAAAGAAATCTGAGAGAAATTACAAATAAAAAGTAGAAAAATAAAAATCTACATGACTCTCACATAAATGACCTTATTTTTCTACGTTTTCTTTGTAATTGTCAATCGCTCCAAATAAAGGCATGGAATTTTCACAACGGTGTATATTTACAGATGAGAGTAAATTCACCATTTTTATTTCAGATGGGAAAGGGAAGGTCTGGCGAAAACCATCTTGGTTCGGAGTGGGAAGTTTGGCGTTTGTGGAAGGTTGCGATTATGGATTTAGGAAAAACGATCAAATTCCGGGCACGTTTTCCAATGTGAAATTGTTCGATTGCATCCTATTCGCCTTAGCTACGAGGCTTTCTATTGACATATGTTACCTGGATGGTCTCTCGTTTTTCTCTTTTGCTTTCGTCAGTTTTACTAGGTCGACGTCATCTAACTGGCTCATTGGCATTATCGGGTTGTAGACTTACGTTAATCACTCCTTCGCTTCGCTCAGTTTTGAAACAATGCTTACACTTCAATGCAAACGGTCCTACCCTTACGGTGCTCGATTTCAAAGTCAATCACAATATCTTACCCTTTTATTCATACCGAACATTTCTGTGTACATTTTATCTATAGCTTAATATTACGCACAACCATCATATGTAGAAATTTCGTAGTACGACACCTTCACTGCTGGATAGACTAGTTTCTGTTATCATGTTTCACAGATTACTTACAGGGGAATATCGACAACCTGGAAATTCAGATTTCGGTGAAACAACCTACACGGAGAAAAAAACCGTAATGGTTACGGTGCGCACCGCGATAGTTATAATGAAAAACAAAAACTGCGCAGAACAGCAGTGAGTGCGGTGATGACCGCAATGGTTACGGTTATCACCGATTCTATCGCTGTTTGGCACAGTAAATACCCACTAGCTGAGAAAACTGAACTATTACGGTCCCAACAGGGATCGTTGAGGTTCAAGACCGCGACAAACGCAGCGCGCACGGCTCTCTTTACGTCAGCGCTACCGCAGCGCAGTTATATTGAAAGCATTAAGTAAAGATCCATTCTTCATTTTGCCGGTACTTCCCCTTTTGTTGTGAAAAACCAAATATTTTGGAAAGTCATCAGTTGTTTAATCTTTAATATCATTTTACAACTATTGAATGCATGCAGATTGGGAAATTATTTGTCGTGAAGTAAAATGGTGTTTCGAAATAACTTAACTTATTTCGATAGACTTAAAATTATTGCAAAAAATTTAACATTTATATTTGTTTAATGCTATTATTAAAATAAGTGATTGATTTATGACATTAAATAACTTATCATTTGAACAATAACTTTACTACCCATTAGTATATCCAATAATATGGCTACAATACATCAACAATATGAAATTTTAAGTAATATTATTAATTTATGTAAATAAAGTTAATACATACTCGTAGAACAAAGTCATAATTAAAATAAAATTTATTACAAGCTAAAAATTATTTTTTTCCACATTTGGAGATCCACTAACCTGGTGAGATTCTATAATGAATTTTCTCAATTAAGAAGAATCACTAAAGACCAGATCAGTGTTGCCTATAAAAGTTTCTTTAGTAGGACCGAATCTGAGTTGCGACGTGATCCACGAAAAATTTGGGAGTTTGTTCATCTCAAACAGGGGACTACGCGTATTCCACGGGTGATGCATTGTGAAGGGTTAATTTGCGACAACCCTGAGGACATAGTTGGTGGCTTCACCACTGTGCTTTCCCAAGCATATTCTTCTGTTGTGCGATCTGAGCAATTTGGTGTTGGGTCCTCCGTTACCGATACACTTAACATTTCCTACGTAACTGAGAGTCAGATCTTGTGGAACATTAATAAACTTGGTTCCAATCTGAATGCAGGCGATGACTAAATTCCGGCTCTACTTATTAGGGACTGTCGTACGGTATTCGTCAATCCATTAAGGATTATATTTAATTTGATTCTGCGAACAAGCATTTATCCATCAAAATTGAAAATTACTCGAATTTGTCCAATTTTTAAGAAATGTGACAGAACTGACTTAGAGAATTATAGGCCAATATCACTATTATGCGACTTTTCTAAGATATTCGAGCAGATACTCATCAGTCTCACTTACGCGCATGTTAAATCAAAATTGTCACCTGTTCAACATGGTTTCACACCTTGCAGATCGACCGTAACTAATTTAATATGCCTTACCGAGGAAATTAGCTCCGCTCTCGATGTCTGTGGTCAGTTGGATGTGATATACACAGACTTTGCTAAAGCTTTTGATAGCATCGATCACCGTTTGTTATTGGGTAAACTTAATTACTTTGGGATCAGTGATTGCTTACTTTCCCTATACCGTTCATATTTGACTAATAGGTATGATTATGTCCAGCATAATGGTTTTAGATCATCTGAGCTTCTGGCTACATCCGGTGTCCCTCAGGGATCGAACTTGGGCCGTTACTGTTCCTTCTATTTATTAATGACCTCTTCAACTTATTAACGCATTCGGCATTAGCTTACGCTGACGATTTGAAGATATTCTGTCGTGTTGAAAGCCTTGAGGATACATGTGTACTTCAGGAAAATCTCGAGATTGTATGGGACTGGTGTCAGAGGAATCACATAACACTGAATATTGAGAAGTGCAGCGTAGTGAGATACACTCGTAGGAGAACTACACTGGATTTTGGATACAATATAAATGGTCAAACATCATCGACGAAGCAAACTATCAGAGATCTTGGAGTGTTATTTGATAGCCAACTCACTTTTGTCGAACATATTACCGAAACTTGTCGATCCGCTTCGGCCACCCTTGGTTTTATTCTGCGAAATTCTAAATATTTTAGCGATCCTTGCACCACCAAATATTTGTACTGTTCATTAGTACGCAGTAGATTAGAGTATGCGTCTGTTGTATGGCATCCGAACTACACCTGTCACAAACTCAAATTAGAAAGCATTCAGCGTCGTCTGCTTAAATATCTGAGCTTTAAAGCTACGGGCGCTTATCCGGAACGTAATTGTGACCACGCCTTCCTATTGGGGGTTCATGGATTGATACGCGCAGAGAAATAGCAATAGCTAATTTTCTCCATGGGCTATTGCGTGGCACAATCGACTTTCCCATGTTCTTGGAATTAATTTCAATCAACGTTCCTCGCCTTTCATCTCGGCACTGCGCAACCTTCGTCGTCCCTAGGTGTAGAACCAATTGCATGGTCAGAAGCCCCCTCTATCAGATGTGCAAACTCGCTGACATATATTATATAGATATTTTTTTGATTATAAAGTGAATTATGCATAATCTTTTTTTTGTTTTTCTCTTTATGCGATTTACATTTTTATTTTTATTTGTTGAATATATTATGTTTATTTTATTTTATAATGATATACCCATTCTTTATTTCTATTATATTCTGAAGTGTACACGACCTATGTATGTACTATATGAATGCCTAATTTTGGTTTTATTTTTAAACTGTTTGGCAGAATAAGGACATTTATTTATTATTTATTATTTATTTATTTGTAGTGGTGTAATGATGATTTATTAATGAAATATTACGTAGAGAATCAGTGTTAATTTATTGTACTCATATTATTGCATATGACATTGTAACGTTGAAGTCATTATTAGTACGTCTCAACATAAGAGATTCAGAGCTAATAAATCTTTCAAAGGTGGGACGGAGAAATAGAGCCTGGTATTGTGCGCGCGTATCTCCCAAAATCTTTCACGAAGTATACTTCGAGACAGCCGCCAAAAGTTATACATAGCTTTTGGCGTCACTCTCTTCGTATAGCTCTCATCGCTGCGTGCACAGCGTTAGCGGCGCTCCTGCACCGTGATGTTCGCGGTCAGCACCGTAATAGTTATCGAGAAATCTATCGCGGTGACAAACCGCAGTAGGTGCTGGAAAAACCGTAACCATTGAGGTCATCACCGCAGTCACTGCTGTTTTGCGCAGTTTCTGTTTTTGAGAGAACTCAGTTGCGGTGAGAACCGAAAACGTCGCGGTATTTTTTCTCCGTGTAGACAGGGAAGCACAGGGTCAAATCGAAGAAGAACAAGAAATATTTTTCTACATACTGAACTAGTACTTCGGTATAAGAATTACATATTTATTTTAGCGACTAAATCCTCCGATTTTGGAATACAGCCCTCCAAAAATTTTGATGATGATGATGATTTTATAGTGTTGGTAATACCTCCACAACCAAAATAGATATCCTCTTTTAGAATATAATTTGAATCATATTGAATAGTCTTAAGGATGACGCAAATTATTTTCGGAAAAAATAAATAACGGGGGACCAGATACCCCATACCCTTTTTAAAAATACTTCCTCTTTCTCTATTTATCACAAAAAGTCGGTTTTACCTCAAAAACATTGCTGTATAACAAATTTAGAAACAGTAAAGATATCAGAAAACATTAATAGTTATAATTTTCATTGACTAATACATACATAATATTTATCAGATAGTCATTCGGGAGATTTGATTAACCCGAAAAACATAATTTTTGCATCTCGGGTTTCTAACAACAGAATATGCATCTACTTGTCCTCGAAAGAAACCGTTGAATCTTTCATATCTGCTCATGGAGGCATACAATTGAACGATGCCTTTATTCCACCTCGTAGGCGTGTCGTCAGCTATTGACGTATCTTTGATTTCATTGGAGATAGCTCACAATTTCGACTGGAAAGTTGTCGATGATACCTACTCTTCCCTTCCCTTTACATATCACTGTGAATTTGGACGCAGCTGATATTACTGCCATTTATCCTTCGACTAAATGGAAGATTGAGAAAGAAGGACTTCTTGCGTTTACAAATTACTGTGAATTACACTTTGTCCGCGATTTGAAAGTTTTCACTGCTAAGGTAAAGCTAACATTTTTGTATGATTTTCTCACGCAAGCCGCAGATAAATGTTTAAAGTAAAGGTTCCCTTCAGGGCCCGTCAGAGGCCGCCGCCACCTTGGTGGGATGAGGAGTGCCCGAGAGTCGTGGCAGAACGTAGAATGTTTTTGAGACAATATAAGCAGTGCCCCTCTTTTGAAAATTATATTAAATCCCAAGAAGCTATTGAAAAAGAAGAGGAGCAGCTGGGTCAATTTATGTACTAATCTAAACAAAGACACCCAATCCAGGCAAATTTGGCGAATTATTAAAAAATTTCATAGAGTATCAACACATAATCACTCACTTATAGATGAACAGATGACAGCTTCCGTTCTAGATTCCATAGCGCCTACGACGATAGTAAACAAAAGACCTGTAGTTAATCGCTTTGGCCTTGAGGATTTGTTTCTAACCCATCCTTTCTCGTTAGACGAATTAAATTTAACGTAGTACATCGAAAAATACAGCTCCCGGTTTCGATAGCATCTCTTATAGTATGCTCTCACATTTACCGTTCGTGATTCGCAATTTTCTTTTATCTGTATTTAATGCAATGTGGTTGGATGGCGTGGAACCAGAAGAACTGAAAAGAGTAGTAGTTGTACCCATTCCCAAAGCTAATTGTGATCATTTTCGTCCCATATCGTTATTATCCTGCATTTTAAAAACTTATGAACGCATGATTAAAAGTCGTCTAGAATGGTGGATGCAGAAAAATAACGTACTTCCCGTACAACAGTACGGATTCCGTAATCAACTGAGCACAATTGATGCAGTAACCGATTTAATTACTGGGATTCAAGTGGATTTATCTCGAAATCTATATGTGGGAGTAGTTTTTCTAGATCTCAAGAACAAGCTGTCCATCTTCGATTTGATCATTCCATACTGGGGAAAGAAAAATCTCCCTTGCTTACAGAATTTTATCGACGCATATCGAACTCAAATTATACCATTGGTCAGCCTAGTCTGCCAACAATTAATTACAATCAATATATAATTCCGATTCCAATTTTCTTCCCTCATTATATGGGCTACAGTGTGAAAGATAAAGCACGCCACTTAGAATTAATAAATAATTTGACCGATTCTGCTGTTATCTACATCGATGCCTCCAAATTAAAACGGTAGTGGTTGCGCGATTTTTGATGTTAGCAATAGCATCAGTAGAGCCTTTAGATTAAACAACTTGCTGAATGTTTTTTCCGCAGAAGCTAGAGCAATTTTGGAGGCACTTAGATATATAGAGGAAGTGGGCTTTCCAAAAGTAGTGGTTATATCAGACTCCCAAAGTGTTCTCAATGCACTAAGGCACAGAAAGGGATTTGCTAAAGTCCATCCCCTTATGCTTAGTATAATTACAAAATGTGCTGAGCTCAAACTACAGAATACCAATATAAGAATGTTTTGGGTTAAAAGCCATGTGGGGATCTCCTCTAACGAAGTAGTATCAGCAGCTAGCGACGAAGCCGCAGATCCTAGTATTTACGAAGCGGAAGTTTTAGGTATCCTCAAGAGATTCTTTCTAGAAGAAAAATGGGAAAGTAAGTGGAAAGCCTCATATGCATGTCATCCTACGCAGTATGCTATGATTCACCCCTCGATTTTTCATACACGTTGGCATAGTAACTCTAGAGTGACACGATACGCTTATTCTGTAATTGCCAGACTAAAATTCGGACATGGTTGCTTTCCATGCCATTTATACAAATTAAAGATTGGGGTGGGTGATTTAAACCACCTCAATCTGGCGTGCCGCGTCTATGAGCGCCAAAGACGAAATTTATTTGAGAACTTAGTAGCACTTAAAGTGCCATTACCCACTTCTATGATATCACTACTAGGTTATAACAACATTGACATTTACAGAGCCCTTGTTAAGTTTCTCGTTGACTGCAGGATTACAATTTGATATGTTAAGTTTTTTTATATATAATTTTGAAAATTTGTGATAGTAATGTGACTGATGGGCTTTGATCCCTTGTAATGTAATGTAATGTAATGAGGTGGGGTCTGGCCCAAAATGGCCCTTTGCACTGCGACCACGTTGATCTATTGTGCTTCCCCTTGTTTTTATTTGTTTAATACATCTAGGAACAGGATCAGCTCCTTCAATGGGAGTATTAATAGGTCCTCTTCACTCAGCGTATATGTATGTAGTATTCTGTATATCCTGTGGCCCAGTGCCCCATAATTAGTGATCAAGTGTTCCATTGACTCTTCTTCTTCACCGCAGAATCTGTAAGTGTCCGTGTTGGATAAGTCCATTTTGTGTAGGTGCTTGTTGCAGATATAGTGGCCTGTGAGTGCCCCCATCAGTGTCTTTAAGCTTCTCCTGTTCAGTTTTAGGGCGAGGTCCGCCCTCCTAACATCGAAGCTCAGAAACTTTTTGGAATGTTCCAGCCCACTGGTGTCATTCCAGTGTTTTATTGTGATGGATGCTGTCCATTTCTTTATCTCCCCTTTAAGGAGACCTTTGTTAAACCCAGAAGATGGGGTAGGTCCAGTAAAGTTTCTCTCTGATCCCTTAATGCCAATAAAAAAAAGACTGGACAACATATGCTGCGTTGAGTTGCATTTTCGGCCAGGAGTGGTTAGTGGGAGTCGGTCGTTTTTAATGTACCCATCGCGGGCATTTATAATTACAATTACGTGTCAATGTGATGTAGAAATAAATATTGTTTTTAAACTCGGCGAAATTAAGTTCCAAAACCTTAACTTTCAACGACAACTGGTAGTAAAAGAGCGTGGACGTCCTCTTCCTGTACTCAATATTGAAGTGACCGGTAAAAGTGATGGAAAAAAATTATAAAAGACAATTTGTTGTGGATTGAGTGAACTGTATTTTTATTGTTTGTTCTTTAATAACTACGAAATGTTACATTTATTGATTACTACAAAATAGTCTGAGTTGTCACTCGTTTCTAGGTTATGTTTCTCTTCGAAAAACAATGGCGTAAGCTAGTCCAGGTTCAACTTCGACGACGCTTGCGCATACTTCTTCTCCGCTGTTCTTCGGTTCCTCTCGGTCAGCGCCAATTTCAAACATTCCCCTGGCCTTGGAAGGATTGTACTTACAATTTCGGATTGGGCTGATAGTGGACAGATTTTCGAGAATGACCGATGACGAATTGATGATGCCGTTTACCGTGTAGATGCTAGCCACTCTGCTCACGGAATCCTTTCCTAGATGTAGTTCGATAATCCGTCCTAGTTTCCAGTTCATTGGAGCAAGACCTTCCTTAATTAGGACCAACGAACCCAGCTTCAGTGTATCTTGCGATTGCTTTCATTTACTTCGCACTTGAAGCTCCGAGACAACTTCTTTATACCACCGTACCCAGAAGTGCTGATGGATCTTTTGCAGAAGTTGAACTCGGGTTAATCGACTGTCGGTTACATGTATCACATTGATGCTGGGTGGTGATGGCAAGGGTCTTCCAACCAAAACATGCGCTGGCGTTATTATTATTATTGTGGCTATACACCCCCGAAGGGGTTGAGCCTCCTATTCGGATCTCTAGATCATTACAATTTGGGAGATCAGCCCCTTCTTCTGATTATATGCTTTCACATAATTTCTTCCATAGTTTTCTGTTTTTCGTTTTTTGTTTCCAATTGATGTATCCGGTCCTTCGTATATCCTGCTCCACTTCCTTCAGCCATGTACTCTTCGGTCTTCCTCTCCTTCTTCTGCATCCCGGCTTCCACTCTGTCACATCATATACTACTGCTCCTGGACCCGCTCTCCATACATGTCCGAGCCACCTTGCTCTTGATTGCTTAATTTTTCTCACTACATCCATTTCTATTTCTTGTGCCAATTCCTCGTTCGTCCTTCTTCTGTATTCATTCTCGTTTAGTCTAATTGGTCCCAGGATAGTTCTCATTACTTTTCTCTCCAGGTTCTCCTCATCCTTCTTTGTCATGGACAGCGTTTCTGTGGCATACAGCAGTGTTGGTCTAATTATTGTTTTATAAATCTTCAGTTTGTTGTTTTTGCTTAATGTCTTACTTTTTAATAGCTTTTTATTTGCGTAGAAAATTCTGTTTGTTGTGATTATCTTATCTTTGATTTCTGCTTCACGCTCGCACTTACTGGTGATTGTCACTCCCAGGTATTTGAATCTTTCCACTTCCTCAAAAGCATACTTTCCTATTTGGATTTTCTTGTTTTCGCATTCTCTATCTAGTCTCATTATTTTGGCTTTTTCTTCATTGATTGTCAATCCCATTTTGCTCCCTCTGTAACTATTTCTTCCAGCACCTCCTTCATTTTACTCCTGTTTTTGTTATTAATGTAATGTTATCAGCGTACGCAACTATCTGTTCTCCTCTTGTCCTTAATGTCCCCTTCTTTATCCTTCGGAGTACATATTGTAGAGCCAGGTTAAATAGGGTTGCTGACAGTGCGTCTCCTTGCCTTACTCCTTTATTGAAATCAAACTCTTCGCTGTTGTTTTTCCATTGTCATCATTATTAGCCTCCTCAATTTTGCGCCTATACCCAGCTCCTTTAGCGCTCTTTTTAGTTCATTTCTATTAATGCTATTGAAAGTTTGCTGGAAATCTATGAAAAGCAATTCTATTTCTATTTTGTAATGCTGAGCCTTTCCATTAGTTGTTTTATTGTGTGTATTTCATCTATCGTTGATTTTCCTTGTGTAAATCCGTTCTGATATTGCTCCACTGTGTCCTTTGTTACTTCTGCCAATCTCCTTTGCAGCAGTGTGGATAGCAGCTTGTATGCTGTGTTTTGCAGGGCGGTCCTTCTATAGTTGTTACGCAGCCTCTGGTCTCCTTTTTTATGAATTGCTATTATTTGTCCGCATTCCCAATCTTGTGGCATTCTTTCCTGCTGCCATATTTTTTTTATCAGCTGGTATAGTTTTTCTTTAATTTCTTGTCCTCCATATTTGAACATTTCCATTTTATACCGTCTTTCCCCGGAGATTTCCCATTTCGGCTTTTGTTTATAATTTCTTCTATTTCTGCTCTTGTTGGAATGTCCAACTCCTCTGCTATTTCGTCCACATCTTGCTCTTGCTCATTTTCTACTGGAATCCGTATTTCCTGCTCCGTTAGAAGGTGCTTGAAGTGTTCTTTCCATATTTGCTTGTATTCGCGTTCAAGCTCTGTAACTATTCCTTCTTTGTTTCTTATTCCCTTTATTTTTCCCTTGTATACTTTATTGCTTTCCCCTATTTTCTTGTAAAATAACTTCGTATTATTTTTTCTATTTTCTACTTCAATTTCCTTTATTCTGTCATCCATCCAGTTTATTTTTGTTTTTCTTACTAACTTTTTGCATTCCCTTCTGATTTTTTCATATTCTTTTCTGTGCTCTTCTCTCCCGTTGTTTAACCAGGTCAATTTTCTTTTGTTTCTTCTTTGCGTAAGGTTTTTACATTCATCATTATACCACTCATTTGACGTCCTCCTCTTTTCTTCTCCCAGGATTTCTTTTGCTGCTTCGCTGACACAATGTTTTATTCCGCCCCATTCCGTCTCTATGTCATCTTCATCCTCCAGATTTACTTTGTTTTGCACACTTTTTTCATAGTTACGTCTTACTTGTTCTATAATCAATTTAGACGTATCCCATCTACACCTTGGGCGTCTGCTTGTCCTATTTCTCTTTATTTTCAGTATGACTGTTGCTATTACTATGAAGTGATCAGAGTCAACATCGGGTCCTCTGTATGATCTTACATCTGTTATTGAGGATTGCATTCTTCTGGCGCTAAAGGAGTCAAATCGGTAAGTTCTGAGGATAGTGGGAATAGTGGACGGGAGTTTAACGTAGCTTCGATTTGACTGAATAATGTAAGCAATTCTTCGAATGTAAATGCGATATTACCGATTACCTGCCTGAAGTGATGTTTTGCAGATCGAATTCCTGCTTCCCATAATCCCCAGATGCGACGAGTACGCGAGAATAAAATGCCACGAAATTCCTTGAGTTGATAATAAATCTTGTATGCGTGTTTTAGATTGTGTCAAAAATTTCACGATCCGTCGTAATTCGCGATCGGCACCAACAAATGTAGTGCCGTTGTCCGAATGAATGTGTGCTGGTTTTCCACGGCATGCTATGAAACGTTTCAAGCAAGGAATAAACGCATCCACTCTCATATCAGATACAACTTCAATATGCACACACTTTGTTGCGAAGCGTATGAAGATGCACATCCAGCATTTTGTCGTTTTTGCACCTCTACCGCGCCTATCTCTTATAGGAAAAGGACTACACCCTCTGTCCCAAAAGTAACCGCAATGCGTCTATAAATCAGAAACCAGTGGCGTCATCTCTTGATAGTTGATTGATTATTGTAGTGGGACTCTTCCTTACCAACCTGACAAATTTTCATGACATTTGGTGCATAGTCAGCTGATGCATCACGCATCCTGTGAGAGTGTTTTTCGTAAACGGTCAGAAAATGAGTCACGAACAACGAGTCAATATTAAGTTTTGTTTTAAACTTGGGAAAACTGCAACCGAGACGTATGAAATGCTGCAAATTGTTTATGGCGACGATTGTTTGTCGAAGAGGCAAGTGTTCGAGTGGCATCGACGATTGAGTAAAGGCAGAGAAGATGTTAACGATGACGAAAGAGCCGGTCGTCCTTCGACAACTTTGGTCGAGGCAAATGTGGAAAAAGTGCGCGAATTTGTGAAAATTTCGAAGAAATCGTCAGTGAGATTTATGGAAATGGAGCTTGGCATCCCTAAAACAACTATTCAGCGCATTTTGACTGAAACCCTTGGTTTGAAGAAAGTCAATTCGAAGTTTGTTCCGCACAAATTGACCGACGACCAAAAACGCTTCGAATCGAACACTCCAAAGACATTATTGCACGAGCCCGTGCAGATGAAAACTTCTTGAAAACGATTGTGACTGGTGACGAGACGTGGTGCTTTCAATACGAACCAGAAAGCAAACGTCAAAGCGCAGAGTGGAGGTCACCAGAAGAAGGAAATCCGAAAAAATCACGAATGGAGAAGTCGAAAATCAAGTCAATGCTGATTTCATTCTACGATTCGAAGGGAATTATCCATAAGGAGTTCGTTCCATACGGCTCAACGGTTAATGGTGCATATTACCTCGATGTTATGAGGCGTTTGCTGGGTCGCATTCGTCGTGTTCGGCCCGAATATCGCGAGCCAGGCAGCTGGAGATTACTGCACGATAACGCACCGTGTCATCGAGCAACGATTGTCACCGATTTTTTGGCGAAAAATGAAATATATTCGATACAGCACCCACCGTATTCGCCTGATCTGTCCCCATGCGATTATTTCCTGTTCCCTCGTCTTCATTTGAAGCAGAAAGGAGTTCGTTATGCATCCGTAGACGCCATTCAAAGATCGACGACCGGCATCCTAAAGGCCATCCCAGAGATCGACATGAAAAAGTCGTTTGAAGCACTCGTTGACCGTGCAAATCGATGTATTGTAGCACATGGAGAATATTTCGAATAAATACAATGATTTTTGTGGATATAACATACATAGCGTGCTTTATTTCGAACTATTGCGGTTACTTTTGGGACAGAGGGTGTAGTGTAATCTATGCCTGTCGCACAAAACTTGGCCAGCAGTCGTCCCTTATGTGTGCTAATAAATGTTGCGGACCGCAATGCAAAAGTTCAAGGTGCGCATGGTGGAACAGAAGCTTGGTTAAGTTGTGATTTTTACAAAGGATAATCGGGTGCCTTTTGTTATAACCGAACTCGGAATTACCTAATTGTCCGCCCATTCTAATTAAACCGTCTGAGTTTAGGTATGGATTTAGATTAACCAACTTTTCTAGCAATTTACCGTCACATAACACCCTATGCTCAGTTGCAAAAGACGTCCTTTGTGCTAGTTTCAAAAGTATGGTGAACGCTTCGTTAATTTCTATTATCGTTAAAGTGTTTAGATTTCGCTCGTGTTTCCTTAATTTACAATTTTTAATAAATCGTAAAACGTACGCAGTGGATCTTTTAATCGGTTTAAACTAGAGAATTTACTAAAATCTATAACGTGTATAATTTCATGCGATAAAAAATGATTTAGATATTCGTCGCAGTTCGGGCAAACAAGTAGTAACAAATTTAGACGTTTGCCAGTTGCCTTCTGAAGGATGCAACTAATTTGGGCCATGCCACCATAGTGAATTATTTAATGTCAGATGGATATTTACCCTGTGATGCGGCAGGATTCTCACTTGTAACGACACGACGCCATTCAAATGTATTTGTAGTATCTTGTATTTCAGGTACTCGATGATTTACAAAGGTTTTCAACTCATTCCAAGATAAAACTAAAATCTTCTTGGAACCAGAATTTTCGAAATTTTCATCAAAATTAATTGTTTTACTCGGTTCGCATTTTTCGTCAATGTTTTGTATTAATTCCCTTTTGTTGCTCTGCCATTTTCCTAAATTACATCCATATTCTGCTAGTCGACAAAGATCAAGAGCCTCGCTTATCGAATTGATACCGGATAAAAGATCATCCACATAAAAATTGTTTTTAATTCTACTTGCGATTGATGGTACTTTACATCCAACTCCACATTGCTGTAAACAACGAATTGCCAGGTATGGAGCTGATTTCATGCCATACGTTACTGTGTTTAACGAGAATGTCTGGATGGGATTTGACGACTTATCTCGCCATAAAATTGTTTGCAATGATCTACTTCTCGTACCCACACTTGTAGATACATTTTCTCAATATTTGCTGATAAAATATGCTTCCGAAATCTCAATAATATTGCAAAGAGATCGTTTTGAGCTATAGGACCAACTGCTTGTATGTCATTTAGTGTAAAACCCGAGGTTGTGCACGCCGAAGCGTCAAATACAACCCGTAGACGCGTAGTCGTATTCTCTTGCTGAAAACGCTATGATGCGGCACAAAGTATGAGTTTGTGTGAGAAACGTTGTTTTCTAACTGATTGTGAGACATATGACCTAAATCGCGGTATTCTTCCATGAAATTAACATAATTCCTTTAACTCCTATTTGTGTTTAGCCTTCGCTCTGGTAATAAAAATCTATTTCTTGTGAATCCCCTAATTGATCCAATGTCCGCTTGATCGGGATTGACACAACGAATCGACCATCGGTTAGTTGTATCTAAAAGTGTTTCTCACATTCGGTTTCCTCTAGAACCTTCCAATTTGGAACTTTTCCCAGTTCCCAAAATTTCCGAATGATTTTCTATTGTACTTCAGTGGCAACGTGTCCTCGCATAGGCGTTCACCGCCCGCTACTATCTATCCGAACTCAGTTTCATGAAACACCGGATTACGAAATTTATATGGCCGTTGCGAATCGTATCTCAAAACACGTCTGATTCAATTTTATTGCCATTGTAAAACTCTGGATCTGCGAATTGTATATTATCAGGAATCTTAATTTGATCCTTAATGAACGTTTTGAAGTAAAACAAAACACGTAAGATTAGTTTGAAAGTTCGTATGTAATGAACGGAGTTCAACATTACATTTTGCTGTAATTTCTGAGGACGTATTACTAATACCTATAACGCTCTAGGTTGTCTTTTTTACATGAATGTTTAACCCACAGATTACCTACAGATTTCCAAATAAATACAAAAAGTTATCCGCTATAGTTATCTTTGTTTACCTACTTAACAAGATTATATGCTTCTTCTTTGTCAGTATACATCCAAGGTTTGGCAGGTGGCGCGATAATTTTCCGGGATTCGTTAAGAATCGACCACAATCGTAGACAATCGTACTTATTCTTATTTGTTGTTTTAGTTGCTCTATGATTTGTTGTTATTAATACGTGGGCGCTGAATTAGCGCCGGTTTACGTTGTTTTTGATATTTTTATTCGCTATTTTCCACCGTTTTTTCACCGTCTTGTACCGAGTTTCATCGTCGAAATGAGGAACAAATGTGTTTTGTGCGGGTAGAGATGTATGGAGGTTCCAAATATGTGCCGCTTTCCGAGGAATTTTGAAAGATACGTATTAGTTTGTATACATAACCTTAAATGAAAGAAATAGTTCTAAAATTATGTATCTTTAATAAAATTTATAGAAAATCAAAATTCTAGATTGTAAGGAGGGCAAAATAGAATAGAATATATAGTTAATGAAAACAAATATAATTATTGTAATATAGTAGATACTAATTGTATCGATAGGTCGATAAGTTGACATCTGACATGTAGGGATAGTGAATGTAAAAACAGTGAAATAAACATCATTATCTAAATACTCGTTTTAATACGGAAACACTATAGATTATTGGCGACGTGGATAAAGTCGGAAGAAGAGAATAAATTTGGAAAAACAGGACAGGGAAAATGGGTACCCCAGAATTAGAGAAATTCAACTGTGTTGGATTACCGGCTGAAACTTCTTCGAGATTGATGAGATGGAAAAGAGCGTTGAAAATTTGTATTCAGAGCAAAGGTATTACAGAAGTAAATAGGAAGAAAGCTTTATTACTACATATGGCAGGCATGGATGTACAGGATATATATTTCTCATTGTTGGCAAAGACACCTTACGTAAGCGACGAATGATCTAATCAAGACGAGTATACGCATGCAATTAAAATCCTGACCGAATATTTTACGCCCCAAATTAATGTGCCATATGAACGACATTTATTTCGTACTTTGCAACAAAAACCAGATGAAACTGTTTCACAATTTATATTGCGATTACAGCAACAGGCAAAACAATGTGACTTTAGAGCTATGCTAGATGAGCAAGTCCATGATCAAGTCATAGAAAAATATACAAACCCAACCTTACGAAGGAAGCTTTTAGAACAAGGACCACAATTAACACTGGAGAAAGTCCAAGAAATTAGTAGAATTATGGAGAGTGCAGAAAGTCGAGTGGAATTAATGGAGACTGGGTCAAAACACGTCAATCGATTAATTAAACAGGTGTGATAAACCAGACCATAAAAGTTGTGGCAAACACTGCCCTGCTCGGAAAAGTAAATGTAACAAATGTGGAAATCGAAACAAAATACACCAGGTAGAGGAAGAAGATTATGTATTTACAATTCATTGCATAAGTCATCTAGAAACAGATGTGGAAGTAGAGGTTGGTACTGTTAAATTAAATATGTTAATAGATTCAGGCTTGTCATGTAATGTGGTAGATGCACAGGGATGGGAATATCTGAAAAGGAATAGGGTAAGGTGCACATCAACAAAAAGTAAAAACTTTAAAACCGTATGGTAATACACAACCACTAAAGGTGAAAGGAAAATTTAACACTACGATTAAAGCACTGAATGGTAAGGAAAGCGATGCGGAATTTTGTGTAATAGAAGGAAAAGGAATACCACTTTTAAGTAAAACAACATCGATCAAATTAGGACTACTGAAAATAAGACATAATATAAACACATTACGAAATTTAACTAAATTGAATAAAATTACAGACGTTCAAGTGGAAATACTGATAAGAGAAACGTCCAATGTAATAATTTCCCCATATAGACGAATACCAATTGCTTTACAGAGCAAATTGGAAGTAAAATTACAAGAATTGGAGGACATGAACATTATCGAGAAAGTTGAGAATCCAACAAGATACTGTTCCCAAATTGTCATTGTACCTAAAGATAAAAAGGATATATGAATATGTATCGACATACAAAAGGTAAATGAGAGCGTGATTCGAGAAAGACATCCAATCCCTACAATTAATGATCTAATCACTGATCTGGGAAAAGGATGTAAATACCTCTCAAACATAGACATTAAGTGGGCATTTCATCAGGTTGAACTGCATCTAAATTCAAGACCAATAACAACATTTCAAACACACAAGGGTATGTACCAATATAAAAGGTTAATGTTTGGTATTTCAAATGCTCCAGAATTATATCAGAAGTTGATGCAGCATATCCTACAGAAATGTCAAGGTATCTTTGTATATATTGATGATATTCTAGTATATGGGCATTCAAAAGAAGAACATGACATAAGATTACAGAAAGTTCTAGACTCTTTAAAATCTAGAAACATTTTGTTAAATAATGAAAAGTCTGTTTATGGAGTAAAAGAGTTACAATTTTTAGGGCACACACTAATAGAGACAGGTATAAAAGCTGATCGGAGTAAAGTTCAAGCAATTAAAGACTTTCGAAATCCTGAAACAAAAGAAGAAGTAGGAAGTTTACTAGGAATGATTACCTATGTTGGTCGTTATATACCAGAGTTATCAACTGTAAGGAATCCATTAAGGGATTTAATAAAAAGTAAGGTTTTTAGGTGGGACAAGATCCATGATAAGTGTTTCAGCAAAATCAAAGAACTGCTGTGTAATGAACGAGTATTATTATTATGATCCAAATGCCAAAACAAAAATAATTGCAGGTGCAAGTCCAGTAGGCTTATGAGCTGTACTGATACAGGAACAACAGGGTGAGAACAGAATTAGAACAGAATAGAATTTGCCAGCAAAAGTTTGACGCCAATTGAAAAACGATACTCACAGACTGAGAAAGAGGCACTAGCTTTAGTTTGGGCGTGTGAAAAATTTCACATGTATTTATATGGCAAAAGGTTTAAACTAATTACAGACCATAAAAGCCTAAAATTTATATTTTCACCAAAATCAAAACCAAACTTACGAATAGAACGATGGGTTCTTAGATTGCAAGCATACGATTATGAAGTTACGTACTGTGAAGGGAAAAAGAATATAGCTGATTGCTTATCCAGATTGATAAAACCAGGAGAAAAACCGGAAGAAATGAGCACAAATGTGGAAAAGTACATAAATCACTTATTTGAATATATTAAACCCAAAGCTACTACAAAAGAAAAACTAATGGAAAAGTCCAAAGAAGACGAACAATTAAAGAAACTAAGAAGAGCAATAAACACAAATATCTGGGAAAAAGAACGAAAGACTTGAAAATTTAAAAGAAGAGCTGTGCGTCATGGGAGATATCGTGTTACGAGGGACAAAGATTGTAATGCCGTCACAATTAAGGAAACGAATACTACAATTGGCACATGAAGGTCATCCAGGAATACTACAAATGAAAACTCGATTAAAAGTATATTGGCCAGGAATCGACAATGAAGCAGAAAAATTTGTCAAATGCTGTCATGGTTGCCAACTGGTGAATAAGTACAGTAAGCCGGAACCAATGATTCGAAAGCGACTACCAGAAAATCCATGGAACTTAGCAGCGGATTTTATGGGTCCACTTTTAATCGGAAAACATTTATTAGTTATCATTGATTACTATAGCCGATTCTTTGAAGTAGAGGTTATGGAAAGCATTACAACTGAAAAGTTAATAACGAAGTTAAGACCAATATTTGCACGGTTTGGTATTTCAAAAACATTAACTACGGATAATGGGAGACAATTCACGAGCAACGAATTTGAAACTTTTTGTCAAGAACTGAACATTCATCATAGGAAAACAACACCATTGTGGCCTCAAGCAAACGGCGAAGTTGAACGACAGAACCGATCATTACTAAAAATGCTCAGAATCGCTCATGAACTAGGAAAAGACTGAGAAATTGAATTATATGACTATCTACTGATGCAGAGAACTACGCCTCATTGCACTACAAAACAAAAATCACCAGCTTTTTAATAGAAAGATAAATTGTAAATTACCGACATGTACCGAAAGTGATGATAGTGTAAGAACAGATGAAGAACTTAGAGACAGAGACTGGATTAGCAAGATGAAAAATAAACTCGCCGTTGATGAAAATCGACATGCGGAGGAGAGCACGCCGAAGCCAGTAGATTGTAAAGATTGTAAAACAGCAAAGAGAAAACTACTATCTACACAATACAACGTACAACCATGGATGCGGCTGTTTTAATTCTACAGAAGTAGACAACTGTTGAACTGTTGAAAATGCGCAATTAAGTACATATTGAAAGAATTTCGTAATTGAATTCTCACATGTACGAACATCTAACATCCGTGCTTATATAGAGCTTCTATAGGAATGAAAACTACTTCACAAAGTCGCACTGATGAGCGGTAAGACCGCGAAACGCGTCTGCGAATGGTGAAAGTAGTTTTCTAATTACGCACAATTTTCCCACGGTGGGCTAGCCGAGCAGCGCCATTGCAGCTACCTCAGGAGTTTGTGGCAAAACAGTTGTCTACTTTTGTAGAATTAAAATAGCTGCGAAAATGCGCAATTAAGTACATATTGAAAGAATTTCGTAATTGAATTCTCACATGTATGAACATCTTACATGCTAGCAAGTATTTACATGTTAATAATTTATTTGGGATTTTCCCACCCTTCCTTTAACATCAAAACATAACTTTTCAAATTTGTTTATTAACGCTCTCAATTAGCGACATAAATTGTTTTTCCGATTGCCATATAGAAGTGGAAATAAAACTTTGGTTGGCTTTAATAAACGCCAACTGTTGAGGTTTACTCAAATACACCTTTTGGGCGTCTAGCACAGATTGTGTATCGCTATCAAGATCCATAATAATTGTCTTTATTTCTTCATAATGGTTTGCATGAAAAATAGCAGCTTCCAACCATGTTCCCCATCGTGTGATTACTGGTTGAGGAGGAAGAGGAATACCGGGTAGATGTTCTTTGTAAAACTGAACTCTTAATGGAGCCTTTAAAAACACTTTCTTAACACTACTAATTAAAGTATTTACCAAGGGAAAATGGTTTCTGACTTCTTCTGCAACACGATTTAGTCCGTGCGCCAAGTAAGTTGTGTGAATTAAATTTGGGTAAAAGATTTTCAAGTTGCAAGCTACCTTCACCTTTTTCTTAAGGTTCTCTCGTCGGGAATATTATATTTGCTGGTGTACTTTTGCAAAAATAACTTGACATTTAAATTGTTTATTTTATGTAGTGCAATATCTGCCGAGACAAACATTAGGCACAAATCTTTAGTAAATTGTTTTTATATTAAAATCATCAGCAGAATACGGAATATCAGATATTCCGTATTGTGCTGATGATATACGAAAAATACGCATGAAATATACATCTCATTTTACTCATTTTAAAATAAAATTATTTGTCGAAGCGTTGTATTGGTGATTTTGTTAAACATCGTTTAAAAGCAATAGATTAATAAGAGGAAATAAACTTAAATTTTACTTACAATCTTGCTGCATGCTACGCAAAATACTTTTTCTCCATCCATACGCAATTCTGAATAAGGTGCAATCCATCCAGGCACAGTTGCTATTTTCGGCATTTTTGCTATTATAATTAATAACAACCCACAAGTTTACACTTCGAAAACCCAACGTAAAATGACATTTAAAATAAATAAGATTGCCTTCGAATATGGGAATAAATTTCTCCGAATAACAAAGAAACACCTGTGCTCTTAATTTTCTTTTAAAATGTATTTTTGTATTTATTTAGAAGTTTCAGGGAATTAGCTTTTCCTTGAATTCTGTCCCGGTCTAGATGTATGGGAACAGCATTAATAAATTTTTGGAAGCGCTTATCGGAAAAGTATCGAGAAGAGGCTTCACAGAATGCTATTTTTAATTTAAAGAGGGCTGTTTAACTCTTTGTTTGTTACAACCACGACATATTTTTAGTAATGCCCATCGTATAATAAATTACATCCAATAAATAAATAAAACTCGGATACTTCAAATATGCTGAATTACTACAAAATATGCAAATAATATACAAAATGCATGTATTATGCAAATATGCAAATTTATGCAAACTGCATATTATCCGGCCTTTAATAATCACATTTAATATTAATTTAAAATTCCCGCTAATAATTTTAAATTTCGCGGCTAATTGATATCTAGCGCCTTTTACTCGTGTGATTAACTATTTTCACAATTGCCGTAGACAATAGAACTTATGAAATTGAATTTTGTGGTGAAAGTGTATTTACATTCTGCTGTATATTTTCATTCCCTCCGTATGATGTTTATGGTTACACCGTAAATTTAGTAGAAGACTCTTTCGTAATTACTTCAATGTTGAATAATGATTTAATATGGTTGTTTACGAATAACCGTTTATTACCATATCTATTCTTTAAAACGTTCCACGCAACACCGTATTTTTCCGCGGTAAACTCCAATGATTGTATGGGAATCGCTATGAATTAGTGATTCAGAGATCACGAAATTCTAACCACGCATCGTATGTTCCCTCGAATTTGGGGATATCAATTGTAGAAAGACGCATTCCTGTAAATGTACTATCTGTATTGTTTACCGCATGATTGTTTTCCGTATTGGCAACCCCGTTTGGAAACATAACTTTCGCTTTCGTAATTATTTCGTAGTAATCGTTCTCGAACGCATCTCTTTTATCTACTTCCGCTATTATATCGTCCATTGGCAACTCTATTTGCGTCTGAATTTCATCAAACATTTCGTATAATTTTTCGAATTTTACTAATCGTATTTCTAATTCCGTAATCGCATTTTCATTCGAAGAAGGCATGGTAAATTCATTTAAGAATTTTCGAAAACAGGTAACACGAGATTTCAAGTTACCTCGCTTTCGTCGTAATAAACTTAAGGGCGTATTTGGAAAGCGCCACTTCCATAACTTCGGAAACTGAATTGAACTAATGTTTTATGCTCATACTTTGGAATTAGATAGAATAGGTAGCGCTAGCACGTATTCTTACCACTATGACAACATTCGTGTAGCATTCGCATTATGTCGTATACAATCGGTTTCCATTGTATTTAGTTGTGGTATTTATTGTTCGGTTTTACTTTATATATGTATATATTTGCATTGGGTAATGATTGGGTGTGATTTATAAGTTTTTATGTAATTTAAATAAAATTATTAATTCAACCGCACCGGATTGAGGAAATAATATCATTATTCGCAGGTCCGCGAATAGAATATATGTAATGGCCAAAATGTTTACAGGGATCGAGATATTCATTCAAATATATCGATGTTTATATATCATAATCCTAAATATCGATACACTTGTTACTATATATCAAAAAAATATCGATATTAGGTGGCGTTTATGTTTTGTTTTCTCCCAAGGTAACATGGTTATTCTACGGCTATATATAATATAAGCACCAGTGCATGTTTTTCGTCAAGACCGTCTTATAACATATATTGAGTTAAAAGCATAAATGCAGTAGTTCCACATTTGTACAGAGAAACTGTGCAATATTTGGGCACGTCAATTCGGTATGAACGATTATTCTAGAAGGCTGGAGCCACTGCTACAAAAACTTGAAATCGGCAAACTGGAGTAACATAAGACGCAATAGGAATACCAAGGAAAGCCCACGCACTCTTTGGATACAGCCGCTTCGTCGCCGCTTTAGCAGAACCGCCGACTTTGCGGAAATAGTTTATAAATTATTTGAACGCATTGTTATCAGACATTCGTATAATACACATTCGTATAGTACACATTCGTGTATTAACGTTAGTACAGGTTTCACCCTTTTGTTTTCCAAATTATAACTTTGTAATTAGTGATTGAATTGTCTCAATAAATTTCTTCTTTTTAAAAACAGTAATAGGCGCTAGCCTGTTATAATTCTGGTAAACGACTTGTGAAACCGTTGTTTTTTGTTCCAGCTTCTGATGACCTTTTTTAATTTTTTTATATATACGAATATAGGTATTGTACTTTAAAAACCCATTCAAATGTATAAAAATGAAAAGGTATTCGGACCAAATAGTAAGTATAATAGTGTATAAAATACTCATAAAGAAATATGTGTTTCTGCCACAAAAAGAAAACAAAAGAGACAGATTTACTAATATAATAATTAGTATTCAAAGTTTAAACATAAATTTGCCCCGTTATTTTAGGTTGAATTAAAAATTCAATGGGATGTTAAGTTACCAATACGCTACTTAATTTTTTTGTATGAATTGGAACGAAATACTAAAATAAAATATTATCAATATTGGAAATAGGATAATTTCTTGAATTGATACTTATGTGAAACTTAATTAATTATCTGTAGAAGAGGGAAGAAATATATAGCCTTCTTTTAATGTTCGTTTGTACATAAATAAACACCACATAATTTCGACACGTTTATTCCGTCATGTTCATACATAATCTATACATAACCTACTTCTCTCGCGACTAACTACATTTCGTCGTTCCCTACAAACTGGCCAGTACTGCCAACTTAAAATTACGCAGCAAATTTAAATTTAAATTTCTGAATACTACATATCCTATTTTAATATTAGTAATTTTTTGCGTAATAAGCACGATCAATGGGCATTCAAGGTAAACGAAAAATGTATATAATCATTACTTCAGTAATTGTTTTACTTGTCTTTCAATTGTTTTTAATATTTTACTACACTACTGCATAAATACCATACGAAAAAATAGTTTTTATATATTTTTTTATTTGCTGTTTAAGAAAAATTATTATTTTAGTATATTTAAATCGAATTACATCCCAAAATCTTATCTTAAATGTGTTCACAAAATTAATATTAACAATACCGCCCTCTTTTCAATAATTGCTGAACTACTAGGACCGCATTAAAATTAGGTAACTGTAGTAGGTACGTTAAGCATATGAGAATTTCGTATTTCCAATTGTTTATGAAAACGCTACTTTAAATAATTACTATCTTGTTAAAAATAGTTTTATATTTCTATTACCGAGTGTAAATGCCTATTAGTAGTAAGAAATGCATGTACACTTTCAATTATTTGTCACTTTTCTATGCCCAAAATATAGGTTATTTTTGGGAATTATTTGTGAGAACCTAAGTAATTATTCATCAATATAAACTAGGAGGGGAACAGATACATGTTTCCTCTTTACGTACATGTATAATTTGTGAGCAAAAACTTACTCCCTTTGATATCCAATTAGAAATGAGTAGCCCGCCTTAGCGCGTGTTGTCAACACGTTTCCAAACGCAACCTTAACTCCGTATTTTCCGTGTGTTACATACTTAGAAAAGGAATAGGAACTTACAGTTAAAGCAAACGCCAATTTTCCAACGCAGTCTCAAATAATAGGTGTCCCCACGCTTTTTGTCGCTTTCGTTTTTTCGTAACCATTCGTAACCTCAAGACTTCCTTCTTCGCTAGTGCCTTTTATTCGCCTCGCTGGACCATGTTGTGGATTGAGTGGACTGTATTTTTATTTGGTCTTTAATAACTAGGAAATATTACATTTATTGATTACTAGAAAATAGTCTGTGTTGTCACTCGTTTCTACGTTCCTCTTCGACAAACACTGGCGTAAACTCGTCTATTGTAGGTTAAACGTCGATGACGCTTGCGTATCTTCGTGTGTTCGGTTCTCTCGCTTCTTCTCCGCTGCTCTTTGGTTCCTCTCGGTCGGCGCCAATTTCAAACACAATTTAATAAAGACATATCTTCGTAATAATTGGATTTGTGGCTGTGGCAAAATAAACGGTTTTTTGGGTTTCCATGTGCATTGTTCGGACTACGTTTGTGACTACGAAGAAAAAATTGGCGAAAAAAGGTAGTGGTTTGAGTACGTGATTTAATACATTTAAACGAAAAAGTGAAAAACATGAAACAAGCCGTGCGTAATCAAATAAAATTTGCATTATTTGGGAAAGTGTATATTAGAGCTGCACTTGATTTTACTTATTGGATAAATATACAAAAGCACAACGAGGAAGTAACGAACAACAGGTGTATATTATCAAAATTTATTGACTCTATAAAATTTTGTGGAGCTTTCAAGCTAGTCTTGAGAGGACATGATGAAAGTACTTACTTACTTACTTAATCCTGAAACCCGTTTGACCGTGAAGTTGTCGGGTTGTGTGGAGTTGAATTTTCTGGCACCCTGTTCCATACTTGTCTCCACTCTTCCCTCTCCCTGCATCTTGTTCTCATATCCTCCCATTTCTCTCTCTTTGCCTCGTATGTACTTCGTACTTCTTGCTCCCATGTCTTCCTCGGTCTTCCTCTTCTCCCATTTCCCATTTCTTCGTATATTTGTCTTGCCAACCTTTCTTCGCCCATTCTTATAACATGGCCAAGCCATCTTAATTGCCCTTGCTGTATTGTTATTTCGATTGGCTCTATCTTGAGCTCCTGTCTGTATTCTGCGTTCTTTATCCTATCCAACTTAGTTTTATTTTTTATTCGTCTTAGGAACTTCATTTCTACGCTGTTCATCCTACTTCTTTGTCTCTCGTTTGTAGTCCATGACTCGTATGAGTGTGTCAGTACTGGTTTCACTACCTTGCGGATCACTTCTGCCTTTACTATCTCTGGTATTTCTTTGTTGTTTAAGAATACTGTTTTTATCATGTTGTAAAGTTTTGCAGTTTTTGATATTCTTTCATTTATTTCATCTTCCAAGGACCCCTCGCTGTTAATAATCCCTCCCAGGTATTTAAACGCGTTAGTTTGTTCTATTCTATGTCCTTCTATTTTTATATTATGTCTTAGACTTTCTCTGCTTATTGCCATTGTTTTTGTTTTGTCTATATTAACTTCTATGTTTATTTCTTTTAATTGTTCATTTATTATATTGACATTTTCTTGCAGATGTCTCTCCGTGTTTCCTAATATCACCATATCATCCGTATAGCATAACTCAGTTATTTGTATTTTCTCCATTTTCCACTATCCTACATTATATGGCTTCAGTTGGTGTTTACACTTCTTAATCGCTTCGTCCAACATTATATTAAATAATAAGGGGCTCAGCGCGCAGCCTTGCTTTAGTCCATTTCTACATATAAACGTCTCTGATTTTTCATTTCTTACTCTAACGTAGTTTCTTGTTCTGTAGTATGTGCTCTTTATACACTCTATTAATTCCTCATTCACACCTCTTGTCTCTAACGTTCTCCATACATCATTTCTCCTTATACGATCGAATGCTTTTATTATATCGATGAAGCATATATGTATTTCTCTGCCTGTTTTTATTACTTTTTCTATTACTTGTCTTAAAATAAATATTTGATCTTGAGTCCGTCGTCCCTTCCTAAATCCGCATTGTGTTTCTTCTAATGTATGTTCTATTTCTTTCCTAAGTCTACTTTCTAATATCCTTCCATATAATTTCCCTACTATGCTACCCAGGGTTATGCCTCTGTAATTTGAACACTGTTGACTATCTCCCTTTTTGCAAATTGGGCATGTAATTCCTATTCTCCAATCCTCGGGTGTCACTTTTTCCATTCTGACCTCGTTTAGTAGTTCCAGTAGTTGTTTTAATCCTAGTTCACTAAGTCCCTTTATCATTTCCACAGTAATTTCGTCGTGTCCCGGTGCCTCTCCGTTCTTCATTAGCTGTATGGACTTTTTTAATTCTTCCCTTGTTATGTCCTGTTGTACCTGCCCGTCTATAAAATTCTTTTGTTGATATATTCGCTCTAGTTGTGTGTTTTTCTCTCCTTCTGTTTGTAGTAGTGTCTGGAAGTATCTTTTCCATACTTCCATTATCCTGTCTTCTTCAGTCATTACCTTACCGTTTTCATCCTTCATGTTCTTCAATGTATATTGTTTTGGCTTCCTCATATTTTTTATCGCTCCATAGAAGAGTCTTTGATTTTCTTGGTAGTTTCTAGTAATTTTCTCTCCAAGTTCTCTCCAGGATTTTTCTTTGCTTACCTTTATTAATTCCTTCACCCTTTTCCTCTTCTTCTTGTATTCCTCGCAATTTCTTACATCTTTTGCATTTATGTGAGCTTTCCATGCTGCTTTTTTCTCCTTTACTGCTTCTTTTATATCTTCTGTCCACCATGCCGTACTTTTTCTTTTCCTGTTTATTAGTTTTGTTACTCCGCAACTTCCTCTTGCTGCTTTTATCATGCCTTCTTTAAGCTTTTTCCACTTTTCTTCTATGCCCCTTATCGTCTGCGTTTTCCCTAACTCTATGTCTAATATTTTCTGGTATTTCTTTTCTATTTGTGGTTCCCTTAGTTTGTAGCAATTAATCTTTCCTTTTACTATTTTTCTCTTTTTATCCTCTTTTTCCTTTAGTGTTATTTTCCATTTGCTCAGCAACAGATAGTGGTCGCTTCCGATTTCCGCTTCTCTATTTACCTTTACATCTCTCACATATCGTCTAATACCCCTGTTAGTCATTATGTAGTCTATAATAGATTTTTCATTCCGAGATGGTTCTTCCCTTGTATATTTATGTATCCATGTAGTTTGAGTTTACTATACTATTTCACTAACCTCGCTTTATGTTTCAAAAACGTATTACTATTCACTGCTTTGGTAAAAATGTCTGCTATCATCTCTTCTGTTGAAAGGTATTCAATTTCAATTAGCCCATCTTTCACCGTTCCAGTATTTTTTATTAACGTGATTGCACTTTGATTGTCCAATTTCAATTTTATTTTAACCGTTTCACTAACAATTTCTTCTAATAACGTTTTTAAAAACAATAGTTCTTTAACACAATCGGCAGCTGCGATGTACCCCGCTTCGGTGCTTGATAGCGCTACCACTGGTTGTTTACGTGAACACCAACTGACGGTTCCACCGCAGAAATATATAACATACCCTGATGTACTTTTTCTCGTCTCGACATCTCCTGCAAAGTCTGAATCACTGTAACCAATTAGTTCATATTGTCCATTTTCACTAGCTCTATTGTACACTATGCCATTAAGTTTGGTTGATCCTAAATACCTCATTATTCTTTTAACATTGCTGACGTCTATTCTCGAAGGATTTTTCAATTTTCGACTACCATAGCCAACAGCGAAAGCAATATCCGGTCGGGTTTTATTTGACAAATATAGAAGACTACCAATCGCTTCTCTATGTGAAAAAATGTCTTTTGATTTTTCAGAATTTTCATTTTCATTGTTGTTAATCATAAGTGTCACTGCTGATTTTGCATTTTCCATACCATATTTTTGTAAAACTGTTTTAACATAGACTTCTTGTTTCAGCTTGATCTCTTCTTGTTCTTTAAGAATTTGTATTCCCAAAAATGTTTCTAATCTATTGAATTTTGACATCTCAAATTGTTTTTCTAATTCTTCCAGTAAATTATTAATTTCTGTTTCATCTTTCCCAACTATTAGACCATCGTCTACATATATAGCTAACAAGGGAAGATCCCGAAGCCGGAAATTCAAAAAAATTTGAAACTTTGGGAATATATACAACATATATAGGTGTGCTATACGCATTTTTTTGTGCCGACATTCACTTTGAAGGGGTGAAACACCCCATCGAAAATTGACGGATTTTCAATTTTCTCCACACAACTCCAGTAAAAGAAAGATAGAAGATAGGTGTAAATGAAATAGTTGCAGCATACATCAAGATATTTCAAAATATGTGACTATCATATATACAGAGTGTTCCGTTAAGGCTTGCGCTTATACTGCAGATGTTTTTGTAACAATACATAGAAAAGTTTGAGATATAATTTGTGTGACTTTTAATTCTGCTTATAACTATGTAGGGTGTTCTAATGTACAGAGTGTTCCAGAAGTAAATATCACCCTATCCTTGGTTATATCTAACAGAACTTCATATATTATATTATAATATATATGTATATATATTATTAAATACTTATTGCAAGGAATGATCTCAATCCCGCAAATTTAAAATATGAAATTTGAGAATATGTAAACCACATATAGAGGTGCGATACGAATTTTTGCTGCAAAGTTAATGAAATTTACTGTATATCTTTGCGGTACTATATTTATTAGATAAGACATTGTTTTGTGTGATAATAATATTCGAAGTTTTTATCTAATGGTGTAAACATGTTTTTATAAAAACGCAATAATCAACCAAATGCAATGATAAATGATAACGTTGCTTATATAAATTCCCCACCTGACATTAATAGTATTTGTTGTTTGACTGTGTAACAAACCTGTGGTGCTGAAAATGGTTGTCGTAAATACTTTAAATGTAATTCGCTTGGTTTTGGAAATATGTAAAAGACATATGTAATGCGCAATTTATTAATTTGATTTAATCACTCGCTGTTGTAAGAGGAAAAGGTTAGTTTTAGACCAAAGTTATATCTTACAATTAATCGATTTTATTAAGCGATAACAAATATATCAATATTTTTAACATTTTAAGCAATACAAATATTGATAAGTACATCAATATAATTTATATGTGATTAGCTGATTAGTCATAAAGTATAAGATATATAGGAAATTTTTGTAGATAACACTTTGCATCTTTTGGTCATATTTATTATGTAGTGAAATACTGGCAAATGAATAATTATTCTGTATGGTGATGAAATTCTTCAAAGAAATGTTTAAAACATAGGAATTCGTTGCACCACGCACATCGTATGATGGCCTGGGCACCGCATATGGAACAGCTAACAGGATGTATAAAATCCTGTTGTCTAAAAGCAAAAGCTACCGGATTTTCAAACTTATTTGGTTTTTGATCAATGTATCCACTTTTATACCAAGCATAAGCAAATACATCGTGATACTTTGGTGCCGAAAGTTGGTTGTGAATAAGGGACTGTAATTTGATAACATTATTGCGTTCATGCAATACAATATCATAACCAAACAGTAGCACAAGATCGGAAAATTTTCTTACAAAATTTTTCCATATGCGGAAACCATATACATCTAGTGGTTGTATCATTGCCGTAGTTTTTTTCGGTATCGTCAATATTTCAACATGCTTGTTTGATGGTATACTCTTTTGCAATGTAGCAGGACAATGACCAGTCCAAGAGTCCAAGAATAACACGCTCTGAGCTCCCACATTTGGCACATACACACGGGTGAGCCATTCATTAAACAGTTCTTTTGTTAATTTTCCCGACGTTGAAGCCCTTACATAAACATTCCACGGTTCAAACAAAGACTGTGTTACACGCGGACCGAAACTACCACTTTGTTCTTTCATGACAATAAATAGAGGGGAAAGAAGTTTTCCAGAAGCTGATATTGTGGGAAGTATGGTATAACTATGTGTTGTTGCGGATATTGACTGCACAACTGCTGTAACCCTTTTTGAACCTTGCACAGCTAACGTGCGACCAAAATGAAGCTGTAGATTAAAGCCACTTTCATCGGCATTGAATGTATTATCTTCTCCGACTTGTTTTATGTGATCTTTTACATGGCTAACAAATGTTGAAGCGATTTCATTCAGCTTTTCGGAATCTGTACCATATGATCGCGTAATAAATTTATTTATTTTTCTTGAAACTATTCTATACGCTTTCTTAAATTTCCAGACCCAATGCCGGGATGCTTCAAAGTTTTCTAAATCTATTCCTTGATTAGCTTGCAAAGCCCATCTTTGAATGTCCAAATCATGAATAATATCACCCGAATCAATACTCTCTACAAACTTATTATAAACGGATTCCGAAATTTGTAGCAATTTTTCCCGTCGTGTGCTTCCCCGGTTTACTGTTTCTTCCCATCTAGAACAAATAAAAGAAAATAAAGACAAATCGTTGTTATATTAAATGGAGTTCACTGTTTACCTGTACAATTGTTGGAGAGTTGAAACTTTTCGAAATTTCTTTTGGACGGTTGCTAACGTAAGTCGCTTCGTTTTCCTACTTTTCCAGTATTCAACAGCTTTGGTTTTATATTCCAAAGTGACAATACCGCCTTCTTCTGGAACACACTGTTCGTCTTCAGCTTCCATCGCTTCTAAAATTTCTTCGCGTGTAGGTGCGTATACATCGTCTACGAAATCTACGGAATGTGGTCTAACTGGATTCAAAAATTCTAGTGTTGTGTCAATTTCCAGCGAAAATGAAGTATCTTTTTGAACGTCAAGAAGCATATCCCTTTATTATGTCGTGTAATTTCACTTCGTGGTTATTCACAGGTGTTGGATTATTGTTATTGGCAACGTCAAATGTTACCATGAGCAAGCGAATTACATTTAAAGTATTTACGACAACCATTTTCAGCACCACAGGTTTGTTACACAGTCAAACAACAAATACTATTAATGTCAGGTGGGGAATTTATATAAGCAACGTTATCATTTATCATTGCATTTGGTTGATTATTGCGTTTTTATAAAAACATGTTTACACCATTAGATAAAAACTTCGAATATTATTATCACACAAAACAATGTCTTATCTAATAAATATAGTACCGCAAAGATATACAGTAAATTTCATTAACTTTGCAGCAAAAATTCGTATCGCACCTCTATATGTGGTTTACATATTCTCAAATTTCATATTTTAAATTTGCGGGATTGAGATCATTCCTTGCAATAAGTATTTAATAATATATATACATATATATTATAATATAATATATGAAGTTCTGTTAGATATAACCAAGGATAGGGTGATATTTACTTCTGGAACACTCTGTACATTAGAACACCCTACATAGTTTTAAGCAGAATTAAAAGTCACACAAATTATATCTCAAACTTTTCTTTCTTTGTTACAAAAACATCTGCAGTATAAGCGCAAGGCTTAACGGAACACTCTGTATATATGATAGTCACATATTTTGAAAGATCTTGATGTATGCTGCAACTATTGCATTTACACCTATCTTCTATCTTTCTTTTACTGGAGTTGTGTGGAGAAAATTGAAAATCCGTCAATTTTCGATGGGGTGTTTCACCCCTTCAAAGTGAATGTCGGCACAAAAAAATTGCGTATAGCACACCTATATATGTTGTATATATTCCCAAAGTTTCAAATTTTTTTGAATTTCCGGGCTCGGGATCTTCGCTTGTAAGAATAATGTCCCTTCTTCATTTCTAAAAATGGATTGTTCAACTTTCAATGGGTTCAATCCCTTTTGTTTCAAATAATTTGTGAAGTGTTCATTCCATGCACGTGGTGCTTGCCTAAGGCCATATAGAACCTTTCTTAATCGACATACGTTATTTCCCTTTATTTCATACCCTTCAGGCACCGTCATATAGAGGTCTTCGTGCAATTGACCATATAAGAATGCAGTTTTTATATCAAATTTCTTTGCAATGTAATCATTTCTCACTGATAGAGCTCAATGAAGTCACATTTACTACTGGACTGAAAATTTCTTCAAAGTCTATACCCTTTTGTTGTTGACATCCTTTCACTACCAATCTAGTCTTATATCTTCCGTCGTCTTTAATCTTGAATACCCACTTGTTCGTTAGTGTCCTTTTATTATTAGTTCCCTCAATATTCACATAGTTCCAAGTTTCATTTTTGTTCAATGAGTGTTTCTCTTCTTCTATTGCTTTTTCCATTTATTTTTGTTTGGTGCATTCATTGCTTCTTCATAAGTCAGTAGCACATAGTCCTCATATAATTTTGGTAATTTTATTTCCCTCCTTCGTTTATCTATCCTTTTTGCCCTTCTCCTAATGTATGCGTGCTTTCTTCTTCTTCACTTTCTGTTTCAGTTAAATATTCGTTGACTATATCCTGCTCTTGATTTAAATCTTGTGCAAGGTCATTATAGTTTGCTTCAACTTCATCTTTTTTGTTTCTATTTCTATGTTAACATTTCCAGGGACTGACTGTTCACTTATAATTTCGTTTGTGGGTTACTGAACACAACATCTCTGTATACTACTATTCTCTTTTTCTCTCCATCCCAGAGTCTATATCCATTAAGTGCATATCCAACAAAGACATATTTTTGCTTCTCTCATCTAGTTTCTTCAAGTAGCCTAGTACTTTCGCGTGAGCTTCACTACCAAATATTTGCAATCTAGACAAATCTGGCTTTTGGTTTGTCCATAGTTCGCATGGAGTTTTTTCTACTACGTCTGTTGGAATCCTGTTCACAAGATATGTTGCAGTTCTTATCGCTTCACCCCAAAATATTTTTGGTAAACCAGAATCAAAAATTAATGATACCGCCTTCTCCAATAGAGTTCTATTCAGTCGTTCGGCTTTTCCGTTCAGCTGTGGAGTATAAGCTATTGTTGTATCCATTACTATGCCTTTTCTTCGACACCAAGCAAGCATTTCATTATTTTTGTACTCTCCTCCACTATCACTTCTTATTTTTGATACTCTATGGTTCCTGTTCGGTTTTTATAGTTTTTATTTAGTGCGAGTAATTCTTCTACACTTTGTTATACATCTAAAGAAGAAAACATAACTTACATAACCTTATTTTGTAACCATGTTCAAACATAACATAAAATATATCTTATTAATACTGGTGCCGCCCTCTAATGATCATCACTTTCCTTAACAATGAGATCATTTTCTATGCAGAAATCTACTATTCTCCGCCCGTTTTCGTTTTTATTTGTTCGCCCTCTTGACCTAACCATTTTTTCTTTCCTTTATTCTGGTTCCCCACTCTACCATTCATATCGCCCATCAATATTATGTTGTTGCTTTGTGTATCATCCATAGTCTTTTGCAGTTCGTCATAGAATTGGTTATCTTTGCATGCATCTTCGCTTAGCACATATATCGTTATTATATGGAATACTTCTTTCTCAAGGGTTATTTGAGCATATATGATTCTTTCGTTTATGCCTTGAACCTTCACAATCTCTCTAATTCTAGTCTGGTTTATGATGATCCCTACTCCTGCTCTTGCTCTTTCTCTCTCTTCCACTCCACACCACCACATCACATAGTCCTCTGTCAGCTGTTGCATGCCTGTCCCCTTTTTCTTAGTTTCTGATATGCCAAGTATATCTATTTCTCTATCTTCCATCTCCTGTATTAGCTCCATTTCTTTTCCCTTCAAGCTTCTAACATTCCAGGTTCCTATTTTTATTTCTTTCGCCTCTTGTCCTGATCTCTTAGACTTTGTGTTTATTTTTCTCCTGTTTATAATCTTACTCATATCCTTCATCGTCGCCTGGTCGCCTCCATTTCTTCCTTCTTTCTTTCCTTTCGGTGTTAGTTTTTGGTGAGCTATTTGTTGTTTTATCCTTTTGCTCTTTCAAGCCGCCCGCATTTTCGTCCCATTTCCATTCTTTACCGTCTATGTAGGCTTTTTGATGACCTGCTCTTACTCGTTTCCCCTCCTCCGCTCTTCTGCTATCTGTTTTATCTTTCCTTGTATTCCTCGCTTTTCTCTCGTCATATCTTGTTTATGTAAATTTTTTCCGGTAACTTTCTCAAATTCTTTTTATTTCCCATTATATATTGCTTTGTATACGAATCATCCAGCTGTATCTTATACACCTTCATTCCTATTTTTGTGGCTTCCTTAATTTGTAATTTTGCTCCCATATTCCTCTCTAAAAAGTTTTCCATTCCCGTTTTTATATCGGTTTTCTGTTTGCATATCTACCCCGATACAATGACATTGTTTCGTATTTGATCTTTTTCTACTCTTTTCATTATTGCTTCCATATTATTCATTTCTTTCTTTAATAGCTCGTTTTCTCCTTTTAATTTTTCATTTTCTTTCCTTCGCTCCCTTAATTCTTGTGGTATACCCTTTGCTCTTTTTTTTTACATCTTTGATATCTCCCATCGCTCCTTCATCATCTCTGTTAGTTTATCTATCTTTTCTTCATTATCCTTTTTGTCTTTCTGTGGCGTTCTTCCTGTTTTTCTTGATTTTTTAAATATGTCCTCCAATTCCTTTTCTTCCCTTCTTCTCTTTCCATCTCCTGATGTGTAATCATCACTATCCATCCTTTTATATTGTTGTTTACAAATACCCAATGTCAGGTCTGTGAACTTGGCACCGCAAAATGAAAAAAATCTTTGCAAATGACATATTTGTTTGACCATTTTTTGACCATGAGTAGAGAGAGATGGCCGGTTCTGGAACCGCCGCTCCGCCGCTCAGCCGCTCAGCCACAACCCCGAGCGTGTATACTGGAAGGTAGTCACAACCCCGAGCGCGCGTGTGTGGCAATGGGGGCCACAACCCCGGTTGGAGGGTTAAAAATCGGCAACAACCCCTCCCCGGAAAATTCAAAACTCCCGCCCCTCTGATCGGTAAGGTAGATAACTGGACAGTGCCGGTAATACAGGTGACTGTATGTAGTGCCGCTTTTGACCGGTAGGTGTCGCTGTTTGGTAGGACGCCTGTAATGCCAGTAGTACAGGGGCTGTATGTAGTATCGCTTTCGACCGGTAGGTGTCGCTGTTCGATAGGGCGCCTATGTAGTACAGGTGGCTGTATGTAGTGTTGCTTTCGACCGGATGGTGTCGCTGCTGCTCGGAGTACAGGGAGCTGTAGGTGGTAACAGTCCTAATTAGGAAATTAGGCATTTCACCAGAAGATGGAGGATCAGGAGACGTTAGCCAGAAAGTAAGATTACGTAATACAATGACGTCACAAACACGTTTCGACGGGAATTTGGCAGGCTAATGAAAAGTGATCCTAACAATTGGCAACTAAAACATATACATATCACCATCCAAGTACTGGCCCTGCGCCTTACTGTTTAACTTCAGTGAAAGAATGAGAACGTTGCCAACGTGCTATGACCATCGCATCTTTAAATAGACAGACGGTACACCATCAAAGTACTGACCCGCGCCTCACTGTTTGATTTAGGTGATCGCATGAGAGCCGCTATTACCAACGTGCCGATTGTTGCGGATCATTCCTATATATTACGTAATATTACGCAATACCATTACGTCACGAACAGGTTTCAACGAGAATTTTGAATACGAGCTAATGAAACGTTATTTATTTATTTATTTATTAAGACATTAGAACATTGGTTATCTATATTTATTTATTTCTTCTATAATACATTTATTTTTCTCATAACAAAATCTTTTAACAATTCTCTGATCTTCATCCTCGCTGTCTGATGAGAGGCCCCTATGTCCTCCATGTACACAATAACGAAATTCCATCTTGCTCTCATCCCCGCTTTCTCCGTTATACCCGAAAGAACGATCCCCGCAAACGCTACAGTGGTGTCTTGAATCTGGTGGACTTTCGAAGAAGTCGTCGTAGGGATGGTCGTTATGATGCTTATAACAAGGTAGATAGTCCTGTAACTTCGCCTTTAGGCTTATAGGCATTAAGAACCATTTTCTCTCTATCCATGATGAACTTACGAACATCCGAAACACGTTTACGGGTAGCTGGTGGATTATTTCATCGCTAATTCCTTTAAGACTACCGCGATTTCTCCTTATCGTTGCTATAGTCTCCTTAATACGTTCATCGGTGACGACTTCATCCTCGAAGTTTTGTTCTCCGCGCGTTTCAGGGTTGATACAACCGTAGCATTTACGTATTGGAGGCGGTGGTCCGTCGATATGTGTAGTAGACTCGGATGTGTTGTAATGTTTATAACAAGGCAGGTAATCTTGCAATTTTGTCTTCCTGTAATCCGGTATAAGACGCCAGTGCTCCTCCAGCGATAAATGATTGACCATTGTTTTTAGTACTTGAACGGGAAGGTGAGGGATTACTTCATTCCGTATTTCCCTAAGGCTTCCTCGATTCTCGGTTATTTTAACAATTGCATCCCCAACTTCGGAGGCTACATCCATTTCGAAGTTAATCGCTTGATGCGTGTTAGCAAGTTGCGGTGAATAGGTGGTACGTACGCTCGTACTGCAGCTGTCTGAATGAAAAATCTGCGAGCGCGCTTGCCTTTATAGGTTTCATCGGTAGCCAATTAGAACGCGTTGCGTCACAGGACGTCGGGGTACCTAATATTGCGCAATAACATGACGTCACTAACAGGCTTCGACGAGAATTTTCTTTGTTCGATGCAAAAGTAACGTGAACACCAATCAGAGCGCAGCATTTACGACGGGGCGAGGCCTATGATCACACACTGAATCGTATAAAAGGGAGCACTTTTCCACTCTTTTTACAGTTCAGCATCAGCTGTTAGCTCGCGAACATCCACATCTCTCATCATTATCTCCGTTTATCATCTGTTTGTCGTTAGTGTTTAGTGTTTATATTTATCCGTTTGTTTCATATTTATCATTAGTGTTTAGTGTTATCTATTTATTTCATATTTATCGGTCGTGTTTATTAGTATTTATCGTGTTTATCCCATATTTATCGCTCGTGTTTATTAGTATTTATCGTGTTTGTTCCATATTTATCGTTTATTTATATACATATATTTAATATTCAGTGTGGTTGAACCAGCATATTTCAGGTAAGTTATTTTAATTTTACCGCATGCTTCTCCTAATAGGATACCGTATTATAGTTTTATAATGGAGTGCGAAATATGCAACAAAACGTTCGCCAGGAAAGACAATTTGAAGAGACATCCATGTGTAAACAGGAAGTCTTACACGTGCTCCGCATGCGAGGAGACATTCACCAGGCAGGACAGTCTGTCTCGTCACATGAAGAAAAGACACAACATCGAACCCGCGGGGAGGAAACGAGAGGTTTCGGTAGAAGCCCAACCGATTAATAAGAGACAGAAGGCCATACCATCCACCAGCAAGCCGGAAAAAGTTTTTCAATGCTGCGGCCAAACCTTCCCGACGGTTGCATTGCATAACGGCCACCTTCGATCGCAGGCGCATCTAGCGAACAACGCTATCATGCTAGAAGAAGGCGTCTTCATTTTGAAGACGAGCATGAAGAATAATATAAGAAAGTATAAAGTCGTAGGAGCTGTCGACGTAGACATCCCAACATTACTGCTCGATGTTAAGCAGAAAATCTGTAGCCTGGTGGAGGACAATATAAGTAGATTGAACCAGGGAGTGAAATTTCAACTAGAGCTATTCGCCTGGTACATGAAGAACTGCGGGGAGGAGCAAGTGACTGAACTAAAATCTTTTAACACCAAATACGTTGTGGTGACCCCGGTAGCCGATCTTGAGGACCTCTACGAAGAGCTCGCCAGCAAAATTAAGACTAAGGCCGAGGAATTTCAGGATAGAGACTCAGGATGGACGCTAGGCTCAGTATCACATGTGGAGGTTAATGTCAATACATATAAACCGCTAGGAGGATCGTCCTACATAGAACTTCCGAAAGAAATAGTGAATAAAAAGGCATGCATTAACATACAAAATAACGACGAAGCCTGCATTGCGTGGGCTATCACCGCAGCACTTTACCCAACCAGTACGAATAAATTTAGGACTACGAATTATCCGCACTATTCGACCATCCTTAATCTAGAAGGTATCAACTTCCCGACGAAGTTAAGGGATATACCCCGCATCGAGATACAAAACGATATCTCTTTAAATGTATATGGCATCGAATTCAATGGTGAGACGAAAGCGCATGAAATCGTCGGACCGCTGTATCTAACAAAGACAAAACGAGACACGCATGTGAATCTGCTGCTGGTAGAAGAAGCACAGAAGGCCCACTATGTGCTGATAACAGATTTGTCACGGTTGGTATCGGCATCGCTATCCCACAAGGAACATAGAAAATATTTCTGCGATGGTTGCCTCAACTATTTTACAACCAACGAGGCTCTGAGAAGGCATACCGAAGGCGAATGTAATGAGATCCTCACCGTCATGCCAACAACAGAGGAAAAAAAAATAGGATGGGCGAGATGGTACCGCAAAACATCCTGAAATTCATGAATTATGACAGGAAAATGGCACTACCTTTTATCGTATACGCCGACTTCGAATGTATGTTGAAGCCTGTGCAGACCTGCCAACCCGAACCGCAGGCGGCATACACCAGTAAAACGCATCTACATCAGGCGTATAGCTTCGCGTACAACATAGTATGCTCCTTCGATAGCAAATATAATAAATTTGTAGGCTATGCCGGGCTGGATTGCCCCGAGGTCTTCATACAGCGATTGTCCGAGGACATTAAAAATGTATGAACAACACATGAAGTTTCCCAAGCGCATGAATCGTCTCACCGATAGCGAGTTGAAGGCATACGCCGACGCCACAAAATGCCATATATGCGGTAAAGACCTAAATGATGACAAAGTGGCCGACCACTGCCATTTGACCGGTCGATTCCGAGGTGCGGCGCACTCCTGCTGCAACCTAAACTATAAAATCGGCAAAGTGGTACCGATCTTCTTCCACAATTTAAGTGGGTATGACAGTCATCTGCTCATACGTCAGCTGGCCGATGACAGTGAAGATATCGACGTCATACCCCTTAATAAAGAAAAATATATTAGCTTCACGAAGAAGATCGAGGTGGATCGATACACGGATAAGGTCGGTGTATCTAGAACTGTAAATATTAAAATGAGGTTTGTAGACTCGTTAAGATTTATGCCTTCGTCCATCGAAAAGCTGGCGGAAAATCTCGCCGAAAATCAGTTTGAGCATGTGAGAACGCATTTTGAGGACGACGAACAGTTCAGGTTGGTTATCAGAAAAGGTGTATTCCCGTACAACCATATCACCAGCTACGATACGCTGAGTGAAGCAGCATTACCGCCTCAACACATCTTTCGCAACAGTCTGACGGGGAGAGATATAACCAATCAGGAATACGAGCATGCCATAAGCGTATGGAATACTTTCCATTGCACCAGCTTGCTGGATTACTCCAATATATATTTGAAGACAGACGTTCTCCTGCTCACCGACATTTTCGAGAATTTTCGGAAAGTATGCCAGCGTTCCTACGATCTTGATCCGGCGCATTATTATACCAGCCCGGGACTGACATGGGATGCTATGTTGAAGTATACCGGGGTCGAATTGGAGCTTCTGACAGACGTGGAAATGCACCACTTCATTAAACGAAGCATTCGAGGTGGTCTGTCGCAAGTCAGCCTGCGTTTTGCGAAGGCTATAATAAATACGTCCCCGGTTACGACAGCAGCGTTCCATCCACGTTCCTAATGGACTTGGACGCCAACAATCTATATGGATGGGCCATGTCCCAACCCCTCCCCTACGGCAAATTCGAGTGGATGAGGCGGGAGGAGATCGAAAGCCTAGATATCGAAAAGTTAGATGAGGATGCGGAAACGGGGTACTTTTTGGAGGTTGATATGAGATACCCCAAAGAGCTACACGATGCTCACAACGATTTGCCATTGCTTCCTGAAAGTATAGTACCTCCGACATCAAAGTTTCACAATAGAAAATTGATAGCAAACCTGCGCGATAAACACCACTACGTCGTTCATCACAGAAACTTAAAACAAGCCATATCTAAAGGACTAGAGCTCATCCGCGTCCATAGAATATTGCGATTCAAGCAGTCAGCGTGGCTAAAAGATACATCGATTTGAATACCTCTCTGCGTCAACAAGCAACGAATGAGTTTGAAAAGAGTTTCTTCAAGCTAATGAACAACGCCGCATACGGTAAGACAATGGAGAACGTCGACAAACGGGTAGACGTTAAACTGTTAACCCATTGGGAAGACCTGGGGCGAAGACGGGGAGCACGCTCATTAATAGCGAAGCAAAACTTTAAAAGCGTGAGCATATTCACTGAAAACTTTGTTGCTATTCAAATGAGAAAGTTGAAGGTGACATACAATAAACCAATTTACATCGGTTTCGCTGTGCTGGAGTTGTCAAAGTTGTTGATGTATAACTTTTACTACGATGAATTGAAGGGAATGTACAACGACAAAGCAATTCTATGTTACACCGATACGGACAGCCTCATTCTACAAATTGAAACGAACGATGTCTACGAGGATATAAAGCAAAATCAACACAACTTCGACACATCGAATTACAACGATGATAACCCGTATGGCATCACCCGACTAAATAAAGCCATACCGGGTAAATTTAAAGATGAGGCTGGCGGTAAAGCCGTCGAAGAATTTGTAGGCCTGCGATCGAAAATGTATGGTCTACGAATTGGTGGGGAGCAGGTGAAGAGGGCGAAAGGGGTTCAAAAATGCGTGGTCCAGGACGACATCAGCATGGGTGACTACATGGAGAGCCTGACCAATGGAAGCTTACTATATAAAACCCAACACATATTCAAAACAGCTCTCCATGACATCTATACAGTAGAGCAGAGGAAGTTGGCCCTATCACCCCTGGACGACAAACGATTCATCCATGCTGATGGCGTCCATACGTATGCCTGGGGCCACTACGCCATCGAGGACCGACAAGTTTAAGGTGTGTATGCAAATGTGATTAACGTCTAGAAACAAACTAAGTGTCATCTTGTTACAGATTTCCCCCCACTACCATCCCCACCAACTGTGACATCATCAATTGCGACGTTTACCTCAATAATAGACAACTCATCGCAACTGCACTTGTAGTATCCAGTCAGCACCCATACCATCAACATCAATACTTCGCGATGGAGCAAGGTGAGATTTTCAACCGTTCTTATTTTTGGAAAAATATTAATAATCGTGTATTGTTACAGTCAATGAGTTCATCGACAACGCTATCAAAATGAAAGAGAAAGCAATCGTGCACGAACGAGAATTGCTCGGACAGTCGACATATGCTCTTAATAAAAGCTGCTTCAAATGGTTAGACGTAGGAATCAGCCCTGCTGCAGGTTACGTACCCCTGGTACGTCTGAAATCACGCAACGTCTGCATATTCTTCACAGACGATGAATGGAAGGAGTTCTGCAAGAACGAGGGAACCAGTTCTAATCATCAGATGGAAGTTAGCACCTACAAAGACTTCGAAGTGATCCGTCTGACGAGTCGCGATCAGCAAATGGTTTTGTCGCGTGAGACATACAATAGCATATACTTTCTGAAGGATCTGATTGATCAGAAAATATCCCTACTGAAAGGGGGCGACTTTATCAAATTCTACAACACTGTTCTGGACATGTGCACTAAAATGGACGGCGATCTATACCAAAACGTAAAATCGCTTTTAACCTGCCATGAGAATTCGATGAACGCTCTGCTTATGCTGGAAGCGCTTCACTTCGCCTATAACACCGTATTTTACGACCATGAAATCATGAAGTTGGGCATCGATTAGAAGAGGATTTTTATGTTTATCATATACTTTGTAAATATTTATCACCATTTATATTTATATTGTATTATACATTATAAGAATTGTTAAAAGAATATTTTCAGTTTTATATTCTATTTTATAAATGTTTATCAACTTGTATTAAACCTTGTTATAATTATTTTCTTTATTTAAATAAATTGTTAAAGTTTAAACTGTTTTTAAATCTTAATACCTACCTTTAACACTAATCTCTGGGTAATAAAGCGGGGAAGAACAGACATCGTGATGTCAGTACGGCATGTCTGTGAGCGGTCGGTGTACAAACAGGAATGAACAGGATCGTGACGTCAGCACTACGCAGTATTTTCACGGTTCATAGGGATGTTTAGTACAAACAAGAAATTATTTATAACTTTTTATTAAATAATCGAGTAGTATGTTTACATTGTATTGCGTACACGCGCCGAAACCTGTTTTATGATAAAAGCAAGCTAAATTTGACTTAGGTAAACGGGGTGCACTACTATATTCTAAATTAACTATATCTAAATCTACATATTTTCTTAAAAATATTTCTTTCTGATGCCCTTTAACATATATGACATCGTAATCTTTACAGGTGTTAACCAATATATTCGCGATCTCTTCTATATTCACAAAGCCATCCGAATATTTAATATTCAAGTGATTACGCTCCAACCATCGAACTTGTCGTTTGATTTCATCGGGAAGTAAATGAAAAGGAACTGAAGACTTGAACAGGTAATGCATGCTGTGATTTCCGTCGCTGATACTCATCTCCTTGACTGCGAATTCGGGGATGTTGAACCCTTGCACATCAATTACCAAATATCCTCGTCGACCAAGTAATTTCTCTCTGTGCTCGCAGGTTAAAACGGGCGTTAGAATTTTCTCAATCCGTTCAATTCTACGCTTGAATCTTAAACGATCGACGGTCATACGTAACCATTCCGAACTTCTATCTTCATCGTCCTTCCATTCATATACCGCTACTGGCTCGACGAACGTTACGTGCATACTTAGATTATTTTCTTAACGGTCCCGCTCAAAGGTTCGTACTGAACGACGTTGTCGTGTATAATGAGGCAGTACGCGACGGTGTCCTTGTTAAATACCTCTTTAGACTCCATTTCCAATTTAATGTCTACAGCGCTCGACTTTACCGACTCGTTTTGTTTCGAGCAGTCTATGACATAGAGGGCGGAATCTCTAAAGTTGTTATAGTTCATGAGCGGTTCGCTAGGCTGCCCGTAATAGCTTGGACGGAAGGAGGCGTACATGTGATACGCGATGGCATAGCGTCTACCTTCCATATCAATGTTCATATCGTTGTACGGATAATTTTCAGAGTTCAGATACAGCTTAACGTTTCTGATTTTCGAGTGATCGAAAAGCGACGCGTTCGCTTTAAAATTGTCTTTCTTGCCCTGTTGAAAGGCGACGATTATATATCGAGGTCTTTCCATATTCGTGCTAGATTTTACGGGCCATATGTCGGTTATGGTGGCACGCAGAGAAGGCAACTCGTACAATTCCCATTTACGGAATGGTATGTATATGGACTTATCGTTCTTAAGGACATCGAGTAATTTTAGACGTGTTTCGTCATTTACGGATATGTGAGGTACGCGCCATTCAATTCTTTCAATATTCAAACTCGCTTTCTTGGTGCCGTTAGCGTCGGTGTTTCTGTAGCAATTATCATCGGTCTTGCTTCTAATCAATACTAGCTCTTGACTGACGTTTATCAATACGCGTTTATAGTCTTCAAAAACCCCCATGAAGAATTTTAGTGGGATGCACGCGCTGAATTTGCCATCGTAGAGCGTCGGCTGACTGTCCTGGAAAGGATTCCATCCAGCCACTTGTAACATCTTGCTTTCACTGTCGTTGTACGATATCAACGACTTTATGGTTGTAGTAATACCCGGCTTGGTGCATCTATCGATCTCGACTCCATTAATCTCGTAGCGAATATGTTCGAACAGGAATGCGTAGGCATTATTGGTTAAAGCGCAGACTCCGGTTCCAGCTGCGTCTACATTAAACCTTCCTTCGATATAAATGTAACTCTCACATGGTAAGGTGTAAATGTCTTGATGCTGAATGCAGATGCGTACTTCATCGTTTAAATTAAAATTGCTTGTCCTGGGGTAGTAAGTGTGATACTCCTCCTTGGTTATAGTTTCGTCGAATTTCAAGCCCTCGAATATCTCCAACTTTTCCATTGTTGATCACTTTCAAACCTATGGCCTCGAGGACCGCAATGTTGGCATGTGTTAATTGTTGAACGGTCTGTTCGGGAATGACGTGAGACGATGCTGCACCTCCTATTTTATTCTTTCGAGTAATAAACTCCAACCCCATTACAATTTCTTCAATTCTAGACGTATCGCGATTTGCTCCCCACGAAAATCCACGGGGTCACCGTTCTGATCTAACAAGGATAAGGTTATGTTGTCTATACTTGTTTTGTTCACCGGTAGATAAATGACGTGCTGCGGTTCGATGTATATACTATAGCCGGGTTCCACCTGAGGTGAGAATTCGTACAGCGTGTGCGATGGACGTGCGTCGTGGTACGCGGATGTAGTTATATTACACTCTATTCGTATTGCTAGGACTTTTATAATCTGTACTGGCAAGTCGGACTCGTATTTCCGGTTCGCCTCCAACGTGCGTCCGCTAAAACCGAGCAATCGCCCTATCGAATCTTCCCGATTGAAATGAATTTTGAATTTGCTCTCGATTTCTACCTTTAAAGTATTATTATTGGGTCTAATCGAAATAGAATTCTTCGGCATGGAAGTCTTTATGTACTCATCAATATCCGTAATTTCATAAGAACCCACGGGGATGGTTACTACTTTATCGTCGTAGTAAAATTTGTTATTTCCCGCAACAACGTTTGGAATAGTGTTGTAGGTGTGCAAGCTAATTAATCCGAGCGCATAATCATAGCGAGGATCTAGATCGATCGGAGGATAGTAATTTGCTGAGAGCTCGTGGCCTACACCAACTAAGGTGAACGTGTGAGACATGACTGATGACGATGTTCCGCCTTACCGACTATTTATTAGGAATTCTAAGCATAAATGACCGCAATTGACTTGATCGTAGTTTTGGAATCTAACGTGATTGTATAGAATGCTTACGTGACCGCTTTTGTTGAAGTAGTCTATTAATTCGGGAGGCGGTTTCAGGTTACCAAAGGAATCAAAGTAGTTTACAATTAGTCCTTCTTTACAGTATGCAACCCAGTGCGTTCCCGGACCTTTAATCGAATCCAAATTAACTACCGCGCATTCAAATTTTCGCGGGCGTTTCGGCATAAGATCTCTCATAAACACGCCTCGGAAATATGGAATATGAGCCCCGATATTGTTGATGTCTACGTCCGTCAGAGCTCTACGCGGTAGTCGCTTTAGTAGTTTTTTGACGGTTTCAAGAACAGACCCATTCCCTTACGATACGGTTTGAGAAACACTCCCTCGCCTTTCTTGCCCAATGCGATGGACTCCATTGTTTTGTTATGCCTGTGCGCCTCTTCAAGTTGTTTTTGCGCCTGCTTGGCTTTGTTTACCGCACTCGCGACACCAGCCGCACCACCAGCCAGACTTCCGATAGCCGACAAGCCGGCTAGAATGGGTATAAGGGGTAGTATACCGCCTGTTTTCGGTATAGGTATGATGCGAGGAATGCGTATATTCTCAGGTCCACCAGCTTCCTTCACGGCTGCTCTGGAGGCGTCCAGGAGTGCTTTTACTCTCTTACGAGTATCTATACCTTTACGCCGTTTCAGTACATCTTTGCTTTTCATAATCTCACGAAACGGTTTCAATTTCGGTGATAATTTCTTTTTCAACTTTAAACCCGCACCCAATCTCCTTTTCGCTTTCATGATATTAGTTACCGCCCAAGCCGCTGCCTTTTCGCCGAAACTAGCGTCTTTAGATTTCACTCTGGCCCACGCACGTTCTTGAAGTATTTTATCCGACCGGTGTCTGCGTTCTAGATCTTTACTCTGAGCGTACGCAATATCGTGTTCTTTACAAGCCGCGTCCAACGGATTTACGCCAGGATCACCGCGCGCTAGCCGCTTTTGAAGTTTTGTGCCGGGTCCGCAATACTGATATCCGGGGATATGTAGCTCCACTGGCAGATTATTAATTAAAGAATTGACCAGACCTCCTCCCTCTTTGAAGCTCGACATTGAAATGACTGTGATAACTGGAGGATCGCTATTTATAGGAGAACGAGAATGATAATACCGCAGTCGGTATGAGGCTCGTCAAGCAGAAACATCACCTGCGGGTGATTGATTTTAATTCTCAGGATTCTCGTCCTCAGAGACATGGCGACTTGCTGCCGAATACGGTGCGTTGCATTATTAGCGGTCCCTCAAACTGTGGGAAGACAAACGTTATGCTAAGTTTGTTGATTGACGAAAACGGTCTGAAGTTCTATAACGTGTACGTATATTCGAAGTCTCTGTATCAGCCGAAATATCAGTTCCTAGAGAATATTATGAAACGCGTCCCCGAAATTAAGTACTATACTTTTAATGATAGCGAAGCTGTTATGGACCCCTCAGACGCTCGACAAAATTCCGTGTTTATATTCGACGACGTGGCCTGCGACAAGCAGGATAAAATCCGTATGTATTTCTCGATGGGACGTCACAAAGCCATCGACAGCTTTTATTTATGTCAGACTTATACGCGAATACCGAAGCATCTGATACGAGATAATGTAAATTTTTAATACTTTTCAAGCAGGACGATATGAATTTAAGACACGTATACGATGACCAGGTGGGGACCGATATGTCTTTCGATCAATTTAAGTTGATGTGCGCAGAGTGTTGGAAAGAGAGATACGGTTTCCTGGTGATAGACAAGGATAGAGATTTAAATAAGGGCCGGTATAGGAAGAATTTTGATTGGTATATCTACTTGTAAACGAATCAGGATGTCTGATGCAATTCATCTGGCGCTGCATCTCGCGACTTTTGCGTGAATAAATACGTATAAGCTCGTTCACCACGTTCAGTACTTTACCAACTGTTGTTGTTGCTACACGTACATCGGATTATCCATCAATATGTCCAGTAAACCGGAGCGTAATTTAAAATTAAAAATAATAAAAGCCGGTAAGGCGATTAGAAGAAAGCATCTACAACTAAAACTTGGGCACCTGAAAGCCGACGAACTCTTGCAAAAACGTTTAAACCCATTACGGATCCGCTAAAAAGTCTCGATGTTGCTGTAAAACGGGAGGTAAGGTCCGTTAAAGAACCTTTACTGGAGGTGAAGAAACATCTGTTGGACGATGGTGAAAATGAATTGGAATCCTCTGTAACCGGGGACCCACCAGCTTTCTCGCTCGAGACACCTCAGCGAACAGTTCAGCGATCGCTACTGCAACCTCAAAGTCCAATGTACGAGTATATGCACGCTTCCAATGTTTTACCTCGAACCTACATAAGGGGTCTCATCAGCGATACGAGCAACGTCTACGATACCACCTTTGGACCTACTTTAGACCCGCACGCAAATCGATTTAAAATTGGATATAGTACATTGGATTTTATAGGAGATGATATAAAAGTGGAAAACAAATTGTATAAAGGAACTCCTGGTTTGTACGAGTTAGTGTTTAAGAAACGACCTAGCGGTTATGATGACATCGATGAAAATAATTATCGCGATATCTTGCTACAAACGAACGTACTGCACCGAGACTTCGATCCGGAAAAAATATTAGAGCGAATAGAGCGTATAAATATACGAATATAATCAAACCTTTATTGAACACCGAGGGTAAAGGACACATGTCCATGATTGTATCGAAAGCACCTTACGAGTATGTTTATTGGAACGATATAAACGAATTAGTGGACCGATTGCGACTTCTGAAGGCATCCCAGGCCGCGGGTAATATGAGTCATAACAACGAAATCGTGTCGATAATAGAAGAACTCCGCGAAGCGGGCGTTATAGAATAAATAATCGACCATTGCCCAATTGTATTCATTTCCGCGATGAGTATCGACAAGTTTGGACGTTATGCCCGCTTCGGCGGTTCGACGATTAAACATATTAACCTGAAGCGACCTCTAGGCCTACCCTTAACGCCCGAAGGAGATGTAGATGTAGGGGAAAACGTATTAGATTTGTGGCAGACCCCATCCACAGTCAGGATTGTGTTAATCAAAGTTATATGTCGAAATATGTTGATAATATAAGAAAAATGTTATCGAAACAGATAAATAGTATGGATAAAGTATTAGCGGAAATAAAAGAAACGAATAAAAGGATGGAATCCAAAATAATAGAGTTAGATACACTTGTGCAACGTGTGATAGTGGATGCGGATGCGCGGGGAGTGGCTATAAATAAAGTTATTAACGCTATCGATAAAACTGTTAACGTTGTAAAAAATTGAGATGAGTAAAGTTAAGAAAGCCGTAGTCGACGAATTGCACAGAGCGGCTAGAAGAAACTTTATCAGGCGACGTATAATTATCAAAGGACTCGATGAGTTATGGCAAAGTGATCTGGCGGAGTTTTTGCCGTATAGCAAGGAAAATCGCGGATATAAATATATTTTAATTGTCATCGACTGTTTCTCGAAATTTCTGTGGACCGAGCCTTTAAAGAGCAAGGGTGCTATTGAAGTCAGGGACGCGATGCGTAAAATTCTACTTCAAAACCGGATCCCAAAAAATTTGCAAACCGATGCGGGGAAGGAGTATTATAACCGACAGTTCCAGGAGTTGATGAAAACCTACTCCATAAACCACTATTCCACGTACAGTGTTAAGAAGGCTTCTATTGCCGAGCGGGTTATTCGAACAATCAAGAGCAAATTGTATAAGAAATTCAGTTTGAGGGGCTCGTATAAATGGATAGATATTTTACCCCAGGTTACCGACGAGTACAACGATACGAAACATCGAACCATTAAGATGAAACCTCGTAATGTTACATCAGTCAACGAAGCCCATCTGATGTCGACCTTCTATAATAATATCGATGCGTTTGAACCAAACAGGAGATTTAAGGTGGGTGACGTTGTTCGTATTAGTAAATACAAGAGCGTTTTTGCCAAATCATATACACCAAACTGGAGCGCGGAGCTATTCAAAGTCGTTAAAGTGAAGGCGGGTAACCCCAACACATATTTAATCGAAGACGTTAGCGGAAGACCGATTCTGGGAAGCTTCTACGAACAGGAACTGCAAAGAGCCAAATATGAAAACGTATACCTCGTTGAAAAAGTTTTACGTAGAAAAGGAGATCGAATTTACGTTAAGTGGCTGGGATTCGATAACTCTCACAACAGTTGGATAAACAAAGATAGTGTGTTGTAGTAATACTTACGCTGTTCTTATTTATTAGTAGTATCACATTATTTTAGTGCTGTACACTTATTGTAAATATTACTTATTCTAGAAATAAAATTCATAATGCTTATAACAACGTGTTTTATTCAATATAATATAGTTATAGCTTCTGCGTAGTTTAATCGAGTGCTAGCTTCCAGTGCGTATGGTTGTAACATCCGAAGATCGATGACCAAATTCGTGCTGTTCATAGTTCTTCGTATTTTGTCTAATATCTCTTTCATTGTTGAGCGTTATTCGGTGAAAATCTTTTGTGATGCAGTAGAGATTCACTTGATGCCGTAATCGTTTTAATCCATTTATGTGCTGATCGAGTGCTGATCGCAGTTCTTCTCGATTCATTATTCCGGATAATGTTATACGCTCGAAGCCTGGAGTTGAAGTGGGATTGTTTGCTGAACGTTTTATTTTATACGATTTCGTATGGATCGTTAGCCCCGCCCCCGTCGCGAATGCTGCGATCTGATTGGTGCTCACGTTATTATTGACTTGAGCAAAGAAAATTCTCGTTGAAACCTGTTCGTGACGTAATGGTATTGCGTAATATTACGTAATATATAGGAATGATCCGCAACAATCGGCACGTTGGTAATAGCGGCTCTCATGCGATCACCTAAATCAAACAGTGAGGCGCGGGACAGCACTTGGATGGTGTACCGTCTGTCTATTTAAAGATGCGATGGTCATAGCACGTTGGAAACGTTCTCATCCGTTTACCGAAGTCAAACAGCGTAAGGCGCAGGGTCAGTACATGGATGGTGATATGTATATGTTTTAGTTGCCAATTGTTAGGATCACTTTTCATTAGCCTGCCAAATTCCCGTCGAAACGTGTTTGTGACGTCATTGTATTACGTAATCTTACTTTCTGGCTAACGTCTCCTGATCCTCCATCTTCTGGTGAAATGCCTAATTTCCTAATTAGGACTGTTACCACCTACAGCTCCCTGTACTCCGAGCAGCAGCGACACCATCCGGTCGAAAGCAACACTACATACAGCCACCTGTACTACATAGGCGCCCTATCGAACAGCGACACCTACCGGTCGAAAGCGATACTACATACAGCCCCTGTACTACTGGCATTACAGGCGTCCTACCAAACAGCGACACCTACCGGTCAAAAGCGGCACTACATACAGTCACCTGTATTACCGGCACTGTCCAGTTATCTACCTTACCGACCAGAGGGGCGGGAGTTTTGAATTTTCCGGGGAGGGGTTGTTGCCCATTTTTAACCCTCCAACCGGGGTTGTGGCCCCCATTTCCGTACGCGGGCGCTCGGGGTTGTGACTACCTTCCAGTATACACGCTCGGGGTTGTGACTGAGCGGTTGAGCGGCTGGGCGGCGGTTCCAGAACCGGCCATCTCTCTCTACTACCATGTTTGACCACAAACTGGTTTTGTTTGACCACCCTTCATTTACGAGAAAAACATTGTTTTCGAATTTTCATTTTGAAACATCAATCTAATAATCGATGATCCTTGGAAATGACATGTTTGTTTGACCATTTTGTGACTATGTTTGACCATAAAATAGTTTTGTTTGACCACCCTTCATTATTGAGAAAAACATTGTTTTCGAATTTTCATCTTGAAACATCAATATAATCGATGATAAAATAGAAAAATCCTTGGAAATGACATGTTTGTTTGACCATTTTGTGACTATGTTTGACCACAAAATAGTTTTGTTTGACCACCCTTCATTATCGAGAAAAACATTGTTTTCGAGTTTTCATTTTGAAACATCAATATAATCGATGATAAAATAGAAAAAATCCTTGGAAATGACATGTTTGTTTGACCATTTTGTGACTATGTTTGACCATAAAATAGTTTTGTTTGACCACCCTTCATTATCGAGAGAAACATTGCTTTCGAATTTTCATTTTGAAACATCAATCTAATAATCGATGATAAAATAAAAAAAAATCCTTGGAAATGACGTGTTTGTTTGACCATTTTGTGACTATGTTTCACCACAAAATGGTTTTGTTTGACCACCCTTCATTATCGAGAAAAACATTGTTTCCGAATTTTCATTTCGAAACATCAATATAATCGATGATAAAATAGAAAAAATCCTTAGAAATGACATGTTTGTTTGACCATTTTGTGACTATGTTTGACCACAAAATAGTTTTGTTTGACCACCCTTCATTATCGAGAAAGACATTGTTTTCGAATTTTCATTTTGAAACATCAATATAATCGATGATAAAATAGAAAAAATCCTTGGAAATGACATGTTTGTTTGACCATTTTGTGACTATGTTTGACCACAAAATAGTTTTGTTTGACCACCCTTCATTATCGAGAGAAACATTGTTTTCGAATTTTCATTTTGAAACATCAATCTAATAATCGATGATAAAATAAAAAAATCCTTGGAAATGACGTGTTTGTTTGACCATTTTGTGACTATGTTTGACCACAAAATAGTTTTGTTTGACCACCCTTCATTATCGAGAAAAACATTGTTTTCGAATTTTCATTTTGAAACATCAATATAATCGATGATAAAATAGAAAAAAATCCTTGGAAATGACATGTTTGTTTGACCATTTTGTGACTATGTTTGACAATAAAATAGTTTTGTTTGACCACCCTTCATTATCGAGAGAAACATTGTTTTCGAATTTTCATTTTGAAACATCAATATAATCGATGATAAAATAGAAAAAATCCTTGGAAATGACATGTTTGTTTGACCATTTTGTGACTATGTTTGACCATAAAATAGTTTTGTTTGACCACCCTTCATTATCGAGAAAAACATTGTTTTCGAATTTTCATTTTGAAACATCAATATAATCGATGATAAAATAGAAAAAATCCTTGGAAATGACATGTTTGTTTGACCATTTTGTGACTATGTTTGACCATAAAATAGTTTTGTTTGACCACCCTTCATTATCGAGAGAAACATTGTTTTCGAATTTTCATTTTGAAACATCAATCTAATAATCGATGATAAAATAAAAAAATCCTTGGAAATGACGTGTTTGTTTGACCATTTTGTGACTATGTTTGACCACAAAATAGTTTTGTTTGACCACCCTTCATTATCGAGAAAAACATTGTTTTCGAATTTTCATTTTGAAACATCAATATAATCGATGATAAAATAGAAAAAAATCCTTGGAAATGACGTGTTTGTTTGACCATCTTTTGACTATGTTTGACCACCCTTCATTATCGAGAAAAACATTGTTTCCGAATTTTCATTTCGAAACATCAATATAATCGATGATAAAATAGAAAAAGATCCTTGGAAATGACATGTTTGTTTGACCATTTTGTGACTATGTTTGACCATAAAATAGTTTTGTTTGACCACCCTTCATTATTGAGAAAAACATTGTTTTCGAATTTTCATCTTGAAACATCAATATAATCGATGATAAAATAGAAAAAATCCTTGGAAATGACATGTTTGTTTGACCATTTTGTGACTATGTTTGACCATAAAATAGTTTTGTTTGACCACCCTTCATTATCGAGAAAAACATTGTTTTCGAATTTTCATTTTGAAACATCAATATAATCGATGATAAAATAGAAAAAATCCTTGGAAATGACGTGTTTGTTTGACCATCTTTTGACTATGTTTGACCACAAAATGGTTTTGTTTGACCACCCTTCATTATTGAGAAAAACATTGTTTCCGAATTTTCATTTCGAAACATCAATATAATCGATGATAAAATAGAGAAAAGTCCTTGGAAATGACATGTTTGTTTGACCATTTTGTGACTATGTTTGACCACAAAATAGTTTTGTTTGACCACCCTTCATTATCGAGAGAAACATTGTTTGTGAATTTTCATTTTGAAACATCAGTATGATCGATGATAAAATAGAAAAAGATCCTTGGAAATGACATGTTTGTTTGGCCATTTTGTGACTATGTTTGACCACAAAATAGTTTTGTTTGACCACCCTTCATTATCGAGAAAAACATATTTTTCATTTTTTTTTTATTTAACATCAATAATCGATAAAATATTTCTCGTGTGTAGCAAATCGTTTGACCACTGCTTAGAATTTTGATAAAGTTCAAGAAACATTATTTAGTCATAAAAATTGTTTGGCAAAATGGATATTTTCAGATTGGTAGTCAAAACCGTTTAGAAAATCATTTGACCATGTTTGACCATTGATATTTCATTAGTGCATTACAAAAATTATTTATATACCAAAATTATTTACCATTTCATGTATTAGTAACAATTGTTAAACCAAGTAGATATTTTAGGTCCGAAGGTCCATACCGTACAGAAAATGGTTTGACTACGTTTGACCACCACTTGAAATTTTTTTCAAGCGTAACACAAACTATGTTTTCATAAAAACCATTTAAGAAAATGAACATTTTTTAATAAGTGGTCACTACTGCGCGGGAAGTCATTCGACTATGTTTGACCACCATGTACATGTTTTATTAAGTGTAGAAATTATTATTTGTTAATAAAAATCTCTTAACTGAAGGGATATTAGAGAATCGAAACGCAACTTCACACTAACTATTAGAAATATATTGTCCAGACTTAAATCTCTTGGTACAAAATTCGAACGCTTCTCCACTTGTACATCTTTTAAAAGTCAACAACTCTCGAAAAAAACATTATTATAATCTTACATTTCTAACTAAATTTAGTAGGAATCATTTCATAATAAATTTAAAGAATACATTATCAAAATATGTACTTCGATTTGTAGGTTGCTCCGGATGTGGGCATTTTCCATTCTAAACTTATGACATACATACATATGTACAACCTGAATCAGTCATTCGAATATTACATTGTTACATTGCCATATGTAAATCTGGAAACGTTACAATTATTCTTGATCAACACCATCGAGAAATTCAGGGGATCTACTACTTATGATATTGCTCGTTTTCCCAGTTCTTTGATTTTTTCAACTCCTTGCACATGTCATTATGAGTTTCCCAAGAGTCCGTCACTTGGCGACAATGAGCAATGTAATGTCCGACTCCATTCGAGGATAGAGGGGGTTGGAATCACCGCATTCAACATATAGTTTTTGTTCTTGACCATGACGTTTTTCGGTATTTGTTCTATCAAGATTTGGTCTGTGGCTGTGGGATAATCAATCGTTGAAATTTGGCGTTCAAGGCGTATTCAGTGTCGAGGAAAAGATTGATTCCTGAAAAATTATTTACTATACGTTCCTTGTTACAGGTACATTTTTTCTTTCCTCTGGAAAAATAATCTGATAGAAAGTCTGGCACCCCTTGGTTAACTCCTGATTCGATCATATGTTTGGGATCTATTTCAACATAAGTTTTGAAATTTGTTTTAGTTCCGCAACAATTGCACAAAATTATTTGCCCAGCCCTAGGGACGTCTGCTAGAAGTACTTGAAGGATTTGAGAAGATAGATTGCAGGCGCAGTCCACCATGCTATTTTCTTCTTTGAATATGCTCTTCATTCTAAGCGCTCTCTCTTGATAAATAGAATGCGACTTGACTACCAATCTGAAAATATCCATTTCGCCAAACAATTTTTATGACTAAATAATGTTTATTGAACTTTATCAAAATTCTAAGCAGTGGTCAAACGATTTGCTACACACGAGAGATATTTTATCATCGATTATTGATGTTAAACAAAAGAAAAAAATTGAAAAAGATGTTTTTCTCGATAGTGAAGGGTGGTCAAACAAAACTATTTTGTGGTCAAACATAGTCACAAAATGGTCAAACAAACATGTCATTTCCAAAGATTTTTTCTATTTTATCATTGATCATATTGATGTTTCAAAATGAAAATTCGAAAACAATGTTTTTCTCGATAATGAAGGGTGGTCAAACAAAACTATTTTGTGGTCAAACATAGTCACAAAATGGTCAAACAAACATGTCACTTCCAAAGATTTTTTCTATTTTATCATCGATTATATTGATGTTTCAAAATGAAAATTCGAAAACAATGTTTTTCTCGATAATGAAGGGTGGTCAAACAAAACTATTTTGTGGTCAAACATGGTCAAAAAATGGTCAAACAAATATGTCATATTCTCACCATCTTAAATGCGAGTCGAACGTCGCCATACAAACAAAAATGAATTGATACATAAACACATCGGCCCGTAGTAAATTACGTACTTGAAAGGGACTGACCTGGAACTAAGGGTGACATGTATGCTAGATATATCATAGCGTTCAATATAAACAGTCTTCGGGCATCGATGCATTAAGTAACTTTGTATGTGTCGGTTGTAGATCGCTAACATAAACGGCTGGTCTTTCTTGTGCGTTGATATTAAATAAAAGAACTTTCTTTTATAATAATTATTAGTGTTCTTTATTGCCCTATCCCAATAGGTTATGGGCCCAGGTTTCTCTGATTAACTATTATTTATTATAAGTGGCGTAAATTAGCGTGAAGTAGTTATTTCGTGAAGTGTGTCGGTATTAAGAGACAATGGAGAATTCGAAGGAGAAAAGAAACATTAAACCGTTCGATGGTGATAGATATAGTGCGTGGAAACTTAGAATACGTAGTTTATTAACGGAACTAGGTTTAATTAAAGTTAAATTGAAGTGATAGATGACGAAGCCCCTGATTCGCCAGCACAAGAGTGGATTCAATCGGAGCAAAAAGCGAAAAACATTATTGTTGAACATTTATCGGATTCTTTTCTTGGTTTTGTGAAAGATGAAAATACAGCTAAACAAATTCTACAAAGTTTAGACAATATTTATCAGCGAAAAAGTTTAGCCACCCAATTAGCCCTTCGAAAGAAATTACTTACTTTGAAACTACAAGGTGACGAACCGCTTGTGAAGCATTTTACCGCATTTGAAAATTTAATCACCGAATTAATAGCAACAGGTGCAAAATTAGATGAATCTGATAAAGTAGCACATTTATTGTTGACCCTTCCTACATCGTATGACGGTGTTATAACGGCAATAGAAACCTTATCGTAAGATAATTTGACCTTGCCTTTCGTAAAAACAAGACTTCTAGACCACGAAGTGAAGGTCTGAAAGTATCAACATCAAATGTCATCATTGTGGAAAAAGAGGCCATGTAATAAGCGAGTGCTATTTTTACAAAAGCAAATTAAGAAATAACGTTGATAGAAAGAGAACCGTCCAAACTGTCAAGATGATGGAACCATCAACATCAAGCGATAACAACACGTCCAGTTTTGCATTTATGACTAACGAAACAAAAACCAGCGAAAACACAGGCACAATCAACGTTACAAGTAACATGGGAATTCAAGAAATACTTGAAGATGCCTTTGTTGTCCAGAAGTTTCCCACAACTTACTATCCGTAACGAAAATGCAGTAAGCAGGTATGAGTATGGAACTCAATGAAAAAGGAGTTGAGGTAATGAAAAAAATGGTAAAACAGTTATGAGTGGTAAGTCTTTAAACACTTTAATAGCTATAGATTTTAGTATGAATCAAAGGAAAATAAATTAGTATTTTGGCACACATTGGAAAGCTAAAATTCTTAGAATTAAAGAATAAACAAATGGTTGATGATGTAAATCAAATTAGTAATATTATACCAAATGACAATTTATGTGATGCTTGTATAAATAGTGAACAAGCATAATTGCCATTTCGAAAAAGTTTAAAAGAAATTAATGTTACACACTACGACCATTATTTATCGTGCACTTTGATGTTTGTGGTCCAATTACTCCTTCGAGTAATCAATGATAAAAATTATTTTGTACTTTTTGTAGATGAATTTACTCACTACTGTGTAACGCAGTTAAGTGATTGTAAATCAGATGTTTTCTCTGTTTTAAGAGATTATATTACAAAAAGTGAGGCTCATTTTAATCTGAAAGTTGTTAATTTATATCGTGATAATGGTAGAGAATATTTGTCGAATGAAATGAAAGAATATTGTGTGGAAAAAGGCATTAGTTTTCATCTAACAGTTCCACGAACCCCTCAATTAAATGGTGTCTCTGAAAGAATGGTTAGAACAATAACTGAAAAAGCTCGTGCAATGATAAACGGTGCTAGTTTGTATAAAGATTTTTGGGGAGAAGCAGTGTTAACTGCTACATATTTAATTAATTTAACACCGACTAAAGCTTTAAAACAAGATAAAACACTATACGAAATTTGGCATAACAAAAGACCCAAATTAAAGTATTTAAAAAAATTTTTGGTTCTACTGTTTATGTGCACAATAAAATCAGAAAAACAAAATTCGATGAAAAATCTTTGGAATCCATACTAGTTGGGTATGAGCCAAACGGCTATAAAGTGTGGGACGTGGAAGCTGAAAAATTTCTTATAGTAAGAGATGTAATTGTAGATGAAATAAATTATTTAACATCTAGACCGGGAGTGGAACTTGGTGGAGTACATTCGGACAATACGTCCAATGAAACTGATGCATCTGATAATGTCAAAATCAGTAGGGAAATCCAATAAATCTGTAAATATTAAACAGATGAAACTGATGCATCT